>OZ023289.1:5695547-6295547 GCA_964007245.1 Hypomecis atomaria
AACAATATAGATAATAATTAATAACGTTCATTAATTCAGGCACACAACCCATATGAAAAGACATACATAATTTAAAATTATAAACATTACAATAATACAAAATTATACTATAAGTGCAGCTTTATTAGATATTACATACAAGAAATTCTATCTTTATCTGTCTATTCAGCCTGTTCCACCCACTGCTGAGTATAGGCCTCCTCTTTTTCTCTCCATTCTTTCCGGGCTTGTGCTAGCTTCATCCATTGCTTTCTGACATGTCTGTAACATCATCTGCCTACGGGGTGATGGTCTGCCTAACTGTTACTTATATCATATTTTAACCAACTTCAAAAATGAGGTTCTCAATTCAGAGATCAATTAATCAATTTAAAGAAGATGTTGCAAAATGGGACTAGACTGTGTACAGTAGCTCAAAAAATCCTTTAGAGTTTGGTATTATTTAATGCCTAATTTAAATGGAATTTCATATTTTCTAATTTGATTTTTGTTCAAAGCCGCCATCACGTCGCCATATTTTAAATGAAGATTGTCAAGGAAGAAAATAATAGGAAAATCAGTATTCAGTTTCCAAGATAAATAAAGCAAATTATTGAATTCTGTACAAGTTTATGACGAAAAACAGCTGGGCTAATCTGAAAAATTAATATAGTTTATTAATATAATTTAATTAATATAATTTATAGATAAGTAATCAAAAATACGATACATTGATTCGAGCGAACTATTCAAATTTTGTACACGATTGAGGTCGGTTGTGCCATTTTTGATGAAAATAATAAAATTATTCTTCAACATTTTTCTTCTGTAACAAATTTATACTGCGATGACATGGGAATTTTCACACTTTGCTGAGAATCCACGGGACCGACATACATATCCTTCGCGGCGATCACCTCAATTTTAACATTTAATTTTTTGAGGCAAAATATTTTTTTACTAAATATAGGCCATAGGATGGCCACTGCTATAGGCCTCAAAAGATCCCCAAAAGGACCTGTCGAAAGCAGCTTACATTTAGCGTGATCTTGCGGTCTTAATGAGGTCATCTGCCCACCTTGTGGGTGGACGTCCTACGCCGCGCTTGCCGGTACGTAGTCCCAACTTTTCGACCCTATCGGTCATCAGTCTTCCGTGGTATTTTCCGTGCGTCTTCAAATTTCGAGTCCACTGGGCTATTTTGGTAACCAACCAAGGTTACCAAAATAGCCCAGTGGACTCTTAAGGATCTCCTCATATTTTATTGACATCGAATTGCTGTCATAATAAAATCTTAAAATCTCTATTATATAAAAATGAATCGTGGTTGTTAGTCTCGCTAAAACTCCAGAACGGCTGGACCGATTGGGCTAATTTTGGTCTTGAAATATCCGTGGAAGCTAAGGGAAGGTTTAATCGGTGAAAAAATATAAAAATATAGTGAGTAAAATAGTAAAGACATTCATTGAATTTTCCCATACAAAATGTTCCTGCATGTAAAAATTGTCATTGACAGTTGACAGATGGTGAGATGAAGTTCACCGGGGCAGCTAGTTATGAATAAATTGTTTTGACTCGTGCTGAGTATGGATATATACTCGTACCTAAGTAAGTATCGATTACATTTTTCTCAAACAATACTAAGTATTATTAATTAACCGAAGCGAAAGCGAAGTTGTCCGTTTTCAACAAGGCATTTTTGCTTTCGTTTGTCTAGATATTGATTTTCCTTTAAAGGTCGAAGTTTTAAACGAATTTCAACGCAGCTTAATACACAGGTTTAATAAATTGTTTTTATTGCCGGCGGCGATTTTTGACAGAGGTTGTATTATTCTTTCGAGGGGAGTCAAGATTCTAATTCTAATGTCACGCTATTTATCAGCCCTGATTTCAATAATATTTGGCAAGATTGTTTACAATCTGAATCTTAACAATATTTGCGAGCATGAACCAAATTAATCAAGAGCGAGTCGAGATATAGGCTCATTTTGCAAGGTCTACTGTTTAGAGGACTACTAGTTATATACCTTAACAAGAGAGGAATAGGTGCGATCAACCAGTTATAGGTCCCAGATCTCTACCTACCATTTGTTTATGGCCTGATCCCGATAAGTTGTCATCATCAAGGCAAGTCACGAGCCTGAGTGGGCGCTGGACCTGCGCTGAAACTGCCCGGCGCCGGCCGCGACCATTAAATGAATGATAATGTACCAAACTAGCGGCACGGTGAACTTAGCCATAGCTCGTAAACTTTTACAGTAGTACAACTAAGAATTTATAATTGATAGCATAAATTTAGCCTCAATTTCATGTCAACCATCGCTTTCAGAGTACCTATCTAAAAATATTAAACCATTTTAGTTTATGAATATTACACGTGGTACTCGTAGCTTATTAGTAGGAAAATCTTTAAGTCATTGGTGCAAATTCCGAAAACGAGTATTTAAAAATGAGCTCTTTGGCAATTTGTGTGCTAATTTTCTCACTACAGGGTTTTCATAGCATAAAAATACAAATATAGAGACTTGCAGAAATATGTCCGTAGCAGAAATTTAATACCATAATGTTATGGGAATTTATCAACCTACTCGTATACTGCACCGATGCTGCGATGTGGGGGATATGACCCAACCGCCTTTTTGAAGATTGGGTATCTATTTAGTATACGCCTATTAAAGAGTCAGGTATATTATAGGTCCCAAATCTCTACCTACCATCTGTTTATAGCATAATCCCGATAAGTTGTCATCATCAAGGCAAGTGACGAGCCTGAGTGGGCGCTGGACCTGTGTAGAAACTGCCAAGCGCCAGCCGGGACCATTAAATGAATGATCATGTACCAAACTGTAAAACAGCAAGTTAGCTTTTACAGTAGCGTATATTCTTGCTAATGCCATATTTTAAAGGGTTAGTAGGTATGAGATTATACCTACGTTAACGAAAACTACAGTAGTTTTCGTATGACACTATTCAATTTTATACAACACCCATGGTGGAATAGGGAAGGAAATAACAAAATATATGTAGCCACACGAAAACGATAACAGGTTTCGTTTACTATGCAAACTCATACTCAGGTTTCTGACCAGTTTACACCACCAAATGTTACACGAATAAACCGTGTATTTTTTTTTATGTACGCGTTTGCGATAAATCTTTCCCGTGAAAACTCTACAGACTGCACACAGAGCTGGTTTATTTTCTTTTCGTGCCTCTGCGCATCAGTTTTGTTTAAACCTGAAAGATATGGAACATACTCTATAATTCTACGTACTAAAATCTACATGTCGTTATTAGAATAGAATAGGATAGAAAACACTTTATTGTACACAGTAAAAATAAGAAAACGGTAATACATGAAAAACTAATTAGTGTAGCTCAAGACGGCCTTATCGCTGGAAGCGATCTCTTCCAGGCAACCCGTTATTCGTACTATGGAAGAATTTTGAAATGTGTGGATTCTTACTCGTATTCGATGTGGGGGCGATAAGTCCTACACTGACGTCCCGCATGGGGTGTTTTGTGTATTTTCCCCACCCAATCAACCAAGCTCCTTAAATTAACGGAGCGGGGCTCTGGGACGCTGGCATAACTGTTTCAGTGGCTTGGATGGTTTATGAGATAGCAATGAGGATATCGATGCTTATTACAAAGCAGTAGCATCATGCAACATGCTTTTTGGAGGGCAGTTACTATGCAACATTCTTTATGGAGGGCAGTTACTCTTCTGCAAGTTCATTTACTGCACCATCGGCCTAGCCAGCAACTGTTGTCGTTATACGCACGTGTTCCGGACGGGCACGTGCGGGGAATAAGACGGGATCGAGCAGAGTTTACCAAGTTTGCTCCGAGTCGGTTGATTATGCGGTCTAGAGGACTTGATGTCACGTAATTGATATCAGAGTACGTTGGATAGATTTGGTCTCTGTAAGTTTGTATACTTTGTTGCGGCGAGATTGAGCTGAGAGGTTTCAAACTTTAGTGTATTCAAGAATCGGTTTTAGAGCGTATTTAGGAAACCATTTTGAGAAATGTGAAGGTGGTTTGCTTTGTTACAAAGCGTTTACTCAAAGACTAAAATAAAAAAACATTGTAATAACTAGATATTTTTGTTACAAATCTAGACTGAGAGTGTAGTAAAAGGTATAAAGTATAGTTGAAAACTTTTATCGTGAAAAAATATATGGTTCAAAATTATGAAGACACTAACTTGTAATGGCCATTCTTAACGCCTGAAGGTAAAGACGCTACATCTCTACACAAAATCTCTACTTTTAATGGGCAGAATGTGATCAAATATGAACCTGTTTTGTTTAAAAATATGTTTAATTAACTAGTCATAGTATTCATTCAAAAGCCTTCACTTAAATGCCTATACTAAGCCAAATCTAAATCTACAGCGTGAAGGAGCATTTGATAAAATGTGACACATTTTTCTCTATTACTACGGTACCACTGTTACTAAGGTATAAATACCTACTACAAAATGCTTCGAGTGACGTCATAAAGCTATGTGTTTATGCGTCGACGTCACTGTGGGTGATGCCTTTTGACCGCTTTTGACTAGGCTGTGATGACAAACATGGAATACACTACACGTACGCCGTCCACCTACAAAGTGCAAAGGTCGTAGAACTAAGTAAAGTAACTTTATGTGGGACGTGGGAATTCAAGATCAGACGAATGAACTATGATTCACATGAATGAATAATAACGTTGCAAGTTCGTCTTATCTTAAACTGAACGTGGTCTTTTGATTATGAGTTTGTGTGTGAGTGTTCAAAATTGTATTTAATAAATGAAAATAGATTTCCAATGCTGATCTGATTTAACATAATTGGCAATAGATGCTACACAACTTGTATTTTTCTGCGTTCGTTAAATTTTCCTCTGACAGTTCTTTTGGCACCTAAGTGAGAGACGTCGTATTACAAACATTACATCTTTTTAGGGTTCCGTACCCAAAGGGTAATAACGGGTCCCTATTTCTAAGACTCCGCTGTCCGTCTGTCCGCCTGTCTTCAGGCTGTATCTCATGAACCGTTATAGCTGGAAAGCTGAAACTTTCACAGACGATATATTTCTGTTGCCGCTACAACATTAAATACAACTGAATAAAATTAATAATTAAGGGGGGCTCCCATACATCAAACTTGATTTGTTAGCCGTTTTTCGCTCTATAAACGGTAACAGGTAGATGCTTGAAAATTTCACAGAATATTTCAGTTGTATATTTACTTTAATAATAAGTAATGAAATTAAAATAAAATAAATATTTAAGGGGGCTCCCATACAGTACGAAACCCTCCGTGCGCGAGTCCGACTCGTACTTGGCCGATTATTATGCAAAGTTTGCTGTGGGGATAGAAGCCGCTTACAACCAGTCCTAAATTCAAAATAATTTATCGTACTGTAAATAAACTTTCATGACTAAAATTATAAATTGTTTTTCCTGCAATTACTGCATTATTACATAACGAAAAAACATCGAAAACCTTGATAAAGTTGTCCAGCACTACCATCCATCACGGTTGTCGGTATTTACCGCAAATGCCAGGCTTTAAACCACACACGTTCAGCAAATAGCCCAGGGAAAATTTATATGAAAGGATGCTAAATGCAGTTACAGTTTGCAGATGTGGAGTGTGAAAATTACAAACTTATTACCGAGCTAGCTGAAAACCCGCGGGCCTGCGCTTATCCAGTTTTGTGAGAGTATCATTTTCAGAGATATAATTATGCATGTTCGAGTGCGAAAGATGTAACTAGATAGCGTCAGTGTGAAAGTAATTGGAAAATTTTATCGTTTCAAATATCTCGGTATTCAGTTTTGTTTATTACGTAAATTATTAACATTGGTAGAATATTCAGGTCAAGTCGACTACATACTACTACATAGTATAAAACAAACAAAAATATCTTTAACTAGCAGCGCCCCGCGGTTTTACCCGCGTTGTGCCCGTTCCCGTAGGAATTTCGGGAATTTTTATACACATAAACCTTCCTCTTGAATTACTCTATCCATTAAAAAAACCGCATCAAAATCCGTTGCGTAGTTTTAAAGATTTAAGCATACAGACAAACAAACGAAAATAGCGACTTTATTTTATACTATGTAAGGAAACTACGCAATGGATTTTGATGCGTTTATTTTTTATTTTTATAGATAGAGCGATTCAAGAGGAAGGTTTATATTTATAATACACCTACGTGAAGCCGGGGCGGGCGGGTATAAATATTAATTTTCGCCAAAAATGGCATAACCGACATCCACAGTATACATAATTCGAGTCGAATAGTTTGCACTAACCGATCGCATATATGTGGCATCCGTGTAAGGCTTTTTTACAATATTGTTGATTTTTTCAAAACAGCTCAGCTGATTTCGAGACAATTTAAATGGGCGAATCTCGGAAAAAAGTGTACCTGTACTTTTATACAAAATAACAAAGATTTTTTTAAATCGGGTCACAACTCTCAAAGAGTCTCATCTTTGTGATAAGCATTTCAAAAATCTGAAGCAAACGCAGGATTCACTATTGACGAAACTAGCGATGAAGATCCACAAAAAATATATACAGACGAACATAGTACCTCCTCCTTTATGAAAGTCGGTTAAAAATCAAGTCGATGCTGTAACAACAGCTACGAGCACGCATGTCTACGTCGCCGTAGCATGTAGGCTGCTACGGCGACGTAGAGATGCGTGCTCGCCATCAATAAGTAAATAATTAGTTCTCGCAAAAAATCGCAACACCGGCTTCCACCGTGAACAGAATTTGAATAGTTTGCACGAATCAGTGTGACATCCATGTCCATTATTAATAATTTATCAAAAACGGCTCAGCCGATTTTGATAAAATTTAAATGGGACCGTCTCAGTTATACTCGTACATACCCTTTCGAACTAAAAAAAGTTTTTTTTAATCGTTTTACAATTGGCAAAAATAACTATGTACTGTAACTGTAACTTTTCCTTTTTGGAAGTCGGTAAAAATACATTTACTGTAGCCAAAATAAAATGATGCTATTCATACGAGTATTTCACAACTAATACAGTAATTTAACAAACGGACAGACAATTTGATTATTGAAACACACGAGCCAATTTTATGAGGTCTTATTAGATAGTGTTATGTGTAATAAGATAGACCCATTTTATCATTATCATCATCCATAGCCCGCCACTGCTGAGCTTACGCCTCTCTTTGTTTATGTCACTATTCCCGGTTCTGTGTCAATCTTGTCCAGGATGGACATGACATGGACATGGTCCACGAAAGGCTTATGCTCCGTGTCAAATGTTCTTCTAAAAATTTCATAAATAACAATATATGAAAATAAAATTCAATATCTTTATTACTGAAACTCATTACATCATATTTATAAATACCGCAGCATTTTTGAAAATCAATAAGAAAGTTAGTCACAAAAATGATAGAAAAAGCATTATCTATTTTTTCAAGTATCCTTTATCACCGGGAAGTGAAATCGATTCAGTAGCACCCAAGTAACGACCAATGAAACTAAATGCCCCATCGGAGGTCGAACAACACGCACATATCGATGCAAATGCGGCGCGGTGGAGGTACAGTCAGTGGTGAACTTTTTTTTTATTCCGTATAGGTTTGACTACATACTGCCTAATGTTAAGCAGATATGCGTTCTAGCGAACCACGCACTCTTACATAGAAGAGACCTTTTGGATTTTTACTCGGGATTTGAAGATACCCACGTTGTACTTTAGCGGAAAGACAGACCCAGGCAACGCTTTCCACATTCTAGCACTTCGTATGAGGAACGAGGATTCGAAAGCTTGGTTCTAACGCATGGAATGTCCACCATAAAAGAGTGGCGCTTTGGTCGCGACTGTCTAGCCGTACGATAGAAGAAAGGGGCAGGTATCTTAAGCCAAAAAAAAATTGGTTATTAGTAAAGTCGGTTTACGGACAACAATTTTACGTGATAACGTTATAAGAAAACATTGTTGAATCAACAACTGAAACAAGCTGAACCGATTTTGTCTCTCTATCGCTTATTCCGCGCTCTCGCTTGCACGCTCAGTTCAGTCGGAACGTGATGCTTTTTCATGCGTGCAGCCGGCGTTAATCGATTTATAAGACGTTTTCACGTCAAAAATTCTAACGCGATGAGGGAAACACCTATAATTCCAACAAATATACTTCCATGTTTAATGTTGCCAAGACGGGATATGAATACTTATAGATTTTTGATAGCTCGCACTATCAAATATCAAATATCAGGTTTCATATCCAGCAAAGCTTTTAACTCTACAAGCCTTATTTTAACAAACCTACACCTAAGTCAATATATTGGTATTATGAATGGGGTATCCAAACTGTTATATAGGGTTATTTCTAATCAATTAGCATCCTTTTAGGGGCTTATTCTGTACATCAAATCTAACAACTTTTTTCTGCGACTTTTGTCAAAACTCAAATAACCCTGTATATCCTACCTTACAATGCTCTATCAATTATATGAATTTGAAAGATAATGTGAACTTAAAAATTATTTCTTCCCCAAGGGTTTTTTTTGTCATTTGCACCTTTATAATAAAAAAAAACTATAAACGATTGTTCATAGATTTTTGATGTTAATAAAATGAATTCACGTATTGCTGTATTGAATAAACAATTACTTTATTAGACTTCTGTAAATCCATAGTATAGAATCGTTGATCGCAATGATCACTCAAATATTCATTTTCAAAATATTATTCATTGTCACAACAAAAACAATAAGCTTAGCTACCTCTGAATATTATCCAATTTGAGTGTTTTTTTTCATGTAACACCTGAATCATTAGGATTTTGAGTCTTATTTATTACAGTTTCTAAATGACCTTAAAGATATGAGCCTCTAAAGTCATATTTTTACGCAAAATTTTGTCTGAAATGTATACGTAACCTAAAAACTTTTCTGAAAAAAAAAAATAAGACGTAGGTACGAGCGAGTCAAATTTCTCATTCATGCGATTGACATAAAAAACATAACATTTTGGTACAATTTAAGGGGAGAAAAAGAGTTTTTTCCCGGAACGTAAATTTTATCTCAACTGCACCGCGAATTTCCTCGAGGTTCTACAGAAAATACGAAAACACTGGTCGATTAAACAAATAATCCTCTTAAATATTCATATCGGTAAAGTCAACATTTAATATTGAACTGATTCATAATTTTTTTATGAATAAGTACCTTCCTAGTTATTTAAAAAAGCAGTAAGCAGCCAGCAGGTATACAAAGCTCACGTACCTACTTTAATTTGCAGTGGTTACGTCGCAATAACCGAACCAACAAAACGTCCGACTGCGCCGTACGTGTGTAATTGAATCTAAGGAAAATTGCATTGCGAACTAAGTTGTACGTTGGGCTCGCTTCACGTGTTTCAAAATTTGGTGTTTATTAAATGAAATAACTGAAATGCCATCATTTAGTCAGTTAAAATATAAGTGACACAAATTTAAAACCAAATACTGTCACACTAAATCATCTATCATCTAGCTATAGGACGTTGACTGTGGAACATAAGTATGCTTCCTCTGTAGATCTCCAATAAGACCGGTTGGTAGCGGCTTGCATCCAGCGTAATCTTGCGGTCTAATGAAGTCATCCGTTCACCTTGTGGGTAGATACTTTACGCTGCGCTTACCGATACTTTGTCACATTAAACCCTTTCATAATAGGATAAGAGAGAGGATTTTTTTATCAAACCTGATGACGACCAGCCACCAATCACGTGGAGCAAATTTATTTCTTGTGGGAAGAAGATTATGCTCAGTAATGGAAAAGTTTTATAGAGGAACAATATACGAGTAAATAACCGAAAATGTATCAAAAACAAAGCTATATGAAGCATAATATTGCATTTTGTTGTTTGTTTTAGATAGATACATGTTATGCGTTAAAGTTGTAAAGTAAGTTTGCAAGTATGCTTACTTATTATTTTGGCAGTTACTTTTATCTATGTTCTTTCGAAGAAAATATTCTCGGCAATTCCCTGCCGTAGCAGAGGAAGTTATTTTATAAATAAGCGTGTTTCCCTAACTTGTGTCACAGAGGACTAACACCAGAAGTTTGGTTTCCAACGAATCCTGTAATTTCGTAAACGAACGACCTATTTCTGAATCGTGATCGACTAAATTACTTAGATAACTATATAATGTGTAAAACCAAATTTATTTACATATATACAAGGCTTAGAGAGTTAAGTTTGTTAAATTTAAATAACAAGAATAACAGAAAATAAAATATAAATCCCTATAAAATTAATCAAGCAACCCGCCCCTCATCTTTTCTGGTGCAAAGGTGCCCATAACGCTTGCTGCATTGCCGCGTTGGATAGCGATAGTCCTTCTTTGCACCAGAAACGAGGTAGAGAGAGAGTCACCTCCTCTTTCCCGAATCCTGCGCTCTATTTCAAAAGTTAACAATTAGGCCTCAGCACTCCAGCTACCCATGGTCTCCACGGCAACGGGCACGAAATAATAGCTTGACGTGATATTTTTCACAACGTAGGATGTCCATGGTTGGATAGATGATTTTTGCGTCACTTCAAACAGATATGTAGGAGATCTATAGAATATAAATATAAATATTAGGGGACATCTTACACATATATCTTATAGAGGAGGTTTATGCCTAGCAACGTAAGTCCTAAAAGATAATCATGCCTTTCGTTGTCACATATCTCTGTTAGAGAATTAATTGATATATGTAATTGGGACCAGTTATCCGCAAATTCAAACACCACAATTTCACTAACAAAAAATCTAACTTACAACACTAAGTTCCAAATTAAAATAAACTACCTCGCTACTAACAAACTAATATATTATTTCGTCTAGGTCCACAAATTAACCTTTATTACTTCAGCAAAACAAATTCTCACTGTGTGTGTGACTGTGTCCCCGACGACAAATAAGAAACATGTTTGTGTTCAGGTACGCAGTGATGTAACAATAATAAAATTCCTTTCTGGTAAACATAATAAATATGAGGACTAGAATGTGACCTTCAGTTTACTTTCGTGGAATTCGTTATCAGCATTTTTACAATACCACATGATTTGATAAAATGGTTTTGTTTGTTTTAGTGGAGAGTCGTTAAACGTTAACATAGCGAAACCTTGGAATCCAGGGATAGTCCATAAATCTACCTTGAAGCTGTTGGAATGCGTTGTTACGAGAAAGAAAATAATTAACCGATCTTGATTACAACAATTTATAACAACAATTTTACCGAGAAATTAGAGGGACACGCCTAAGGGGAAAGAAGTTTAGAGAAAAGATTTCAACTACATAAAGAACTAATAAATAATATTTTATAGTAATCACAATGACATTACAATTAATGTTTCGAAAAAAATGACAACTAACAACTTAAAAAATATTACCTTATCAAGATTATCTTTTTGCCCTGTATTCGAAAGGAGATGTTAAATACCATAATTATGAACAACTTTTACAGTGGGCCAACCTGGAATTCGAGAAACTTCATCCATCCAAAATTGTAACTCGGAAGCGACAAAATGTAGCTCGTTGGTGTTTTGAACGCTCATAACTAATAATTATTTTTTGCAAAAAATGGCAAGACCGCCTTCCATCGTATACAAAATTCGAATATTTCGCTCGAATTGTTTACATTATTGTTGATTTATCAAATACAGTTTAGCCGATTTCTGTAAAATTTAAGTAAGATTATCTTGAGCGTATACCGTTTCGAACTAAAAAAGAATTTTTCGATTCGGTTCACAATTGGTGAAATTATCGATGAACATACACAAAAAAAAAAAATACATACACACAAACATAGAACCTCCTCCTTTTAGGAAGTCGGTTAAAAACTTACGGCACTCCACTATTTTGTTGTTTTTTCAAACTTAAAGGTACCTTTAGGTTATAGCAATTTCCTCAAAATACGAAGGAAAATGATAGAATGTGATTTACCAGCGCGGCTAGCATACGCACCATGCCATAAAATTAACGTGCAATAAAGTGGCAAATATATACCTATGTCTCTTTTTACAAGGACTCACCATACTTATGTCTCTTTTACAAGGACTCGATAAGTACTTGCTCATGATATCCTCGCTGGATCAGAAAGTAAATGCAACCTTCATGGAACATAAATAAAAACAATACCCTTTCTCAGCAGTCGGCTAACAAGGTCACGCTTGAAATACACACAATGCTGTACGTAAAATGGTACCAAGCGTCTTTACGGAAAAATCCGTTATATTTTCTTCTATCAATAAGTATCATATGAAAACCAAAATCGCACCACCGTAACAGCAATATGATGCGAGAGTAATATCTTATTTTCAACGAAATGATCCAACATTGGGACCTAACATACGCTCGGAGGTGTTGATCCATGAAATCGAACGTCGACCGTCAATAGGGGAACGCAAGAAATATTAGTCATGGAGCCCACTGTATATTTAAGTTACTACTAAACTAGATTTTTAATGGTTCATTGTTGAAGATAGGTCTCGCGACTTTTTGAAAGTGCGAATTTTAGTCTCGTCTTGGCAACATTTTACATAAAAATACTTTTGTGAGATCAAGTATGGTCTTAAATAATTCATATTATGAACAATTTACCGTATTCACAACATGCTGCGACAGTAGTGCTACAGCAGACTACTTAGGATTCAAATTAAGACGTCGTTATTTTGCTTTCTACTATGCATTGTTTCAAAATAACGTTACTGTGTTTTTTAACAAAACTGCGGGAACGTTATATTTCATTGCTTTATGTTACAAATTGCCTGAATCAATTGTATCTACAATAACCGTGCTACGCACTCACGAACTTTTTCATTTATGCTAAATATATTAGTTATGAAGTGTGATTTTATTGTGCATGGGTTCCTCCACTATTTGTGATACACTTTTCTTATTTGATCTAAATATATGTAGGCATGTAAGCATAACATCACCAGTAAAGTATATATTTTTAGCCAAATTAAATGTGCACTGAATTTTAGATACATTTTTGAATGACTTTTACGAGACTTCTTTTAAGAACTTTTTTTTTCCTCTCAACAGTAAGTTGGCACATAATATATTATTTAATTGCCAGATCTCACAGATTAACGTACCTATTTTATACGCTTTAGTAAAAAAAACAAGCATTATTATTGAATTTTTCAACCGACTTCGTCTGTATGTTTTTTTTTTGTGTATGTTAATCGTTAATTTCGCCAATTGTAAACTGAATCGAAACATTATTTTTTAGTTCGAAAGGGATATTCCTGAGGTTGTCACATATACTCCTGAGGTTGTCACATTCAAATTTCAAAGAAAACGACTGAGCCGTTTTTGAAAAATCAACAATAATGAAATTAATTCGATTTTTAGTAATCAAATTATTGAAATTGATTTTCTTTTCTATATTCAAATCGTGCTAAAATGATTCGTTATCTTTCATACGCCTAAGATCAGCTTTTACAGAGTTATTATTGTAATTACAAGCGATTTTTCCGGCAACTAATCAGATTAGGAGCTATGTTATCCCATCTCAGTCGTATTAGCCGCCCAATTTGTCATGTCATCTGAGATACAAGTAAACCTACAACATCCGAAATCAATTAACCGATTCTGTATCTACAAACTGACCGTGTCCCGTCAGCATGTCGGTATTCAATCAAATCCTGCTTACTCTGGACCTCGAGCACAGATCAGAGAGCCAGATTCTTCACTGTGCTAGTTCAAAGTAGTAGTAGTAGTAATAGAAGTTGCGGCAGGATTTCCAACGCAAAGATTTGGCCAAACATGTCATTGTGTTGTGTAGTCATAAAAATGTCACGTGTAGTCTTGTAAAATCAAGTGCAGCCAATTAATTTATGACTTTGCTAGGAGATTCTGTAAGACGTAGATAGAGGCAGCTGGGCAGGTAATGTGAACCACATTCACACGAAAAACATTCACGCGAAAAAATAATTGAAAATGGTTACTTCGACGACTTATACCTATTAGGTATGAAACGTCTCTCAAGGGGTTCCCACCTTGTCGTGGCAGGGTGTCTTAGTAGCCAGGTCTGGCCAGCCTGGTGAAGCGAAGAGGAACACGTGGTGGTGCCGCCTCCCCGAGTCTGGGCGCCTGGCAAGCCCGTGTGGAGGCTGGCCAGTAGGTAGGCTTGCCCACACAAAAACTCTAGTTCAGTAGATGCACTCGGATCTGATCTGGTGGTAACTTCACTACCGTATTACCGACCCTGTCAAAAGTTAGTTGACCATTTGACCTACATAATCTGTGCCGCAACCGCAAATCACATTGCTCGCACGGCCAGTCCTTACGCTGACTCGACGTAACAAAATCCTACATGTGAGAAACATACAAATATAAACCTTAGTCAAAAGACATTGAGTTGAAGACTGGAGCGTGACCAAAGTTAGCCAATATGACGGTTTTAAATCGTATTTCCCTCGGCTAAGTAATGAAGTAGAGATTGCGTGTTGACGAAAGTCCAGCTGATGAATTGCGGAATGAATGTGCATTACTGAAAAAAGCTGTTTTTTTTTTCAACTTTTTTTTTTTAATTTCAGTATAGCATTTCTTTACCAGCCAAGTCAGAGGCTTTCAGGCGGCTTAACAACTCTGACACTAGGGCTAGCCACCCGGCCTATACGAACTTACTACATTAAGACGAAATTTTGTTGTGAAAAATACGTCAATGGTTATGTGATCTAAACTATATATATGTATAAACTGAACCAGACCTGTAATAAAGTAAGACCAGTATTCTAGAGATTATTTGCGACGAAATTTCTGCTTCGTGTAGCAAAGGCCTAATGTGACGCGTGCTCATATTTACAGTTAAGGTATTTTGAAATATATTCCAAAAAGTAATTACTCCATTTAAGATAGATTATATTATGTCAAAAATCCCCCGAATCGGACATAGAAGCAGAACAGTGTAAAATGCTGCTATTGCCGTAACACAAGGGAGAATTTCCAATTCCAAATGCACCGAGAGTGCCATTTGCGTATCGTGGGGTGTCTAGTACTCTCGTTAATTGGACCATCTATTCGGTATCTATTCTGGGATTTCACAAGTTCACAAGTTAGAAATGTAGTTGTGTATTTGAGCATATTTATGCACCAATACACAATGTTTGTTAATACGCATCAACGCATCAAACAGTGTACTAATCGCGTCAAGTACCTATAAATAGATTTCAATAAAGAAACAAAGAGACTTTTCTGTAAATATTCATAAATACTTCCTTCATAAATTTTACTCGACTAGTACTAGCTTGTGCGGTCCTCTACTACAACGTTGCCACACACGCTGTCGTCATCCCCGGACCCGTTTGAGTGGGTGGCCAGATCATCTACTCGTATGACCATACACGGGCCCAAAGATCCCCTTTTAGTAGGCTTTTACTACAGGCAGGGGATACCGATGCCATATTTTATTACCCCGGCATCAGGGCAAAATATGTAAACAAACATCATAAATACTTCCTAGGATACAAATATTAACTATCTATCCTATTCCAAAGAGTTAGAGATAAACCTAGTGTGTGATATCCTATTATTCAGAACTTATTGTCGGTCTTTTCATAAGTGTAGTCTATGGGTAATGCTCTGGAAATTCATATAACGGTCTGCACATCTTGTATAGCAACACTTTTAGGGCGCTAGTGAAGCTACCGCGGTAATGTAACGCATCGAGGATCTATCGTGGATGTGCAGATGGAAGGATTCGCAGCCGTCATGCTCATGCTAGTCGCCTACTGGATGGCTTTGGACTGCCTAGGGTGGAGGAATACTCTAAGGTATTTAGTTAGTGGATATACAAGCCATTCAGCGGGACTCCCAAATAACCACTCAATGCCTGCCCACGAGGCACAGTGGTATCCATAAAGGATTTTGCCTGGACAAAAAAATAAGGACAGCCCAATAACACAACACTGAACGAGGTTGCACTTTAAACATTCCATAAACAAGCCTAAATATAATTTAAGATCATTTAATTATTAATGTTGTGTAACATTTTCGAATCTCGTATAACACTTTAAAAATAAAGGTTATTTTTGATTTTAAGTAATGATAAAAAGATTTGTCTGCTATAAAAAAATACAGTAGCTTTAAATAGCAAGCAAGCACTAGAATGGAATGTGTAACATGGTTTCGGAACCTAAGGGGATGGAGTCGTATAAGCTTGCTCTGGATAAAGAAAATTTGAATAACGGAGAGGCGCTAGAAAAAGAAGTCCGATAAATACTCACCAGTTACCACCCATTTAATTCATCGCGAGATACAAAATAGGTACCATTTATTTTTGTATCGATTTATGTACTAAAAGTACTCTTTCAGAGAGTGGTAGGCATTTATTTTTAACTTATTCTTGTAGAAGCCGCAGATACTCGTCAGACTCTCTCTGCACTCCTATATTATTATCGTCAGAGAGTATGTTGTACCTTTCAATATCGGGCAAAAACAACAGTATATAATAATAAAAGCATTGTACAACATCATAATATTTTAGTAAGTAGTAGTAGACTTGTAGGAAGCCGTGGTGGTCAAAATGTCCTTCTACAATCGTGGGTTCAAATCCCGGTCTCGTACCAATGAGTTCTATGGAATTTATGTACAGAATTTTACACCACCGGCTTTTCGGTGAAGGAAAACATCGTGAGGCAACCTGCACACGTCGGTAAAATAAATTCGATGGCGTATGCGAATCCAACCAACCCGCACTGGGCCAGTGTGGTGGAAATGGCCCAATCACCCTTCGTGGGTAGGCGTACGTCCTGCAGTGGACTATTTACAAAGCTGGTACAGTATATTAGGTACAGCAGACTTGTATTTTAAACGTGTATACGTCGGAAATGGACACGCTTCAAATAGGAGCCATATTTACAGGTGCTTCCCGATACATTAGTCGGGCGCCTGCAGGCGACTATTGACGCAATTTGTATCGGCCATTAGAAACCTTCGTTATGTAATTACTTGTTTCATTAAACCGGAAGGGCGAGGGAAGGGTGCGGTAGCGGGCGGAAGGGAGAGGGGCAACTGGGGGCAACAGGAGGTGGGAAATCTTAAAAAGATAACTCAATGCATTATGATACCTAAACAATTCGGACTATAAGCGTTGTGCTTTTTATTAATCTTCTTTTTTATTCTAGTTCTTATAGTTTAAGAACATGCTAGAACAAGGCTTTTAAGTTAGTCTTGAAAATATATTTTTTGACTGGAAACGTTGATACAGCTGATAATTAAATAATAAAATATCACTTTGCAACTCATCGGTGATTTTGTGGCTAAATGTAGTATTTTCAGGGTACATTTATAAGCAGAGATGCTTATCATAACTCTTTGTGACTTTATTCTGAATTAATCTAGTTTTATGACCAAGTTTAAAGATGCTAAAAGATTAAGATGATAACGATTATAGCTTATACCGCATTCGGCGGTTTCTCTCAAGATGCTGAGTGTTAGCGCATTGCGCATCTGTGCGTTGCAATAATTATTTTTCGCTAAAAATGGCAAAGCCGCCTTCCATCGTGTACAAAATTCGAATATTTCGCTCGAATTGTTTACATTGTTGTTGATTTTTTTAAAACGGCTAGGCCGATTCATGTAAAATTCAAGTGGGATCACTTCGGGAGTATACCCTGGCGAATTAAAAAAGATTTTTTCGATTCGGTTTACAATTGGCGGAATTATCGATGAACATACACAAAAAAAAAAATACAAACATAGAAACTTCTCCTTTTTTGAAGTCGGTTAAAAACAGGTTCGCGAGCACTCGCCAACTTAAGAAAGACCGCCGATTGTGGAAAGATTTACATGATGTAATAACAGTTTTCCGGATGACGAAAGACAGCAATTATTTAGGTTCGACTGTGGCCATTATGTTAACTGCCGAGCATCTGGTCGCCGCCCGGCTGCCAAATTATCGGCCAGATTGTCGTGGGTGTCGTGGCCTGACACCAATGTTGTTGGCTCTTTGACAGCATGGGCTCATGTGTCGTTTCCTTGTCTGTGTTGATAGCTATGCACCTTTAGCAGGTATCGGAGACAAATTGTCGTGGATACTAACGTGGTGTTTGCTCGTATTATGAACAAGTAATTGTACAATATTCGGTGGTTATTATTGAAGGTATTGATTAACTGTGAATATATATACTAATCAAATGTGAATTTTAACATTTAAGAAGTGTTGTTACTTAAATACGTTCATGACATTAGTTTTTGTTTTACACTCAGAAGAATGACAAGTAATAGAAACCTTGTTAAATTTTACTCATATTATTATAAAAACTACGTCACAGCTGTCTTATTCTTAACTGGTTATACAGCATACGCGAGAATGAGTGGAACAAAGAATTCAGTTAATTACAACAAAGTTTCCAAAGTAATGTTACACTAAACAAACAGCAATAAAAGCACTAAATCACATTTATGACAATAAGTCACCTGAATTACTGATTAAGTACCTATTACCAAATAAGTAATTCAGGACCAAAGACGCCGTAAGGAACTCAGGATCCGAATCAATTTGGGTTATTATGCTAGACTAGCTAAGAGTAATTTACCTGAAAGATAAATATTTGCCTGGTTTTACTTTCGGGAAACTGTTAGGATATTGAATTTCTCCGAAATCTCTATACTACTCACCACAATGTAATAATATTAGTTTTATCAATGTTTGATGAAAACATGTTTTTTTTTATTAAATAATTACATCTTTGCTTGTATATACACCTACCGGCTACATTATGTCACATTTTCATTGCGTATGCATATTTTTTAATTAAAAATAGATTTGTTTTTAATTATTTTGAGCTGTAAACTTTGTTATTTATAGCTTATAATATTTTCTAAAATATGGATAAAGCTAGTCGTACTAAATTTTTACTCGGTATTTCTCAAAACTTTTGTTTCAACACTTTGAATATTCCTCTGCCTACATTAATCTCAATATTACAGCTTATATTCAAAGAGTTCTTCAGGAAATCAGGACGTGTGGTTTTAATTTTATCGTTCGGTAAATAATAAACTGTGACTACAACCTAACTTATCACTTCTTCACTACTACTTCGCTAGCTTTATTTTATTAATATTTATAAAATATATTATTCTGACACAGAACTGCTTCATTCTTGGTAAGTATAATAAATAAAATTAATAGTTATTCCAGAATACTATTCTGTAGTCCTTTTAGTGTGTCTCTAGTTTATTGACTACAAATACCGTTTACAGACACCACTACAGAGACTGCTTAATATTGTTAATATTTATAATATCCAATTATCCTGACACAGAACTGCTTCATTCTTAGTATAATAAATAAAATTAAAAGTTATTTCAGAATAACTATTCTGTAGTCCTTTTACTGTGTCTCTAGTTTATCGGCTACAGAGACCGTACCGAAACTGGGTTACGATACAATTTATTACCTCCACAAACGAAACTGATTGATTTCATTCAATTAGTGAACAATGCGAAGCATCCAATAAGAATTAACGATGCCAGGTTGGTTTGCGGGTATTTCGGTATCCGTGCCCGCGTCGTCATGTAGGTGATCGTTTTGTTTCGATAATTGTCGTTCACACAATAACAATACCATCAGGGTTCGCACGTGGTATACCTTCATCAGAATATTCATTGATGTAACCATTCCGATCTTGGCATATTTTGACGTAATCTATCTATATTTTTAGATGATATCATAAAATAATGCGTCTTATTTACGTCTGATTGGTTTTGATTCTCTAACATTACAGTTATTTAAGTGTTTTTAAATTTTAAATAATTTTATTGATGTGAGCTGTGAATGATAAACACAACAACCAGAGCCTATTTTTTGACCAGTGTAGAGAATCAGATACCTATAGCATGCGGTACACTGTTCCGTTTTCTCAAGCATTTCAATTTTCTTACTAGGTTTTGCGACCATTTACGCATACATTTACGTTCTAATAATAATAATTCAATTATAGTCCCTGGAATGTAAAATACACCGATCTTTTCTGAATGCAGGCCATAAACTGAATTCTAGTATTTTTTCCTGCTGGCCATGTTCTGAAATAAATTTTATCAAGTCCACCAAATTTTTTACGTAGTTTGTACTTGATAGATAGTGTTGCTCTACAAAATCTACGCAACTTTATAATGAAAATCCAACAAAGAAAAGATACAGAGGAAAACCACAGGACGCGAGATCCAGCAATCATACTTAACTTGAATCCCTCAAGATTAAGCTTAAGCGAATCCATCCCAATATGAGGGGAGCTTCTCGTTACTAACTGGGATCACTTGACTTGAAAGCCTAGGAAAAACTCTACAGATTTGTATGTCTCAGTGGACAAGTAGGTATGACATGAATATTTACTTAGAGCAGAGTGTGAAGAATTAAACGACGTTTGTTCGGTTTAAAGGTTTATTATTGACTACTTGCATATTCGATACAAAGAGTTTAGTACCTTAAAACTACTTCATACTACAATACGACTTCTTCATACTACAGTACTGCTTCACCTCCGGGGGTGAAAGAGAAAATGTTCTTATTCTACACACAAAATTCTACAAACTTATTCTTATTCTACAAACTTAAACTAGTTACGAAACATCTTTGTTCTATCTTTATGAACTATATCTACCTTTCCGTTTCGTTCAATCTTCACATTAATATCTAAATCTTCTAACACTTTAAAAGGACCATTATAAACATAATCTAATTTACGCGCACATTCATTCCTAACTAAAATTAAATCGTTCATGTTATAAGATATAGGGTTACTATTCCTATCATAATTTTGTTTTCGTTTTTCCTTACACGCTAACAGATTTTTTCTAGCATCACTTAAGGCTACTTGCATTTTATATTTTAGTTCTGCACAATAATCATCAAGGTTATACAATGGTTCTACATTTTCTTCTATACGGTTTGATATTTTACATTGTCTTCCGAATACAAGTTCATAAGGCGTATATTTAGTTTGAGTGTTTACACAAGTATTATAACTAAAACACCAATAAGGTATCCAGTGGGACCAAGAAAAATGTTTATTTGTACAATAAGTTCTTAAAAATGCACCCAAATGCTTATGAGCTATTTCTAACGAACCAATTGATTGATGGTGGTATGCGGTCGATATTAATTTCTCAATTTCTAGTAATTTACACACTTGCTCCATAACTTGAGAGATAAATTCAGTTCCTCTATCCGTAGCTATAGTTTTCGGAATACCAAAACGCAAAATAAAATTATTTACGAAGGCTTTGGCTACACTAACTGCTTCTTTGTTGGGTAAGGGATAAGCTTCTATAAACTTCGTTAACTCACATTGAAGAGTTAGGATATAACAGTTTCCATGCTCATCCTTTTCCAAGGGACCAACCAAATCAAGAAAGATTTTTTCAAAAGCGGTCGAAGCTGTGGTAGTTATAGTCATTGGTTGCTTAGTATACTTACCTTGTTTCATCTTCTGACACATTTCGCATTTACTAATATATCTTCGAATATCCGAATCTAGACCTGGCCAGTAGTATTTTTTTTTAATATTATTCGTCATTCTATTTATCCCTACATGTCCACTCGTGGGCAATAAGTGATAATCATTTAAAATAAATTGCTTTTCTTTTTCATCCTATATTCTTTTTATACCTCTAAGAACACATATACGGGGACCTTTCCATTCTTTTAATGATTTAATTACACTACATAAACCCTTTATAAATTCATTATTCTTTTCATCTTTGACTATGCATAGTTCCTTTATATTTATTCTGTTGCAAAATTCCCCAAGCTTTGTTGCAAATTCGTCTCGCGAAAAATGCATTTTGAAGCTTAAATTAACACATAATAACATACTACTTGGTACATACACAAAACATTCCTTTTCTTCCATTCTTACGTTTTTCTTTTTTAATTTATTTATGACTTCATTTTCTACTAACTTCATTTCAATAGAATCACTCGGCTGTTTTAATAATTCCACGACACGTGGGTGATCAGGCCACTTGTCTTGGTTTCCATTAAACTCAGCTTGTACTTCTTCCCCCTGTTTCTTTCGGTCTTCTTCTTCCATCCTTCTCTTTTGAGCTCTAGTTGTTACAGCTAAAACTTGTTCTTTCATCCCTTTTAATTCATTTGATGTTATATAAACTCTAGATAATGCATCTGCGACTGAATTATCTTTACCTTTTATGTACACTATTTTGAAATCATATTCTTCGAGAATCAACCGATATTTTATTAACCTACTTGACGGATCTTTCATACCGAATAAATAAATTAAAGGTTTGTGATCTGTCATAATTGTAAAAGTTCTGCCAAAAACATAGGGTCTAAAATACTTGACTGCCCAAACTATTGCGGTGATTTCCTCCTCGATAACTGGGTAATTTTTTTCCGCTTTATTTAACGGTCTACTGGCGTAAGCTATGGGTTTCATATTTTTGTTACATAATACAGCTCCTACGGCTAGATCAGAAGCATCCGTTTGGATTACGAACTCATTTGTTTCAGAAAAATCAGGATATTGCAATATCGGAGACGTCATTAACTTTGTTTTAAGAAAATCAAAAGCCTCTTGGCATTTGGCATCCCATCGAAATGGAACGTGTTTCTTCAGTAAATTATTTAAAGGCATGGTAATAGTTGCAAAAGATGGTACAAATTTTCTATAATAGTTACAAAAGGCGACAAAACGTCTTGTTTCGTCCGAATTTTGTGGAACAGGGTATTGTTCCAGAACTCTTGTTTTTTCAAGATCAGGTGAGACACTCTCAGAAGATACTAAGTGTCCAAGATATAGTATTTCCTTTTTTAAGAATTGACATTTTGCTGGATTTAGTTTTAAATTCACTTTTCTCAATCTTTCAAACACATCCATCAAATTTTGATTGTGAATAGTCAGATTTCGTCGAAAAATGATGAGATCATCTAAATAGATAAAACACTTTTCGAAAGCTAATCCAGACATTGCAATTGACATAACTCTGCTAAATGCACTACAAGAAGTTTTTTAACCCATTGGCAATCGTTTAAGTTGATAATGTCCCGTGCTTGTTGAAAATGCTGTATACTTTCTACTTTCTGGGGTCAATAAGACTTGATAATACCCTTGTTGAAGGTCAAGATGAGTAAAATAGACTGAGCCAGATAACGAGTCGAGAATATCAGTTATATTTGGTAATGGGAATTTGTCATCAACAATATTTTCATTTAATTTTCGAAAATCTACAACCAATCGCCATTTTTGGGATCCTTCAGATTTTTTGGGAACTAATAATATGGGGCTGGACCACTCACTTGAAGATTCTTCTATTATATCATCCTCGAGCATTTTCACTATTTGTCTATTAACTTCCGGTTTTAAAGCTTGTGGTAGCCTATAGGGCTTGACGTAAATGGGATTTACATTAGATTTTAATGTTATAGATTGCTCACAGATATTTGTAGTTTCTAGCTTATCACCGGGTAAAAAGAAAATATCCGAATATTTTGATGAAATTTTCTCAATTGATTCCTTTTCTTCTTTATTTAAATGTTGTAATTCTAACAATGGTAATAAAGTTTCAGCTCTTTTAGCATTACTTTCACAACGTCCAAATTTGAAAATATTATAATCATTTAAGAGTTCTGCGTTCAAAACAAAATTGTCTAATTTGACCTCTTCATCGCGTGTATTGAGAATTTTAATCGGTACTCTTTTATTTGTCGGCCTAACAATAGTTCCAGCTAAAAACACATCCTTTTCAATCTCTCTCGCACAAACAATGCAATCATCTTCCACATCTTTGTCTAAATAAACGTAGTGAATTGACTCACTTCGAGGTGGGATTATCAGCGTGTTACTGTAATCTGGTTTGTCACAAATTGGTAACGTGATATACTCACTTCCATTCTGCAGCGTTAGTAAATTATTACCTAAATCTATATTAGCTTTATATTTACTTAAAAAGTTATTTCCTAATATTCCATCAACTAAAATGGGAAGATTCTTAATAATATGAAACTTATTTTGAAAACTACGATTTCTATCGACATTTAAATCTAACACTACAAATCCAGTAGATCTAATTTTACCACCTATACCGTTGACTTCTAAGTTATCGTATGAGACAACACATTTTTTCGGAAGCTCTTCTTCCTTAATAACTGAGATAGAAGCGCCTGTATCCAATAGTAGTACTAATTTCTTACCATTAATATAAAAATTAACGAATTTAGAGTTTCCTCTGCAAGCGTAAATAAAATCAGTTATCTCGAAAAAACTGGTTAGTATCTCCTTCGTTACGCTTCTGGTCTATATCAGCAGTGCTTACTTGCACATCCTGGTTTGTCGAAATTGCCATTACGTTGTTATTATAATAATAACCTTGTCGGCCACGTCCATAAAAAAATCGCCTGTTATACTGACCTCTTCCACGTGGGGCGTTCTGGTATGGTTTAGTCGGACCCTGGTATATAGGCTGACAATTTCTGTAATTGTTATTATTATTTTGAAATCGGAGCCCTCTGTTGTTGTAAAAGTTTTGATTTCCACCGCGGCATCTGTTTTGTCCTCTAAATCTGGGAAAACGATGAGGAGACTTACCACGGGATGATGCATCCATTCTCCATACCTCGGCTTGCCTTGAAGTAGACGCTATTGAAGTCTCGTCCTTAGCCGCCTGGATCGCCTCTTTAAGAGTCGATTAGTTGCGAGCGGCAACGATGGTACTCAGCTTCTCGTCCTTAAATCCACCTGTAAACTTTTTAATAACCATTTTCTCATTTATAGGTTTTAAAATAGCGCATTTAACTGTATCTCCATCAGACTGTGAGATATTCAGCTCTGTCATCAGTTTTTCTAATTGTAAACCATATTCGTCTATGGACCTATGACCTTGATTTAATGATAAAATCTGGTTCTGAATTGCTGTAAAAGATTTTTTAATTAGTAGTACCCTTTTGAAATCTTGAATCATTTCGTTGACCGTACTATAGGTTTCACGAACACGTAATTTTGCGTTTTCGGTAAGTCTACTTTTTAAAACAAAAACGATTAGCGTTTTTTTCCTATCTCATTCAACATTTCCGCATACATCTCCACCGTATCAATTAATCGTTTCGTAGTACATTCTTTATCGTCTAATATAGGTATTAGGTTACATGCCGTTTTGATATCAAAATCCATTGTTACAGATTGTACGTCTAAAGACGGTGTGCACAAATCAACAATTTCCTTAAATAATATACAATTTCTTTCGTACGTTGCAATGGCTAATTCTAAATCTACTTTAGATTCATCTTCATCGGAATTTAACACAGAAAACAATTGTTCATTTAATTCGATAAAATGATTCGCTTCTTGCAATTTACTCGGCGTTACTGAACACTTAAATCTACTCTGGCCTTTCTTTACCAGATATTTCTTTATCTCTGACAATTTTTTATTTATATCGCACAGAGTTTTTGCAGCTTGCTCCATACTAATTCATAAATCATTATGAAATATATAATGCATCGTGGGCATATATTTTACAAATCATTAAATTAACTCAAGCCCATACCATATCATAGTAAAATTACATACCCTTTATTCATTTATACTAACACTAATTTTATTGTTCAAATGATTTTGTTTTTCGTAAGATTTAATTTTTATTTTATTTATTTTTCACCTCACTTCACTTTTTTTTTTTTTTATATCGTCTTGATTTATTTTATTTATTGATTCACTTCACTTAGGTATCCACGAATTTCTTGACGAATTTGCCGAAATTCGAAGAAATGGAGATCTCTTTAATTAATTATCGCCGTCCGTTGCTCTCCTTCGGAAAGAGTTTCTAATTCTTTCCAATGTTCCTCTCGCGGCCTGCGAGTCTATCCATCTTACATGCATATTCTTATATTTTCTTGCCAGATAAAATAGTGAAAATAACATTATGATGGCCAGTACCACAATCAGCAGTATGTAAATATTCTGAAGTTGACCTTTCATATTACTATAGTTCTCTTCGTTTCCTCCGTTCGAAGTTTGTGATATAAAAACGTCTTCTTTTTCCACTTTCGATTGACACATTTTATAGAAATAACTTCTTCTTCGGTATACTTTCAATGACAAAAAAAAACAATGTTATAAAAGTTCTAACTTGAGCACCGAGGCACACAGGAATTCGCGCACATCAGCGGTTTTCGCCGGGCTCGCTGGGCTCGCCGGGGCCGCGCCGGCCGGTGGTGCTATCGCGTTACATTTCACAGAACTGGCAGGGTCGCCATGAAGAATTAAACGACGTTTGTTCGGTTTAAAGGTTTATTATTGACTACTTGCATATTCGATACAAAGAGTTTAGTACCTTAAAACTACTTCATACTACAATACGACTTCTTCATACTACAGTACTGCTTCAAGTGCATAATTAGAATCTAATTTTACAACTTACTTGAAAAGTTCTCACTTTTATTTAAATTTTTACTCCAATAGTTTACTTTGATCAAAGACTCTCTAAGCTATGTTGTTGATGTTTTTATTCGATAAAATGTTTCAGGCAAAGAATGCTAAATTAAAATGTAACACAAATCTTTTTATCAGATAATGTACAAACTACAAGAAAATATAATAAAACAGCACTTATTCTGTTATTACAAGGGTAAGTGGATTGTCTACAGATCCTTAAAATTCAAAACATAATCCAAATGTTCAAGACACTGCCAGTTGGCAGCGTGCGCTGCGTTAGATATCTCATGTAGATTGTAGAGGTATCATTTTCCATTTATGTATTTGTGGTTCATATCTGTATACTAATCACTTCAATGATCTTTTGTTATTTTTTAAACCAGAAGGTAGCAAAAAAGCTGCCAAATATTGAACCCTTGTAGCTGCTTGGAACTGCAACACTGAAGACATATCAAAGCGGTTCTTTCCCAAATTCCTATTCAGACATCGTTACCCAAACTATATCTCACAATATAAACAAAGAAAATTATTAATTGCGTTCACGAAACATCGCGTGTTATATTTCAGA
Organism: Hypomecis atomaria; assembly: GCA_964007245.1. NCBI lineage: Eukaryota > Metazoa > Arthropoda > Insecta > Lepidoptera > Geometridae > Hypomecis > Hypomecis atomaria. The sequence goes on from OZ023289.1 coordinate 5,722,526, forward strand.
ACGTTCCGGAAGACCACTCCACTAATTTGTTCATCCAAGAGTGTCGCACAAGGAATGCCATCGATCATACTGGCCACCTGTCGATTCCGGGCCATGCATCTTCATTCGGACACTTACGTGACTAATTTGATACTAATCTATTACAGGCTCTAGTGGCAGGTAATAAAGGTATTCGATACGTTTGATTAAATTAGTTTGCCATAGGTTTTTTGTAATTTTCATTTAAACACGTACATGCCGGATTTAATGCTAATCTATTATAGGCTCTAGTGGCAGGTAATAAAGTTTTTCGATACGTTTGATTAAATTAGTTTGCCATAGGTAGGAGTATTTATGTAATAATCATTCGGACACGTACTTGACTGATTTGATGCTAATCTTTTAAAGCCTCTAGTGGCAGGCAATAAAGGTATTCGATACATTTGATTAAATTAGTTTGCCATAGGTATTTATGTAATTTTCATTCGGACACGTACGATACTAATTGATACTTATCTATTATAGGCTCTAGTGGCAGATAATAAAGGTATTCGATACATTTGATTAAATTAGTTTTCCATAGGTTTATTTAATATTATAATCTTTATTCGGACACGTACATGTCTAATTTGAGAATAAATCTATCAAAGGCTCTAGTGGCTAGTAATAAACCAAAACTATTGACTTAAGTACCTATTTCGCAATGATAAAATCAAATTCATACAATAAAATTCGATGTGATTTAGGGTTAACATTATATTGTGTAATTTTATAACGTTTATTACCTTTATTACCTTTTATTAACTACACATGGTTAACAATAATAAATAATTTAACACATTGCACATTTTTTAACGTACGAACATAAGGTTACTGCAAATAATTTAGTTGCACTACATTCATTAATTACAAAGTAAAAACACATGAAAATGCTTCTTCTACGTGCTCATAGAAAAATGATGCTAGATACACATACCTACATGTAGTACAATATCTTGAGTAAAACTCGTTTTGACTATGGAGAATTAATGTTATAAGTACGTGGGTATGATAATAGCGATATGGTTCAAGAATTCATCATTGGCTAGATAGGCACCTAACACAATAAACTGGAAACTCAATCGTAAATTATAAATACGTACTTAAATAATTATTTTACAGAACCTAAATAAAACAATACTATACTTTGGCAGTCGGGTAAAAACAAACCTCAGACAATAAAAACAATTATTAAAAATGTTTAACTGATACGAGTATGTATTCTCATTTCCATTAAAAATTATACAACGCTATTTAATGAATAATCATTGTTAAACCACGCAATAAATAAATTGTAATTAGGTAAGAAAGTAAATTATAACCCACACACGTGTTCAGGTTTGCCCATGTAGGTAAAATGTTTTTAGATAATTAGGGTTCTCAACGTGGGCTTAGTTTTTGTTCCAGAATATTGAATATGGCAGTTACCGACGAAGGAACCAAATTGGTTTCACCTACGCCATTACATTAGATCCACAAAAAGGTACATATCTATTTAGAATGAAGTTATAAAGATTATTATATCGACAATATTATTGCTCTCTTTTGTTAACCTTTGTGCCAAAAATTACAATAGCGAGCGTCTGTAAAGGGAAACCCAAAATTCGTATCTAAAAATAGAAAGTGTGTACTTTCTGAAGTTAAACCACTGGCTAGCTACTATCTTTGCGTTGGAAATCTGCCTAGCCTTTAGCTAATAAGTAGTAATGAGTCGTAAGATAGCAGTAGCACAAAGGATAAAGCTCGCAAAATGTTCTGTAAACAAAAAGCGCCATCAAGACAGACGAAAGAAAAATTTCCGTGTTAAAACAGAGATCTTTGAAGATCTTGAAGATTATATTATTGTTATCATAACAAGTGGCTATAAAGTCGAAATTCGCGCGTCCAATTCAATGCAAGTATCTAAAGCAGTGAGTAATATTTCGAATCTCAAAAATGAAATAATGGCAGAACGGCAAGTTCCGTCCACATTTCTGTCTCAAGTTTTAATTGCTCATCGTCCAAGTCGAGATATTAATATCCTTCAAGGCTTTAATTTCTGGACGTTTTCCGGATATTGTACAAAGTGCTCGCTACTTGATTTAGCTGAACGAGCTATATTTATTTGTACAGGAAGCTTTCTACAGCCTTCTCGTAGTCTCGTCGCAAATATTTCGTAGGCACAGTTGTTTTGTGTTAGCCTTAGTATTTTTTGAGTTGTGTACTCTTATAAATATTTTTCGCAAAAATGACACCACTGACTCCGCCGTGTACAGAATTCGAAAAGTTTGCACGAATCTATGTGTCATTTATGTACATTATTGTTGTTTTATAAAAAACGATTTCGATAAAATTTAAATGGGACTACCTCAATAGTAGGTATACCCGCGCGAAATGTTTTTTTAATCGTTTCACAACTGGCTAAAATATTGATGAACATACAAAAAAAAAAACAAATAGGTACATACAATCGAACATAGTACCTGCTCCTTTTTGGAAGTTGCCTAGACGGTAAAATAAATTTTAATGTATGTGTAATGTTTTAAATATGTTTTTGTTTATTTTATATAATTTGACTTAAAACTGTGTATGCGTGCGTGCATGACTATACGCGTTTATGTATTTTTACCCACGTTTCGCTAATTTATATTTTTTAATAATGTAGAGATCTAAATTAATAATGAAAAATACAGGTTTACACAAAAAGTATAAGTACAATTATGTATAGTAACACTACCATACTAACGCATATCGTTACAAAGACGGGGCAAAATGGTTTGGTCATATTTTACGGACGCGTTGAAGCGTGGATAGTTGTATAGACTTTAACTGGCAGTACTAAAGGACGATTTTTTATAAACATGACTGTGCGGAAACATTTTATTTCTTCAATGATATCAGATCGTTCCCCAGATATTTCTTGAGTTTTAACTCTCCTATAATCTAATCACTACTTAAAAGGTGCATTACCGATTCCAAATGGTCACCATAACAGATTATGTACCTACGAGTATTTATGTACATAGAAAGCACTTGCCTTCCATAATTACCTATGAATATAGATATTTTTTACTAAAAGGTTTTAAACTCAAGATGGAGATTTTGACTCAAAATGAATTTTTAATTTGATTACTTTTTGGGTGGCATGTTTTGCAGTAAGTATACCCAATTTTACATGATAAGCGTTAACGTTTTCAAGGCTATCGTTTCATAGATCAAAATAAAGTAAATAGTAATAATAGTAATAATGAAATTGCCATACCCATTATATGTTAAAGTGTGTAAATATACAAACCATGATACATAAGAACCGCATAGTTTCAATAAATTATTACGCATTGAGTATAATAGTCAAAGTATATTGAAGAAACGAAACAAAATATACCGTGCCCGTTTATTTACCATATACTTTATATCCAAAAATGTAACATTACGCAGAGGTTTCAGCGACTGAACCGGGCTTAGCACGAGCTTTAAAATTTCCCCGCATAAAATTTTATCACTACAGACAAAGTTGTCGTATAGCATTTTCTTTGTTATGCGACTGAAAATGCCAAGGAGTAAATCGTTTATCTCAAGTTTATAGCTTAAACTTTTATGAAATTTCCTATTTGTTAAAGACACGAGTGATCGTTGTTTACTTAGAAAAGTTTAGCTGTGATAGACGCCAAAAATTTCAATCTTGTTTTTATTGTACACAAAGTAGAGTCAAGTAGAAGAGATGTTTGATCGCAAATACCGACAATATGTTGTGAATTATCTGAGAATATTGATTATTTAAAAGTTTGTATTGTATACCTATCTTAAAAGCTATAAAACAACACTGCTTTGAGCAGATTCTTCGAACGTTTAAAAGCCTTGTTTAGATGCCAGTGCTAGATGCTAGTGGACCAAAGAAAAAAATTAAGCAAGAAATATTTTTAGTACTACTGTGTTTAGTACTTTGTTTTATTTTTTAGGGTTCCGTACCCAAAGGGTAAAACGGGACCCTATTACTAAGACTCCGCTGTCCGTCTGTCCGTCTGTCTGTCACCAGACTGTATCTCATAAACCATTATAGCTAGAAAGCTGAAATTTTCACAGATGATGTATTTCTGTTGCCGCTATAACAGCAAATACTAAAAACAGAATAAAATAATTAAAGGGGGTTCCCATACAACAAACCTGAATTTTAGTCGTTATTCGCTCGATATTAATAATGTTTACAGGTAGATGCTTCGAATATTAACAGAATAATTTGATGTATTTTCACTTCAATAGTATACAATTAAATAAATATTTATGGGGGGCTCCCATAGAGTAGGTACGGAACCCTTCGTGCGCAAGTCCGACTCGTGCTTGGCTGATTATTTAATCCTAGTACCTAAAATTTAAACTGGAAGTCAAAGCCTTACAAGCTGTGAAAACAAGCAATAGTAATCCATCAAAATTAATTCAGTAGGTACCTAAAACTATCTTCATTCAAGCGTTTTGATACAAAATGTTTACGTTCGTTAAATATACTCCAAGAGCTTAATTACTTTTCTCTTGTAAAGGAATAAGGTAAAAATATTCACAACAGCGTAATGGAGAGAAAAGATAAGCCGGAAATTTAATTATCGCTGCCTTTGAAAACAGCGATGATACTCGTATCGGCTTTTACGTCGTTCCTCTCAACAAGGCTCAGTTTCGATGATTTAGAAATTTGTGCATACCGTATAGCTAAGTATAAGTATCCTATGAAAAATAAATGTAAAATGAGAGCCAAGTTCAGTGCCTATTAAGAATGAAGAGAATGCGTTGTTGTTAAGTAGAAAATCTTAAAATTGTAATAACAATGACACATTATTAACACACAAAAACTCAAAATTAAATATAGCAGTTTCTTGTTTTTTGGTACTACTACAATATTTATGTGTAAAATATTCAGCCAATCATGCTATGGAGATGAAAATGCCAGTACGGTGCCAATGGCAACGGACGTCTTAGCTTTTTTCCAGACACAGTGCACTAGAATACGAAATGAATGCGACTCTCTTCAGATTTCTATGCTCTAGATGCATATAGAATATTGTAGCAACTGCTGCCGCGATTTTATTAATATTGACTGCCTCGGTGGCTCAGTGGTTAGTGACCCTGATTTCTGGATCAAAGATGCGTGGGTTCGATCCCCACCCAGGGCAAACATTTGTGTGATGAACATAGGTGTTTGCTCTGTGTCTGGGTGTTATTTAGGTACTATCTATATAAGTATGTATTTAAAATATGTATATGTAGTTTATCAGTCTCTGGCAGCCATATCACAAGCTTTGCTTAGTTTGGGGTCAGAGACCGTGTGTAAGATGTCCCCAAATATTTATTATTATTTATTTATTACTGAAAAAAAAAAAGAAAATTCATTGTAAAGGACTTGCAACGTAACATGTACTACCGAACCCAAACCTAGACTTTACAAAACTCACTTAACAACGGTCAGAACTAATATTCGAATTGATGATCAGAATGGCTCCAAGTAAGACACAGCGCAAGGCGTCCACTGTCTAGGTGAACCGACGATATAATCAAGACTGCAGCCGGGCTAGGATGCGCACCACGAAATATTTCTTTCGACGTGTCAGAACAAGACAGATTTATGGCGAAATATATATTTGTCACTTTTTCACACGTCGAAAAGAGTTATTTTCGTGGCTTTTCGTAGTCGCATGCCAAGCTGGCAGGACTAGGTGAAATCCGCTTCCGATTGGTCTTATTGAACATGAGGAGGGTTATTAAGGTTGTTCACCGGATTGTTCGAGTGGTTTAAAAATTCTAATATCAAGACGAGTCACTACACTTATTCTGGCCTCACAGAGCTCACAGAGCTCTAACTAAACTTAGTTGCAATATAACGTTACCGCCGACTATTTAGGCCGACAACATAGCTCGTTTTCGTGAAATGCGTTCCTGTCTATCGGATCGTAGAGCGGCTTCCAACATTATCATCGAAGTGTATTTGTGGTAGCAAAACTAGCTAATACCGACTACGCAAAACACTCAGCTAGCAACCTTGCGGTTCGGAAACAGTAGCGGCTGATTTATGAGCTGGTCTACCGCAAACCGCGCGCTTCAGCCGAAATGACTCTACGTAGTCTGCACTGACGACAAAGCATAAAGCTAAGCAAATTTACTAGACTGGTTTAGTACTAGTATTGCCGACGCGATGTTTTTGTAGGCAGAATTGTTACGTGCTTATGTAGAAAATATTTGTGAAGAGTAATGAGTAAATGTGCATTAAAGTTGAATCTACATATGTCCGCAAAATAAATTTTATGGAGTACATTTCGATCTTCTTCTTAGTCGTATACACTCTTGACAGAGTGGTCGTGGTCATCAGCTCCGGTGGTGGCTCGCTTTACAATTCGTAGCCATTCCTCTCACTTTTCGATCACCCTTCAGTAATATTCAGTAGTCGACTGTTAAAAAGACCTGGTACAATACGTTGGCATAATTATGATTGGGTCAACTGAGTTTGGTTAATTTTAATTTCAAATATGATAGCGTCCTATTCCATGTGTAGGTACCGTTTAGCTTTAAAAAGTGGTATGGCTATGGGTACGGTGGGCCTGAAACTGAGATGGATGTGTCTGTTCTTGATAATTAAAATTTGTAGAATATTGTACCTCTTAGATAAAATTATCAATTTTGATTTAGTTTACTTTTGTTAGAAATATCACTCATTGAAAACCGTTTTTTGAAACTTTATTAAATAACGTTTATGTTTTAATATGGTTATTTTACAAAATGTGATAAGATAAAAAAATTCAATACTTCAGTTCTACCTGACGACACACGAAAATTGACGATATCATTTAAACATTGTATAGACGACTATCAAATAGGTAAGATTATATTGTGAATTCAGTCCACAACACAGCCTCACATGCTATACCAGATAATTTGTGAGCTCGGCACTCGAGCCACGCTCTTTGACCGCGAACACCCACCATTGTGCTGGAAGACCCGCAACCTCCAACCTGCGGTGTATCTAAATTGGATCGTACGTCACGCTGGTTATAAATGTGAACGAGGAGCAGTAAATGGTACAATTGTGTTATAAATTCAACATTTATAAGCTTTAAGTATGGCGTTGGTGGAGGCTTTCCAGTAGCTTTCACCTTTACTCGTTGTGTAGCGCAGTGTCTTACGAGGCGGAAAGGCAATTTGATTAAAACTGGAAGATGCCAGCCAATCTTGTTCGAAAACTATTGGAAAAGCTTATGCCCAGCTATGGACATCTTACGGTCGATATATTTATAATGAAGATGTCGAATCAATAATATAAAATTAATGTGTTTAATTCCTTCAGAAAAAGTGCACAACAGAATTCTAGTAGAAAAATACCATCTCACATCTTTGTTGCCCAACATGACAGATTATTATTATAGCTACTGCTGGTTTTATATTAAAATTTCAATCAAAAACCAGATGCGCGAAAATTGTATCTTACTTTACAAAGTAAACACAAAATATTCTGCTTCATAACTACCAACGTGCGGCCGATACAAGTCTCTCTAAACACGTTACGGTCCCGATCCGCGAGCAAACATCTTCCAGATTTACTACCTCTGCCCTGGAACAAGGGTATCGCAGACTTTATATCCTATTTATGACACCTATCTATCAATTGTAAGCCGTTGAACATATCTGCACGTACGGATAAAATCTTCAACATGTTGGCAATGTGGGACGGAATGCCGATCGGTCTCCGCGCGTCACGTTGGGATAATAAAATGCGTCCTAAACTGAATATCTGGAATTCCATACGCATTCGTGCCGTGCTCTTTAGTTTCGGGTATCGAGATGAATGAGTAAAGCAGCGCTTATTGTAAGGAAAACTTCTTATTTGGTTTTTTGTGTACCGTTTTTATGGAGATAAATGATGAGTTTCATTTTTATGTGTGCTTATATGAAACGTTTGGTTGAGATTTAGACCGGGCAAATACTCGTAATTAATGCGGAACTATGTAACTGCTAAGCAAATAGATTTTGAAATTGACGTTTTCCTTTATTGAAAAAGCCTTGGTTTGTGCCTTGTGAAATTTGTAATCTTCACATTTAACTCATTTGTACGAGACCAAGTTTGAATCCATGCCTCACGCTTCTAAAGGAAGCGCTAGACCACTACTCTTGATATAGTACTTAATGAGGTAGTTTTTTCTTCAAATTAAGGCCATCCTAAGGGTACAGCTTAGTATATTTCTAACGTAAAATAAATTAAATTGCCATCTACAAATAAACTTAACGACTTAATTTTTCACGGTTGATCAATTTTTATCCGTGCTCTACTTGGCCGATTATCTTTGTATAATATAACATGTTAGAAAATAAAAAATGCAACTAACCTCATGAATCAAACAAAAAATAAAACATTCAAAAAAGACCAGCAAATCCAATTTTCTTGCAAAATGTAGATCGCCTGCTTCGTAAATTGTACACTATAGAGCAGAGAAAAACCCACAAATAAAGAGGTGTATTATAAATTTCTATGACGCACAGAGCCATTAAGTGTAGGCAGCACAATAGCTTGGCTTAACGTAAATTCAGTGCATCGTTATGGCCATACATCCACTATATTAGACGACTACCACAACTTGGCTGTACACAAATTTAAAACCTGTATCAGAATTTACTGCTGAAAGTGCTGCATGTACCTATTGTACCTACTGTAGCTGAATCGATCATAGTAGATGCACCAATCAAACGACCGGCAATCAAAAATCATGTTTTAGTTATGTAGATATATATACATATACTCACTGTAACATTATAATTAGTGAGTTCGTACCACTTAAGTACCAAATGAGTGGAAGACAAAAGAACCAATTTAAAACGGTTTGTAATGGGTTATTGTATATCTGTTACTTTTGAAGTCACAGAAAATTATGTACCTGGTAGAATAATGTACATTGTTGTAATGTTAGCATTATATTTTAGTAAAACGAACGTCTTGATATAGTATTAACTAGTGATTTCTAAAAACAACTGTTTTACAACAAAACATTTTTGCAATGAAAAATACAACGGAATTCTAGATTTCATACGTGAACGTTTTTGTGTTACTTTTTTTAAATTTCTTATCTTCCTAATTATATTTGTACATTGTATCTCATTCCGAGTGCTTATCTTTTATTGAAGTTTAGATACTGCTAGCAATGTACACTGTCGTTAATGAGTGCAATCGCCGAAAATATTTTTAATTTTCCTTCCTACGCTTAGATCCGCCATTGTGGCTCTTTCAAAGAGAATTTATTTTAAGCACTGAAAAGAACAATGAGCCTTCGTGATTCATCATAATGAATGATGAAATTGCTTTCACCGAACAATCTGTAGGTAGAGTTGGCTTAAATAAATTTGTACAGGCTTTGGATCACATACTTAAACAAAATGAATGATTTGGCGGATCTTATATTTATATAAGATTCGAGCATGTTCACATGGGGCGTACGTAAGCATATAGCATAAAGCGCCACCCTTTTATGGTGGACATTCCGCGCATTAGAACCAAGCGTTCCGAATCCTCATTCCTCATACGAACAGCCAGAATGTGGAACGCTTTGCCTGGGTCTGTCTTCCCGCTAAAGTACAATGTGGGCGTCTTCAAATCCCGAGTAAATAGGTATCTTCTAGGTAAGCGTGCTACAACCTAGACCGCATATCTGCTTAGCAACAGGCAGTATGTGGTCAAACGCAAACCTATTCAGAATAATAAAAAAAAAAAAAATGCCTGACAACAAGTGAGCGGACGAGAAGTTAGCCGCAGATGACACTTCGCCGTGATTCGCCAATTATTGCACATGTGTGCACAATGCCGACGTCGCGTGGCGTAGTGTTGAGCACGGGCGTAGGAAGCACGCGGAAGGCATGAGGTTGGCGGGCAGGTGTGTCCCGGCGTCTCGTCTCTCTGGCTCCCGCGCATATCTATATTTCGGCTTTTGCGCAGCGTCTGCGCATAACTTTCCATCCGCCGACTTGTGTGGCGCTTAGTATAGGTAACCTAGTAGTGTTTACTTACACTCCTTATGTATTCTGCATTGATCTACGAGTCCAAGTGTACTTATTGGAACATTTTTTATGACTATTTCTAAGCTTATTATAACTGACACGGTATACACACACAATAGGGCTAACCACTCAGCCAATATATACGAACTTACTTACTCTAAGCAAATAAATTTGTCGCAGAAATAAAATAATGATTTGTTGAGTGAGTGTGTAGTTTAGTGTAGTGTTATGTTTCCTTGTGTGTTAGTGTAGTGTTAAGTTCTTTTTATTCTAGTATGGTTTGTAAACGTTATTTTTATTTTTGTTACAAAAATAAATTACTGAGTACTGATAATTCGTGCATAATTAATAAAAAATAATTATGACCAAGCTTAGTGGTAGATCGAAACAACATAGCCCATGCCACGAGATCTGTGATTTTACTCATACTATAGAAGTACAGTTATATACATACATATTTTGAATAAAACTCCTCATATAGTACATATTTAACGATTATCGAGGTGAACGAAGAAAATAAATGTTCTTATTTTTATAAAACTAGGTACAAAACCATTAGGTCTGTGCTAACTTTTAACGGTGCTGTGGAAGGTAGGAATAAATGCATGCGTTGTATGCTGCATAATACTATGTCTTTTAAGCTTAGGTAAACTGGAGGAAAACCACTGAGTGAAAATAACTAAGTTTTATTTATAAAGATAGATTTTATTTGTCAATACGTAAACAAATCGGACCTATGTGATAAGTTAGACAAGTTAGTGGCAGTGGGCAGGGTACATTACACGGAGGACTGATGACCGACGGGGTCAAAATGTTCTCCAGTGTACACCACGTACCGACAAACGCAGCGTGGTACGTCCACCCACAAGGTGGACGGATGAACTCATTAGTACTGCAGCATTGCGCTGAATGCAATCTACTTCCAACCGGTTTTATTGGAGATCTATAGAGGAATCCTAAGTCCAGCAGTGGACGTTGTATGGCTAAAACAAATGAATGAAATATCGGACACAGATAAATAATACAATTAATCAAGTTAAAGTCAAGTTAAAATATTAGTACAAAAAGCATTGGATCATCCTCAGACCTTTGAAGGTCTAAAGATAATCCAAATGCTCAAGCCCACCAAGCCCAAGCCAGTTGGCAGCGTGCCCAGCATGCTGGCTGCATTGCCACGCTGAATGGCAATGCATGCGTTGAGCCAAATAAACACCAGCATTTTGGTCACGCGTCGCGTTCACCAGACGCCCAGAAAGACTTTTGAAAATGATATGAGCTCCCGTCCCCCACGGACCCAATGTCTCAACTCCAAATGGCTCAAATATGTAACCACTACCGAGGTTAGCATATTTGCGCCGCTTGTGCTGCTCCGCCGAATTGGCCGCAGCTCCAGCCCTACTCTGAGTCTCAGAAATATTAGTTGCTATTGAACAATTACGATTTATTTATTTATTTATATATTATAGTGCTAGTACCGCGTATAAAGAACACAAAAACAAAGTGTCTTCGCCATAATAGAGACAATAAAAAAAAATGTTCATGGACACATACTTAGTTATTATACTTACCTAGCATTTTAAATTAGATTTATATTTCTCACTAGCCCATGGCTAGATTGTAATTGTATTTTAAGGAATGCACATCGGCGTTCCTTAAACAATAAAAAAAAATATCGCAGGTCGAACATGGATACGACTGAACTGTGACCATGGCAGCATTGACGTGAGGCCTACTCGTATCTGCAGCCAGCACTAGGATAAAGAGACTGTGGGTGATGATGATGTTGTACTTAACACTAACTCATAACTAGGAACCATTGACTAATACCACGACTATTTAATACGAAACTGTTCAGTACTCTTCCAAATAGGTACTCAGTTCAGTTCAGTACTTTTTTCAAAATCTTATAGTAATGCGGTCTCGTACTGCGGCTGCTTTTAAAAATTTGAAAAGTGTTATGTCATTGAGTAGGTGTAGCTTACAAGTTTCTAACCTTCGCATCTGGAAGTAAATCTCTGAATTGGTTTAGTTCAAAGCTTTCACAACCTAGGTCGTGATAAATGATTCTTTAAGATCTCGTGAATCCGTAAAGGGTTGCCGATTTAGCATGACGTTGCTTGCCCAACAATGGCAGTTGTGGCTACGCAACCGGAAAAAGTCGGTACATTTATTAAATTCTGTGTATTTTTAAGTTTCAGCCATTCATTGTCTGCTTTAGGTTGAATGTTTCCACTCTTTACTTAAAAAAATGTTGCATATCCATCCATCTATCAGCCGTAGGACGGTGACAGCTGGATATAGGTTTGAATTATTAATTGGTTAGGTTTCCTCTATGGATTTTCAATAAGGCTGGTTGGAAGCGGCCTACATCCAGCGCGTTGTTGTGGTCTTAATGATATCGTTAGTTCAACTTGTCAGTGAGCGTCCTACGCTGCCCTTGCTGGTCTGTGATCTCCGTTCGACAACTTTGCGGCCCCATCGGCCATCTGTCCATTTTGCAAAATTAAATTACAATCAAAATACCTTTTCAGTCTTTGTTACAATACTAATAAATTAGTAGGTATATTTTAGAGCTTTATCTTGCTAAGGCCCCAAATTAACACAGCCAATAAAAATAAGTTGCTTCTGCGACCAGATCGGACAAAAAATGGATATAGATACATTCTATATTGTTAACACAAATAAAAATATACAGACAAAAACAGATTAAAACAAAAAAATGATGTTTAAATACAAATCTATATTTCTTTCTAGTTAAGTCATTTTTTTTTCAAATTATAAAATCGTGTGAGTCCGTTTTATCTTTTAGGAACAAATGGTTCTGTTAGCTACCAAGAGTTTAAAATAAATCAATGCGTTTGAAACCAATTAAAGATAAAACATAGGTAGTACCTACTCCAAAATCATATTTTCCTAAACTCAAATCCGAATGGTATTCCATGGAGAGTCTGCATTTGACAAGTTCTTTGTTACGTATTTCAATTTTTTCTCACAATATCTCAGAAGAATATCTCAGGATGTTCTTTGTATATCCGGCTTGATGTAGGTTGTAGAATATTGGAAATATAAGGCGTGGATATTGAAATAGTTAGTCTGTGCTGGTTGAATGTCTGGCAAAGTTCAGGGTAGCTGGATAGATAACTAACTTCAGCTATAAATCTTGCAAACTTTTCTCTTGATTACAAATTGTTATTTAACGCTATGTGTAGGCATTTAAAGTGTTAATTATTAACTTATCAAAGAGATTTTAATAACGTTAGCTTAAAAAAATAACTTCAGATTACTAAAAATCTAGGCAAAGAGTTTTAGTTCCGATTTGTTTAGTAATTACATTTTATGAGACCTATTGAAACATTCCTGAATCAATTGTAAGACAAATTTCCAGTTTGTGCTTAGAGTAAATAAATAGTTTGAAATTTTTGTAATTATAAATATCAGAAAACAAGCGCTGCTGTTTATTTAAAGCCATGTGAACATTTTGATTTAGACTAGGTTTCTTCAAAAAAAGTATTACGCAAAAACGTGCGTATTATCACTATCACTACGTAGTATAAAACAAAGTCGCTTCCGTTGTCCCCATGTCCCATGTCATCTTTAAAACTACATAACGGATTTTGATGCGGTTTTTTTAAATAGATATAGTGATTCAAGAGGAAGGTTTATTGTATAATAAACCTGTGCGAAGCCGGGGCGGGTCGCTAGTTTTATATAAAATCGTTATCGTAATAAAAGTTGGACAAAAATAGAGAGAATGGCAGAGATAAATTATTAAGTATTTTTACTAAAATTGATAAATTCAATATTTTTATTGGACCATAAACACATCTTTATATGAACTTAGAGTTAACTGTCAGGTTATCGACTCATTTTAGGGTATTGCAATGAAATAAGATTTATAAGTATTAAACAATACTAAGATACAGGTATTTATTTGCTTCTTTCTGACTAAATAGGTTTGAAACATTAATCATTATTCACTTAGTCGAACTCACATCATTGTATCGAAACATTTTCATTCATATCTAAAAAAGTTTTCAGCGTAAGTACTTTGCAATTTTTCACACCATTCGATGAAAGTTAAGTTTCTCTCGGCTATACTTTTTCTTTGCAATCTTAAAGTTTAATTTTTTTCACACCTTTTGTTTAATTGCTCAAAAAATCAGTTAAGTAAATTCAGTTAGCATTTGCAATTGAAATATACGCGGAAGTCAAAGTTTTTATAGGGAAAAGTTTAAAAGTTGAGTTTTCTTCAAAAATTATGCAAAGACGTTCGCTTTTGATGAATTGAATTGTTAATGCTCTTTGTTCAGGTAACATCACAGTGTAGGTATAACAGTAGCTCAAATTGAAACATTAAATATAAATAGCAATCAAAACGCCCCAAATTTCAAAGTTGAAATTATGCATAAAATAAAAAAGCAACATTTAAGGTTTAAGTAGGAATTTTCAAATACACGAGTACGAGTAATACACGAGTAAAATTATATTATTTCTGTCAACTTACATTTGACCAGCACTGTGAACTATAAAGAGTAACTCCCACGTTAATGACAATAAACTCGTTTCATGTAACAGCTAAGTACAACAGTTAGTTTTTTTTTTTTCAAATTAAAATTTATTATGGGCACAGACTCCAGGGTCTGTGCCCTTTATTAACTAAAATTTACAATTATTAGATTATACTATACAAAGAGAGTTAGTAGTAGGTACTTGAAATAGCCTAAGTTAGTCAATGCACTGCGTGAATGCCACGAGCAGACCGGCGACCCGCAAGCAGCACCCGATCACGCGAGTATGACACATGTGCCAGCCATCATTCTCCTCGACCATATTTGAGGGAGGAGAACGACCCGACACTTGATGCCGCTGCAAGAAGGAGCCGTCGATGGCGAGCATGAATGCTTGAGGGATGCACACAATGCTTATTTCTTATAAATTACAAATACACATTTTTATATACGTCCTATGCCAATTTTGTTGCTTTCTCCTGGCCCTCCATCACCGCCTCGTTCCGATCTCTGACGGCCATCTGCAGGTTTTATTCCTTGATGGTCTCCGATGACGCAGACGATGCGCGCCGCACGAATCGACTGATGGCATCATTTTCGATGTCGTCGGCGTAATAGATGAAGGTCCCAGTGTGCCTTAGTATTAAAAGACTACTGCTTAAAGAAGCAAATCTTGTTGAAATTAAGTATGTATCAGCCTTCCTGGATGGCAGAATTTTAATTTCGCGAAGTTTCTCGTCCGTGGCTAATGATATTAGTGCAAGATCCGATAAATTGATGGTAAAATGAGTAAGCCTTAGCGCAATTCAGTCCTAGCTAGTTTTACTATCTAGTATCACTTTACTGTAGCGCTCATAGAGTAGTTTGACTAGGTGTTCGTTAGCGATCATCAAAGTTAAGCAACGTTCAGCACGGTCAGTCTTCGGATGGGTGACCGCAGGTGGCATTTACAACTGAGCGCTACCGTGGCTCGGATGATACGTTAAATTGTAAGTGCCGGTTGTTTTAACCGTTTAGCCATGTCAGAGGCCTTCAAGAGCCTTAAAAACTCTGACACCAGGGCTAGCTACCGTGCCTATACAAACTTACTTTTTTTAAATCACTTTATTCGTATCTCACTTAACTGAATTGAATTAGAATTGAAAGTGATTAGAATCTATCAATGAAATTGCTATACCTAAGTAATTTTAGCCCATGGCATATACTCCACGAAAATGGAGGGGAGTGGAGATGTTCGAAGGAACATTTATAATCCATTCAATGTACCTATAGTGTCCATTACAAGAATCACTTATTTGCTTAGCGAGAAATAGAACGCAATTGATTTGATTGTTCTTCATATGCAAATATGCGATTAAGTACCTACTGTAAAAATCGGGGGCCCAAATTTTGAAACGATAGAATAATTTCTAACGTTCGAAAAGGATCGCAATCATGGAACTCATGATTCAATCATGGAACGCCTGGACTGCTCCATACATCTCCGCGAGTTCCGCGACGTCGCTTCGTTTTGATGCAAGCCGGGTTTTAATTGAATCGAAGAGTTGTTATACGTTAACTAAAATAACGGTTAAATGTGACAAAGAAAACTACTATGTATTTGTTTTAATACCGCGTAACGACCAAAAACAGTAAAAAATTACTATCTATTAAAAAAAACTGTATCAAAATCCGTAGCGTAGTTTTAGTAATATAAGCATATATAGGGACAGACAGAGGGAAGCGACTTTGTTTTATACTATGTAGTGATATTAGGTATATTGTACACCTTGTACGGTGTGCAATATAATATCTATGTATAGTTACTATATTTTTGACCAAAAAATATACCTACCTTAAACAGGATAAGATGTGTTTCAAAGTAATTTCAGCCCCCAATTTGCGAAGCCTTTTGATTTTTATCCTCGTTTTAATGAGTGTTTGCGTGGATTAAAACGGGTTCGGGGCCTCTTTGTTTATTTAAAGCCAACTTTTTAATCATAAAATTCACTGTAATATGTTTATTTTTAATAATTAACTTCGTGTTTTTAAGATAAAATATGATCAGATGTTGATCCATTTCATCAAACATAATTGCCTAAAAAGAAGTATTTAGAAGTTAATTAGATGGGCTAGATTTTGATTAAATTGCTACGTAGTAAATATTATACTGCCATAACATGATGAACTAGTCCACCGTTTAAATTTTCAAAGCAAGCATCTAAAACTTTGACACACAACACAGAATGAAAACTTTAGAAATATAGATAACTGCATACACTGTACTGTAAGTTATAAATGAAAGAAAATGACACTATCGTCTTTAATTAATCAGTTCAGTCATTGAGTTGCAATCCTAGACGTGCTTTATAAAATAAACAAAAACGGACATAGGTAACAACATCTGATTTTGAGTAACTAAATCTTTAACAACAACACAGTATTTCATTCTATTAATTCTATAGAATCTACATCCATTAATTAAGAAGCTCCAAGTAGCCAAACGAGCTATGGAGAAGGCTATGCTCGGAGTATCTCTGCGTTATCAAATCAGAAATGAGGACATCCGTGGATAAACCAAAGTTACCGACATAGCCCAGCGGATTGGCAAGATGAAATTTAATAATGAAGAGGAGCAGAGCACACAGCACGGAGGACTGATGACCAATGGGGTCTAAAAGTTCTCGAGTGGAGACCACGTACCGGCAAGCGCAGCATAGGATGTTCACCTGCAAGGAGGACTGATGACTCTTTAATACCACAGGATCGCGTTAGATGCGGGCCAATTCCAACCAGTCTTATTGGATATCTAGGTATAGGAAAGCCAATGTCCAGCAGTGAACGCCGAAATGAATCAAGGAGGTTAAAAAAAATCTTCAAAATGGAACAATCATTCTCATTTCGAAAGGCTATAACTATATTAGCGGCATACCCAAAACTTGATGGAATTCGGGGTTTTAGTTAATCCGATGATAGGTTCATTCTCTCCTCTCGTTTGTATTATACTCGAACATTTTAATATATGCAGGCTAGTCATAAATTATACCACTTTGGTACCTACGTATTATTTGAAACTAATCTCGGATACCACGGCTAAATTATGAATATATGAACTGAATTTAGTTTACACGACATTCATTTTACACTATTTCGTGTTGGAACAAAGCAATAATATTCTGGCATTGCTAGCATTGAAAACCACGTTACTTTTCGTAGTAAAATATAAACACGAAATGTTTGTACTAATTTAATGTTCTCGATGTTTTACAAGCTTTCAATTAGATTCGTCCATCCTGAGTTTATAATCAAATTTAGTAAACTTTTGACCAACTTTCTCGTTTTAAATTGTGGCATATTGTTAAATTAAGCTAAAAAAACACCACGAGATGAAGAATTTACTTGAAATTAAGAAATGACAGTAACGGTCCTTACATTCAGGTTACCGTCCTGCCGAGCTAGTATGTGCACCACGAAATACCTAATTCTTTCGACGTGTCAGAACGAGATAAAGTTATGGTAAAGAATAAATCTGTCGAAAGAACTCTTCGTGGTCGTATGCTAAGCTAGCTGGCTATAAAAACCTGGATCTAGTCAGATCCCAGCTTCTCAGATGTAGATTGTAGATACTTGGATTATACCGTATTCTTTGCATTGGTCATTTAGGAATATCATCTGGGTTACAATCTGGATCCAGTCGCATCGACGCTGCTTTTTTATTGGAAATCTATTGACGACACCTGCCAGTCCCTCTGGAAGACCAGCGCTAGTTGGTCCACAATCAGCACACAGCTGAAGTGGGACCAGGTTGTGACAAGAATAAAATTAAATTGGTAATTAGGATGATAAGTAAGTTCGTTTTAAAAGGCCGGGTGGCTAGCCCTGGTCTCAGGGTTTTTATGCCGTCTGAAGGCTTCTGACTTGGCTAAACGGTTAAAACAACCGGGACCTAAAATTCTAAGTGTCATTTAAGCCACGGTAGCGCTCAGTTGGAAAATGCCACCCGCGGTCATCCATCCAAATACTGACCGTGCGGAACGTTGCTTAATTTCAGTGATCGCTGACAAACACCTTATTAAACTACGCTACAAGCGCTACTTCCGATGATAATATTATAAGAATGATATTGTGTGTAGTATTTAAGATTGATTGTTTAAGCTGTGTTGTTTGTTTTGTTTAATTTTATTTTTGTCTCAATAAATAATTGTATATTGAAGTTTGTTTCCGGCGGTAGACATACGGCAACACATTTACTAACATACATTTCTGATAAGGATTTCATGCCCTATACAAAAACCAATCACTAACGGTTTTTACTGAAACAATGATGATGATGAAATCCTTTTTCCAGGGCCCAACTGTCAAAGTCTGCTTTGCTACAAATGTACAAGTTTACTAGGTATTTTCGTAAGAGCATTTTATATGCACGATAGAATTCGAATGAGAATTCAACGTGGCAATATTTCGAGGAGGAAATGTGAACGTGCAAGTCTGAAATCAGATTGTGTACTACTAGCTTTCCATTGCAGATGTGGATTCTCTTGGGAATGTTATATTTATTCGTAGTATTTTGACACAATTTATACTTATCTCTTAAATTAAACAGGCACTTGCTACATTAATCAAGCGCTACTAAAGTTGGTACCTATAGTGTCCAGATTAGTTATATTTTTGGTATTATATACCAACTGTTGCTCTGCAAACTGCAGAAAGTTTCAGAAGAAATTGTAAATTACACTCATCATTATGAACTACATGTACTTTAGGGCCAACCCTGAAATCGAGTGAAAACTAGAAGCTGTTTGCTTCATACATTTTCGTCAAGATTCGAAAAGCGTTTTTTATTGATTAGTTAAACTTTTTCACAATAGGCCTGATGACTGGGTAAAAAAATCGTTATTATAATTAGTCCGTGAGTTAGATTATCAAAAAACTCGTGTTGTTTATAACAAATGACACAGATAAACCTTGTCAAAGTTTTGGAGTGGTGGTCGTGACGTCACCTCTCTTACAGAAGTCTATACATTTGTAAGGCACTTGTGACGTGACGCGGACAAAAGAAAAAGTATGTGTCTAATATTTTTTTATTGTCTATCTGACGGACTAATTATATATTTTTAGTTTTAATGCCTATTGTGATGTTAGTCTTATTGAGTAATTTGATCTCAACGAAGAATATAACATACCTGTAAAATTCCTTGCACTTTGCAAAGCAGAGTAATATAGTTAGTACTGTTTTCCAGCATTAGCTCAATCCAATATTATACTTATGATGATAGAAAAAAACCATAGATATCGAAACTTTAAGGTAACGGTTAGCTATCGGTAAATGCACTTTAGCCTATATAGGCCTCTCATATTAAAAAAAGTCTAAAACCATCTGTAAAATACCGTTTACTATAGATTGTTTATCGAACGTAACAATTTACTATAAATCTTCTTCTAATAGTAACTAATTACTCTAATTCAAATATATACTTTGCCATAGTTTGACGTACTTTCAAAGTAAACAGCACAGATATTAGTTCCTTTGAACTAAGCGCTTATTACCTACGTAAATTAATAAAGTTCCAAGGCAGGTGGGGAAGCTCCCACGACTTGGTAGAGTTTTATATAAACAAAGGTGCGCCAACCAACTTATTATTAATCGGCCTCGGTTCGAAAATTCGGCTGCATTTCATAAATAAACTAAGCAGATGTTTGTAGATTTGTTTTGATCACAGTATTATTTTTAAGCCAAAAAAACCTATGAATAATGTAAACACATAAGTGGCCATCCTAGAAACCAAAACAGTATATGATTCAAAATACGAAAATGATTGAAAATGAACGGGGTAAATTATGTGGAAATCAAACAAGACATACAAAACTCAGAAACAACAAGGTGTTCTTCATGAACCAATTGCGAACGCACAACTAGTTGTGTCATTATGAATATTTTTTTGAAATCTTTTCCGAAGGCAACACAAATAAATGTCTTATTATTAACAGCTCAAAGAGTTTCACAATTTGTGTACCAATGTAATAAAATACATTTATTTTTTAGTACAAAACACATCTGTAACATCAGTTATGGATGCATTAACTACAAAAACAATTTTCATTATATTATTATTTAAATTGTGTAATTATAGGTACTAGATAATAGTGTAAAAAGGTTTTTCCGGCGCTGGGACACGAAACGACATCACTTTTAATTACATAAAAATACATTTGTATAGGCTGGGTGGATAGCCCTGGTGTCGGAGTCTTTAAACTATATATATATATGTCGCAGCCAACTGGCTTAATTAGCCGTTCAATCAACAGTCTAGCCTCTTTACTAAACATCGCCGTTCAACTAGCGGCCTGAATAGTATTCAGCCGTAGCGCTTGTTACAATATTTAATAAACTGGCTGGCTAATACTTGGGCTATTCGTACTATAGGAATTTCGATCAAAATTTGCTTTAAAAATTAAATTGCTCGAATCAGGTACAGCTAAATTAACATTGTTATTGTCACTACACTCTTCCACTATACCTATACTATTATACATTTAACTTTGGAAAACACTATTAAAATTGTTGTTTGCCGGCGCCATATTGACAGTTTGGAGAGTTAGTAGAACTGAATGGAAATAAACAGGGCTAGTAAAACGTCATCGAACCAAGTCATTTGCCCAGCTCTTTGATCAAATGGCTGAATATTATTCAGGCCGCGCTGTTTAGTAAAGAGGCTAGGCTGTTGATTGATCGGCTAATTAAGCTATTTAGCTGCTACATATAATATAGCATTAAATACTATTTTCATGATGTTGTTTGCTGCAGATGTTGTTTATTATTTCACCTATCAAACCTCAGAAAAGATTTTCACTTCCGTGTACCTAAAACATAAGTAGTTTATGCCGACAATATCAAGATTTTTCTGAATAAAGCGCATCTCGATAGCTCGAGAAGAAAGGGGGTAGTTCTAAAGTTGTAAATCATCGCCAATCTTTTATTTACGAGTCGAGATAACACGCTAACTCACAATACATGTGAGATCGATATTTGAACTTTACTGGTGTAATATGTTTATTTTCCCTATCTACTGCTTGTTTCCTAGGTCTTTACAGTGTGGTCCATTTGTAAGTACCTACATAAAGTATGATTAGCTTCTTATCTTTTAGTTTAAATATTTAAAAAATATATGGTACATATTAATAAACATTTTAAATTATGGTACTTTTAGTGTAATTTTTCAGTCATTGCACTGAAATTTGCTTTTGAAAATCTTGTCTACTCTACTGAACTATTCAAACCTTCTTATCTTTTAAATATCCGGAAAAGAGACTTGATGTTTCTGAAACATTGGACGTTGGAAAACTGGCACAAATGCTTTCAAGCTCCTGGTATGATAAGAATTTGGCATCCATAGGAATAATGTACGCAACCACTCATCTTCAATTTAAGTACCGATGATATAGGATTCTTCATCCATCATCCAGCGCATTCCTACTCTGGTCACATCGCTCGCAGAGACCCAAATATTAACCTAGAGAAGTTAATGGTAGTAGGACAGGTCGATGGGAAAAGACCACACGGTGGATCGCCTACGAGATGAATGGATCAAATAAAATATTTGACCGGCATGCCCATCCCTGACGCCATGAGGTCCGCAGTAGATAGGTCCAAGTGGAAGAACATTGTCCAAAAAGTGATCCAGGATCAAACCGCTCCAAATAAGACACGACTTTCAGCAATGAAGAATACAACTAAGAAGAAGAAGATATAGGATAGGGTCATGGCGCAATGGATGGAAGGTCTCAACAATACGCTCGAAGATCTTAATCGAGTTTCTCAACAGGTGGGTTATAAAATGAACATGGACAAACGATTGTAGTAATGTTTAACAGCCATGTTGTATCCACCCCAACATCTTTTGAGAACTCGCAACTTAAACTTGACTGCTATTTCTACCTAAGACTAGTAATTCACTGAAGCCATACTGAGGTTATTTTAAGAAGTTTACATCATCATCATTTTCTTCATCATCCTTGCCAACTGGAGATATATTTCATAGTCATAGCATTTGAATTTTCTCAATATTTAGATAAATTACTGTGAATACTCGTAATTCTATAACTTCATGACATTAAGACTCAGTTCATCAACGCTTGTTTAAGTTAAACGTGTGATAAAGGTTTTTGCTTGGTGAACAGCCAAAAATTACTTTAACAAGCTGTTTGAAAGTTAACCAATGGTTAATAAATTGACCATCAGTTGGCGAACTTGGGTCTTAGTCCCGAATTTAACCGTTGTTTAAATACAGTAATCATACGTTTAACTTATTAAACAGCTTGTAACTTCTATTCTCTTTACGTTGTATTTTGTTTACGCTAAAATTTTAAAGATAACATGTTATTTCTTTAAAAAAATGTCTTACTTAGGTATAGGCTCTAAAACTACTGGGCCGGTATAAAAATGATCCTTGAAAGAAAAAGTCTACATTATTTATAAATACCATAGGCATCTGAATAAAAGCTGGTCACACCGGGTAGCGATTAAAGATAGCACTTGCGCGAACTACATTAACGTAAATTGAAGAAGCTAATGTGAACATTGTTTTGCTTTTATTTATATACCTACCTAGCGCAAACAAGGCAACTGAACTTCGTTGCCAATAACCATCTTAGTCGTATTCAATACGGCACGAGGTACTCAGTAATATACACACAAAGGCTGTCTCGCAGGCACGAGCTCCTTTGTGAATGCAGCGCAGCTTCCGTAAGTGCGAAACATTTGTTATGACGCCCACTAAGGGAATTTACCGGTGCAAATAATAACTTTCATGTTGTATCACAGGATTGTACCTACTGGATGCAAATCAATGCCTAGTCCCGTCTAATTATACTTGTGTAGACTATTATGAAAGTGTCATTGACCGGCTAGACTTAAGGCCATAGCTAAGATCTGAATCATTTGATTCATACAGTTCCGACACAGTGCATATTATTATCTCATACACTAGAGCATCTTTATATCTTTATGGTCTTCTCAGTGTCAGTGCAGTGACAAGGACAACACAGTGTTTTCCACATAGAATTAGAACCAAAGTAATAGAATACTTACAAAATTTTGCTGAATTAAAAACTATGTTACAGCTCTCTTATTCATATCTGGTTATACAACATGCGCGAGAATAAGTGGAACAAAAAAAACGCATTTTCGGTCGGCATACGTCAAAATCACAAGTTGAAATGTCAAAATGGTTAAAAGTGGTTCCACTGTCTTTTGCGATATGATCGGAATTTTTTTTTTCAAAGTCAAAGTCAAAATATTTATTTTGCGGAGACACGGGTAACATGTAGGTGTTAAAGATACATTATTATGTGCACCATGCTCTAGCATCAGGGCATGCAAAATTATAATTCTTAATTTTATAGGTATGAATAATTGTGAGTTTATATTATACATTATTATAGTTGCACAAAGATTTGTCATTTAGAAACTCATCTATGGAATAATATGTCTTGTCTATTAATAATTTCTTAAGTCTAAATTTAAAAATGTCAATATTGTCTGTGTCCTTTACAATTTTCATGATGTTGTTTGCTGCAGATGTTGTTTATTATTTCACCTATCAAACCTCAGAAAAGATTTTCACTTCCGTGTACCTAAAACATAAGTAGTTTATGCCGACAATATCAAGATTTTTCTGAATAAAGCGCATCTCGATAGCTCGAGAAGAAAGGGGGTAGTTCTAAAGTTGTAAATCATCGCCAATCTTTTATTTACGAGTCGAGATAACACGCTAACTCACAATACATGTGAGATCGATATTTGAACTTTACTGGTGTAATATGTTTATTTTCCCTATCTACTGCTTGTTTCCTAGGTCTTTACAGTGTGGTCCATTTGTAAGTACCTACATAAAGTATGATTAGCTTCTTATCTTTTAGTTTAAATATTTAAAAAATATATGGTACATATTAATAAACATTTTAAATTATGGTACTTTTAGTGTAATTTTTCAGTCATTGCACTGAAATTTGCTTTTGAAAATCTTGTCTACTCTACTGAACTATTCAAACCTTCTTATCTTTTAAATATCCGGAAAAGAGACTTGATGTTTCTGAAACATTGGACGTTGGAAAACTGGCACAAATGCTTTCAAGCTCCTGGTATGATAAGAATTTGGCATCCATAGGAATAATGTACGCAACCACTCATCTTCAATTTAAGTACCGATGATATAGGATTCTTCATCCATCATCCAGCGCATTCCTACTCTGGTCACATCGCTCGCAGAGACCCAAATATTAACCTAGAGAAGTTAATGGTAGTAGGACAGGTCGATGGGAAAAGACCACACGGTGGATCGCCTACGAGATGAATGGATCAAATAAAATATTTGACCGGCATGCCCATCCCTGACGCCATGAGGTCCGCAGTAGATAGGTCCAAGTGGAAGAACATTGTCCAAAAAGTGATCCAGGATCAAACCGCTCCAAATAAGACACGACTTTCAGCAATGAAGAATACAACTAAGAAGAAGAAGATATAGGATAGGGTCATGGCGCAATGGATGGAAGGTCTCAACAATACGCTCGAAGATCTTAATCGAGTTTCTCAACAGGTGGGTTATAAAATGAACATGGACAAACGATTGTAGTAATGTTTAACAGCCATGTTGTATCCACCCCAACATCTTTTGAGAACTCGCAACTTAAACTTGACTGCTATTTCTACCTAAGACTAGTAATTCACTGAAGCCATACTGAGGTTATTTTAAGAAGTTTACATCATCATCATTTTCTTCATCATCCTTGCCAACTGGAGATATATTTCATAGTCATAGCATTTGAATTTTCTCAATATTTAGATAAATTACTGTGAATACTCGTAATTCTATAACTTCATGACATTAAGACTCAGTTCATCAACGCTTGTTTAAGTTAAACGTGTGATAAAGGTTTTTGCTTGGTGAACAGCCAAAAATTACTTTAACAAGCTGTTTGAAAGTTAACCAATGGTTAATAAATTGACCATCAGTTGGCGAACTTGGGTCTTAGTCCCGAATTTAACCGTTGTTTAAATACAGTAATCATACGTTTAACTTATTAAACAGCTTGTAACTTCTATTCTCTTTACGTTGTATTTTGTTTACGCTAAAATTTTAAAGATAACATGTTATTTCTTTAAAAAAATGTCTTACTTAGGTATAGGCTCTAAAACTACTGGGCCGGTATAAAAATGATCCTTGAAAGAAAAAGTCTACATTATTTATAAATACCATAGGCATCTGAATAAAAGCTGGTCACACCGGGTAGCGATTAAAGATAGCACTTGCGCGAACTACATTAACGTAAATTGAAGAAGCTAATGTGAACATTGTTTTGCTTTTATTTATATACCTACCTAGCGCAAACAAGGCAACTGAACTTCGTTGCCAATAACCATCCCAGTCGTATTCAATACGGCACGAGGTACTCAGTAATATACACACAAAGGCTGTCTCGCAGGCACGAGCTCCTTTGTGAATGCAGCGCAGCTTCCGTAAGTGCGAAACATTTGTTATGACGCCCACTAAGGGAATTTACCGGTGCAAATAATAACTTTCATGTTGTATCACAGGATTGTACCTACTGGATGCAAATCAATGCCTAGTCCCGTCTAATTATACTTGTGTAGACTATTATGAAAGTGTCATTGACCGGCTAGACTTAAGGCCATAGCTAAGATCTGAATCATTTGATTCATACAGTTCCGACACAGTGCATATTATTATCTCATACACTAGAGCATCTTTATATCTTTATGGTCTTCTCAGTGTCAGTGCAGTGACAAGGACAACACAGTGTTTTCCACATAGAATTAGAACCAAAGTAATAGAATACTTACAAAATTTTGCTGAATTAAAAACTATGTTACAGCTCTCTTATTCATATCTGGTTATACAACATGCGCGAGAATAAGTGGAACAAAAAAAACGCATTTTCGGTCGGCATACGTCAAA
Organism: Hypomecis atomaria; assembly: GCA_964007245.1. Taxonomy (NCBI): domain Eukaryota; kingdom Metazoa; phylum Arthropoda; class Insecta; order Lepidoptera; family Geometridae; genus Hypomecis; species Hypomecis atomaria. The sequence goes on from OZ023289.1 coordinate 5,749,005, forward strand.
ATCACAAGTTGAAATGTCAAAATGGTTAAAAGTGGTTCCACTGTCTTTTGCGATATGATCGGAATTTTTTTTTTCAAAGTCAAAGTCAAAATATTTATTTTGCGGAGACACGGGTAACATGTAGGTGTTAAAGATACATTATTATGTGCACCATGCTCTAGCATCAGGGCATGCAAAATTATAATTCTTAATTTTATAGGTATGAATAATTGTGAGTTTATATTATACATTATTATAGTTGCACAAAGATTTGTCATTTAGAAACTCATCTATGGAATAATATGTCTTGTCTATTAATAATTTCTTAAGTCTAAATTTAAAAATGTCAATATTGTCTGTGTCCTTTACAATTTTCGGCAATTTATTGTATATGGTCAATCGCATCATGAACGTACTGTTATTGTAAAGGGCTGTCCTACGGTATGGTTCACGCAGTCTATCTTTGTGCCGTTTGCTTGTTAATGTTTCATACTTATCTAAGTTTTTCTTAACTAGTGCGGCTGATTCGTAAATGTATATCGAAGGAAGAGTTAGCAGTTTTAATTTCCGAAAATAAGGTTTACAGGAATCTCTTCGCTTCAATCCACATATTGCTCTAATACATTTCTTCTGAGCTATTAGAGCTGATAGCTTTTCTGCGGAGTTTGCCCAGGCTAAAACACCATATTTTAATGTTGATCCGACATAAGCGTGATATGCACTTAGTAAAGTGTTTTCGTTAGCTACTTTACGTAACATATACAGCGCGTAAGAAAATTGGTTGAGTTTAGAGCACACATTAGCTACATGCGTTCTCCAAGATAGATTTGAGTCAATGTGAATTCCTAAGAATTTTGTCGTCTGAATTTCTTTAATAGGTTTGCCATTAAAGTGTATATTTAAAATGTCAAAATTAGTATTATTGTTTTTGAATGTCATAATATGTGTTTTGTCAAGATTAATTTTTAGATTATTGCTTTGAAGCCAGTCAATTATAGATTCTAAAGTACTATTTATGTTATGTTCGTGTTCACCACTTTTATCATCAGCAAAAATTACGGTGCAGTCGTCAGCAAACATAACCATCGGGTGATTTATGGCGCTGGGAAGGTCATTAATGTAGATGAGAAATAATAAAGGTCCCAGTATGCTGCCTTGTGGTACTCCATATTTGACCTCCCTTCGACTTGAGAGGAATTTCGTCTCTATTTTGTTTCTAGTGTTTAGTCTAGTAACTTCTGTGTATTGGAGCCGGTTTGCTAAATACGATATTATTAAATTTAACACGTTACCTCTTATACCATATCGCTCAAGCTTTTCAATTAATATATTGTGGTCAACGTAATCAAATGCTTTCGACATATCCATGTAGAGAGCCGTAATTCTTTTTTTGTTGTCTAGTCCGCAATATATCCTTGCAAGAAAGTCTAATATAGCAGTATCTATAGACTTTTTTTTACGAAAGCCTGCTTGTTCTGGGGCAAAGATATTATTTATTTCAAAAAAACTATTCAGTCGTTTGTGAATTAACTTTTCAAAGATTTTGGAAAATATTGGTATCATCGCAATTGGTCTATAGCAACCCAGATTTTCCTTATCTTCTTTTTTGAAAAGAGGTACGACTACAGAAGTTTTCAGTTTTTCAGGAAAAATGCCTCTCTCAAAGCTTTTGTTAATTATGTCGCAAAGGACAGGAGATATAATTTTAGCTACACTTTTAACTACTCTGGTAGAGATACCATCATATCCTGTGCTATTTGTATTTTTTAACGATTTAATGACCTGTTCAATTTCGTCTGCACTTGTAGGTTCTAGAAAACAAGAGTTTGATATGGAAAAAAAATTTGAACCCTCTAGCTCTATGGATGATGAGGTATTTATTTATATCTTAATTTGAGTGCGCGATTAGTCCCGTATTCCATAATAATAACCTCTAGTTCCAGTAAGAAGGTTCAAATCTCTGATCATTTTACCTTCCTTCTTTTACCTTTTTGAATTTGGACACCCGAGATAGCTCAATGCTCGTTTGTGAAACCCGAAATTACGTAAGTTCAGTTGTATGTGCATCTTTTTATAACACCTTTTAAATTTCATATTGAAAATGGGACAATGTGTGTAAATCTCTTGCTATTTTAGTGCGATTTCTATTACTTTAATTCTTATTCTATGGTTCCGACACAGTGCAAATTATTCTTTTCTACCTGTGTTTTATACATTCTCTACAAGCGCATCTTCACGGTCTTGTCAGTGTCAGTGCAGTGACAATGACAACACAGTGTTCTCCTTGTCAGTGCCAATACCAGGAATTATTCTTTGTAACGGCCTAGTGGGAGAAAATTCGCCTTCATGATAATGACTTCTTTTTAATTTTTGTATAGATTTACAATTTTACACTACTGCCATTTTGATAAAGGTGAAGCACTCTGCATCGGTACGCCTTATAGTGTAAAAACCAACACTGGGCTAACGTGGTGAATACGGCCCAACCTTTCATTGTAGATAAGCATAGGCTTCATAGAGGTTATTATATGTAGCAGTGAACTATTAAAAAAGATCGAACAGTTTAGTATTGTAACTACAAGCGTTACGCTTGTACATAGGTAATTGTTTGCGTATTTTCTTTTTTTGGAACTTATTTTTTCTACGGCTGTTATTGCAATAACGACGATTCTCACATCTTACTACATATTTGAAAAGATTAAACAATTGCTAGATCTGAATGACTAATTCCTAAAATGTATGATGCCGGCAAAACATAATTATTATACGTCAATAAGTTTTATACGTCTCTGCAATATAGTTAGACAAAAAATTACACTTACTTTATAAAATATTTAGTAGACAGTATTTTTCAATTTAAAGTCCCTTCTTTCGTAAAACAAAGTAGTAAGATAGTAAATTTTGCCGCAAACTGATAAAGGATCAAATTTATAACGTAGCCAAGATGAAATTGCTCTAACGGCAGCAAAGTTCTAAGTTACTGCGAATCTCACGGTTTACTGTTGATTTTTTCCAGTGTCTCGAGATTACGTTACGATGATAAAAACTTCCTCTTCGCGACTAAGAAAGTTTGTGATTAGTTGTTGTTATGATAAACTCTTATATCCAGCATTTGCTTTGGCCTATTTTTGTAATCCCTACTGATATTATAAATGTGAATGTAAGTTTGTTTGTTACGCTTTCACGCAGCAACAAAGCAACGGATAGACGTGATCTTTGGCATGGATATAGTTCAAAGGTTGGAAAGAAACATAGGTTACTTATTATTCCGAAAAAATAAAGGTTTCTGTGGGACAGCATAAAAAAAAGGCAAGTGGATTCTGAAACTTCGACGCAACAGTGATTTCATACCTCCTCCATGGTAGCGTTAAACGTTTAACGCAACCTTATTAGAAGTCGCATTAGAAGTTTCACTTCAATAAAAAATGCGGGCGAAGCCGCGGGCAAAAGCTAGTAAAGTATATTTATGTTAGTCGAACTTAGAGACATAATTATCTGCTTCTGTTTATAAATCATACTACCACACAAGGTAAAGTATGGAGAGAGGTATTATAGAAGTTTTATTAAAGCAATGTTTTGGAAAATATTAAACGCTAAGTATACTTTTATTGACAAGGCATTTCTTAGCAAACACCGAAGTTAGGCAACTTTCGGCACCTTCAGTCTTCGAATGGTGACTGCAGATAGCATTTACAACTGAGCGCAATCGTGGCACAGATGACTCTTTGAATTGTGAGTCCCGGTTGTTTTAACCGTTTAGCCACGTCAGAGCTTTCATTTGCTCTGACTCCAATGCTAACCATTCAGCCTGTACGAACTTAAGCTATGCGAGATATCTAGAAATACAGTATTTTTAATTTTAACTTTTTTTTTTTTTAAATTTAAATTAATGATCCACAGACTCCAGGGTCTGTGCCCTTTGTTAACTAAGTTACAATTTATAGAATGCGACTGTACAATAGAGATGGGTTAGTTTAAATCTTAGTCTAAGTTAGTAGTTTCAGTGCATTGCGTAAATGCCGGGAGCAAACCGGCGACCCGCATGCAGCACCCGATCACGAGTGTGACGCATGTGCCAGCCATCGCTCTCCTTTTTAACTTTATATTGCTATTATGTATGTGACTCTCTATTCGTTAAATTCAATGGTCTATTTATTTTAACTTACTTTCCATCCTCTGAAAAAAGATTACATTTTTGATTACTAACTCTTCCCGTGTTGAACTACTTGTCTGTTCATAGTTGATTGAATCAGGTTAAATATTGTAAATAAAGACTAACTCGTCTCTTTTACGCCTATCATTTAGTAGGTACTAGGTATTTTTGCAGTGCCCGACAAGGTCCATGATAGTTCCTATATTTTAGCATACCATGCCGCTACCAACCGGTCTTATTGGAGATCTTTAGGGGAGGCCTATGTCCAGCAGTGGACGTCCTATGGCTGAAAGGAAGGAAGGAAGTATACCATGCATTGTCACATTGAGGATGATAAATAAATAATTTGAAATAGGCGTTACTTGCCTCATGGCATCTAAAAATCTATATCATATATATGTATAAAAATGAATATTTGTCCGTTTGTCCATTCGTCTATAGTATAGTTTAATGATAAAATAGTAAGCTATTCATTTGATTATGTGATGATCTATAGCAAAGAGGTAGAGCATGAAGGTTCCTGAGTTTGTGAATTTTGACAGTTGACAGATGGTGAGGTGAAGTTCACCGGGTCAGATAGTATTATTACCCACTTCCAAAAAGGAGGAGGTACTATGTTCGTCTGTATGTTTGTATGTCTGTATGTTCATCGATATACTAGCCAATTGTGAATCGATTTAAAAACTCTTTTTTTGTTTCGAAAGGGGATACTCTCGAGGTGGTCTCATTTAAATTTTATCGAAATCGGTTCAATCGTTTCTTTTAAATCAACAGTAATGTAAAAAAAATTATACTTACATCAATTCGAGTGAACTATTCGAACTTTGTGCACGATGGAAGTCGGTTTTGCTAATTTTTTGCGAAAATTAATTATACTATAGTAGCCAGTAGCCACCTTAGATTATGCTCTCCTTTCTGTGGTATGAGGATAGATAATTCCTGAGCATTTGTGTAACTATTTTAGTGCCTACCCTAAGAGTAAAATTGGTAAGAACAAATGTGACGAGCATAGAGCCATTATTCTAAAATCTTATAAAAGAGATCTAAATACGTCTTACTTTCTCTTGAAAAACGTTATAGCATAGCATCAAAAATCATTTTCCCGGCCGCCCGCTGAGCAGATTTATAATTGTCTAAAAAATCCCTCTTTCCTTAATGCATTGTCGGGGGAGAGTTGAATAATTATGTTGCCAGTTTTTCCCCCTTAATTGCTTACCCTAAATTACCTTGCGTTTCACTAAATGGTTAGCCGTAACTGTTGGTAGGTACTATCTTAATTGTTGCATTTAAAAGTTTACCTGGATTTGTATTGCGGTATTTTAGAGAAGGTTCCTGTATGAGGCTATAATTATGTTTTACCTTCCCTGTGGTTAGTAGTTACGCTGACTTGAGGGAGATTAATGCGTTTAACCTTTCCCATGCGACAATTTATGGTGTTTGGAATATAAAATTTATTTTTCTTCAATAAGGTAGACATATTGATAACAAAAAATAACGTACAACATTTTTTTTAAAATATTTATTCAAGTTTAAATAGTAAAAAAAAAAACTTGCTAGTTAGTAGTTACTAGTGATGATAGACAAAGTAGATACTTTATTTTATTATAATTATCACGAAGACCCGATGGACGTCTCAAGTTTACATGGAGAGATAAAGTGTCTGATGGCTTGCTCAAAAGAAGACTAAAAGACTAGCACGAATTAAATTATGGTAGATAAGGATGGCAGCTCTTAGTATCAGATGCCTTAGTGCGAGTTTCCTTAAACGACAACTTTATCGTTTTCGAGTAGCTTACTTTTTTGTTAGTTTTTAGGGTTTCATACCCAAAGGAAAAACGGGACCCTATTACTAAGACTTCGATGTCCGTCTGTCTGTCTGTCTGTCACCGGGCTATATCTCATGAACAATGATAGCTAGGCAGCTGAAATTTTCACATATGATGTATTTCTGTTGCCGCTATAACAACAAATACAAAAAGAAAATAAAATAAATATTTAAGGGTGCTCCCATACAACAAACCTTTTTCGCTCTATATTAATAATGGTAACGGGTAAATGCTTGAAATTTTCACAGAATATTTAGTTTTATATTCACTTCAATAATAAATAATAAAATTAAAATAAAATAAATATTTAAGGGGGGCTTCCATACAGTACGAAACCCTCCGTGCGCGAGTTGACTCGTATTTGGCCGATTATTCATTATTATTCATTATGACTGCCTCGGTGGCTCAGTGGTTAGTGACCCTGACTTCTGGATCAAAGAGGCGTGGGTTCGATCCCCACCCAGGGCAAACATTTGTGTGATGAATATAGGTGTTTGCTCTGTGTCTGGGTGTAATTTAGGTAGTATCTATTTAAGTATGTATTTAAAATATGTATATGTAGTATATCAGTCTCTGGCAGCCATATCACAAGCTTTGCTTAGTTTGGGGTCAGAGACCGTGTGTAAGATGTTCCTGAATATTTATTTATTTATTTATTGCTACGAGCGCTGTACTACAACTTATAGAACCACACGGAAACTACTGTAGGTTCCGTTTGCTTTTGAACTCATACCTAAGTATGAGTAATTAAGTTAAAGTAATTTGGCTAACCAAATTACTTTAACGATCGATAAGCGAACAAAAATAGATAAATATATGACGAATAGAGTTTTGTCGTACCGTACGTTGGAATAATTAATTCCAACTGTTTAATTTTCATGTGTTGAAACTGCTTAGACATTTTAGGTAAATGTCATTTATTTATTTTCCAAATAACTGCACGGTCTGTTTTAAAAAAACCTAATCCTCCCCGATATCGCAACATGTCTGATGCATCAAAAGATTGAATACGTTTCTAAGATGTCTAAAGATTATTACAGGAAGAGCAACAAAACGTTTCCAACATATACAGGAAATCGAGTTACAATCACACGTAAACAAGTTGTCGCCAACATTTTTCGCAAAACTCAAACGAAGACGCAGTAAAAAGTCACTCTCCTATATACATGTAAAAACAGCCGTTCGATCGCGTCTGACAAACAAGATTACCGCTGATTTATACAGAACACTTATTTTGGAGAAGCACCGGTCATTTTGGCTAAGGTTCTTCATTGATGCAATGAAATAAATTCATCGTGCATGTAATTAAGACTAACTATATTACGTGAACATTGGATAATAATCATAATAATTTATTTGCCACTAAGCGTACATATTACAAAGGCCTTAAAATTTAAACATAAGACTTACTTTGGTCGCCTTTTTCGGGCATTGCAAATTGTTTAACTCTAGGGCGCTTTTGTCCAATACCAAAACCATGGTTTGACCAAAACTTTGTTTTATACTACTTATATATATTTAATACTTAGAATTGTCTCCATTCCAGAATTTTATGTCCCCATTAGAAATGCGTTCTTCGAGCTACGAGTATGTACTCTGCCGACTGCCATTTTAACTTGCTGATCCGCTGAGCTATAGCTAACTTTGGTTCTCTCTTATCAGGGCCTAAGACTGAACCAACAAATTCATTAAGTTGTTAATCATGTGTTTATTTTAACAGTAATAATTATTTTTCACAATAAACGGAACCGCCGACTTCCACCGTGTTCAGAATTTGAATAGTTTACGTACGAATTGATGTGACATCCATGTACAATAATGTTGATTTATCAAAAACGGCTCACCTGTTTTAAATGGGAACACCTGTTAGCCACGAACTTACCACGAACCCGGCACGAACTTACTTACTTCAAAAACATTACCTTTTTAAATATATTTTTTTAATCGCTTCACAATATTCACGATAATAATTGGAGAAAATTTCAATGAACATAAACAAAAAAAAGTCTGCATACATACGTACAGACGAACATGGTACTTCCTCCTTCTTGAAAGTTGGTAAAAAATAGGTGAAATATGCATCTTCTTTTCCCACTTGCTCCTAAACAAAATTCCCTTTAACATTTCGCGTAGGTGTGAGAAACTTTGAATTGTATGTAATTGAATTGACAAAGCCATGTTCGTCAAGTTTTCGCGACTTCGTAACTTTGTTACTTATCTCAGTTAAAGTGAGTGACGTCTCCGGGTCTACACGAACAACTTATTTCTGATAACAGCTTTCTGCTTCTCTCGTAAACAACGGCCGAATGGTTCCGTTGGCATAACAGAATAAGGAGGTCAGGCGATTCGTCAGCTTGTGTTTTTGACGGCGTATTGTTTTTGCGGTTCGATATTGACCATTATTTTAATGGCGTTTACTTATTTGTCGCCATAGTACTAAGCACTCATAGGGTGACTTGACTAGGTGTATTTTAGCGAATCACTACATAGTATAAAACAAAGTAGTTTCCCGATGTCTATCTGTCCCTATGTATGCTAATATCTTTAAAACTACACAACGGATTTCCATGCGGTTTTTTAAATAGATAGAGTGATTCAAGAGGAAGGTTTAGATGTATAATACACCTGTGCGAAGCCGGGGCGTGTCGCTAGTATTGAATATAAGCAACGTTTGGCGCGGTAAATTTTTTGATGGATGACCGCGGGTGATGTACTGAACCAGCCTTTTTTAATAGTCCACTGCAGGACGTAGGAGACAAAAAAACGTATACACAAATAGAGACAAAAGATATATGTTTCGTCCTGTATACACTTTGATAATTGCACATCACGTCATTTGTAATTATTATTATTTTAGCGCCATGTCATGTCAAGTTATATACTTCACTATGTATTGTATACACTAAAGATTAGCAATTAGTACATATGAAAACAACGCGTTATTTAATTCTTTGATATCGACTTTGTTCAAATTATTTCTGCAAATCCTAAATAAAGTATTAATCACAGTCATCAATTTCAAGTCCAATATAAAGGACGACTTTAAGCATTTTGAGATAAGTAACTTAAAATTTAGCTTTTATTCTCTACAGCATCTCTTAACAAATCCACAACACCAAGTAGAGTTCTATAAATAATAGTTTCAAAAACAGTTGTTCAAATAAAATAAAAAATCAACCATGTACGAGTTGGATTCGCACACGCAGGGTCCTATTCTTCCCCCTCGAGTGGGTTCCCGCCTTGTCGTGGCGGGCGGGCTTAGTAGCCAGGTCTGCCTCAACCTGGTGAACCAAGAAGAACCCGAGGTGGGGCCGGCCTCTCCGGGTCTTGGGCCAATACAAGCCCGTGCGGAGGTTGGCCAGTAGGTCGGCTTGCCGACTGAGGTGGACTGCGGTGTCGCGCTTGTCGCGATGTCGCGGCCGAGCCCATCGAGGCGGGGGCGGCGGCGGGTGTTATGGGCGGTGAGGAAACCGCTGCCTATCCTACCTGCCAGCGGCCCTAACGGGTGCCGCCAACGTGTTGGCGGAGGCGGTGGGGCTGCGGGGGAAGAGGAGTGTCGGTATCGCGATGGCCGCTCTCCCTATCCTCTGCAGCCGTAGTGGCTGGCGCGGGGCCACTTTAATTGACGCGTTGCATCGGGACCAGGGCTGTCGGATACGGGTGCTGTCCGACGCCCAGTGCTGTTTGGTCCCAGGTGGTGGGTGGCGATGTGCCTGGTGTTCGGCACATCGTCATTCTAGCGGGAGCCTATGCTCCGTGGTGGGGCCTGATTGAGGCCAGCGCTGTCGGGTGCCGCGAAGGAGTGCGCAAGCGTGCCCGTAGCCCCGACACCAGGCGCAGTGTTGGAACACCCAGGGGTTTTGGTGGGTTTACTGTCCAGTTGACAGGACTCCCACATAACCACCCGCCTGCCCACGAGGTGTGGTGGTATCTTTAAAAGATTTCCCCTGGCTAAAAAAAAAAGGGTCCTATTCTTTATTTTTTTCAATTTTTATTATTTGTTGTTATAGCAACAAAAATACGTCATTTATGAAAATTTCAACATTCTAGCTATCGCGGTTCATGAGATACGAGTACAGCCTGGTGACAGACAGACAGACGGACAGCGGAGTTTTAGTAATAGGGTCCCGTTTTTATCTTTTGGGTACGAAAACCTTGTAAATAATTATGTACCTACCTTTTAATAACATTATCAGCTCCACAAAATGCAATTTCAGAATGACATGCGCCATTGAAATGCTGATCGTGATATTTCGGTAAAATCCAATTAATACGGCTTCATTAAATTTTGTCTCAGTTCTAATTTAATAAAAGATAACGGCGGATGTAATTAAAGAGAGAATCATTCGTTGGGATTCGTCAAATCCATTCATCTATCACAATGGGCAATCCGATTGGGATTCGACCACGGACGAACTACAACTAGAATGCTTAGAATAAAATAATTGTTTTGCGCAAAAAATATTAAAACTGCTTTCCATCCAAATATTTTACATTTGCTTCCACCCTCAGGCCAAATAAAAAAATCAAGACAGAATGCCGGGAACAGACAAGTGAGGCCGGTTTTTATAGAGGTACATGTGGTGAGTGCCTCGTTTTTGCGCCGCTATAGTTTGACTGACGAGCCAAGGCGTAGTTTCCTTGTACGTGTATGTGTGTGTAATTGTGTCTGTACACGGCGAGGCGTAGTTTAGCCAGCTTCACTTGTTTATTCACAACATTCTGTCTTGATTTGACCTTCTTGGCTTCTGTGAACAGGAGGCGAGTCATTGTGCTGTAGAAAATTAGTTATGTCAGTAGCGTGAGAAAGCTTTCCTTATTCAGAGGAGAAAGCTCATCTTGTAGCTAACTTCACTCACGACAAGAAATTTTATTCGGCCTAAACATGACATAAAATCTGAAGCTGCTAACTGGAGTCAGAAGGTTTCGTTTTCAGATTACGTGTGATAAACAGTGCACTTCTTGCCTTGACACATACATTGGGTATCATAAGGGCAGAAGTATTTACAGAAAAAGAAAGCAAAACGAAATGGTTGGCAAAATAATCCCACTGATACATGTTTCTCTGACGTAGACTCGATGGAGTGTGACTGCGGAGCAGCTCAAATCATGTGCTTATTGTCCTGCCTTCAGTGTCCAAACCCCGCTCACTGAGTAAAATAAAGGTGGGCATACACGTTGCGATGATTTGATCAAATTTTCGCTTCATTCCAACTGGGAGCTCATTCAATTAATTTAAAGGTGTTTTAAGGAGGTGTACCATTTTGTTTCCTCAATAACTACTAACCAGCTATAGTTAACTACCTATATTTGGCCTCCACTGGACTGATCTGATGAATTGATGCGATCATCGCGTTCTGTGCGCCCAGTTTCAGGTAGTAGTACCAATCGTTAACTACCAATTCCTACCTTTGAATTAACTGAATGAGCTCCCAGTTGGCATGAAGCGAAAATTTGATCAAATCATCGCATCGTGTATGCCCACCTTAATGAAGAAGTCGTACTAGGGTGACAATCGCTAACTACCTACTTTCTTAACACCATGGACACGAAGAAAAAGAAGAATAAGTCACCACAAGTGAAGTTAGGTCAGCCACAAGCTGTGGATCACCTAATCCTGACTGATGCTCACTTAATAGCTACACGAGGATTGGGTTATCCGCGGCTTCTAGCGAACATCAAAGCCCCCATAAAGTTTGATTCGATCCTATACAAGTCAAAAAATCAAAATCAAAAAAAATCTAAAATTATTTATTGTCATAGGATACAAATTATGCAATGGTTACAGAGTCACTATTCCCCAAACTGGGTACAATAAGCACCCGTATCTTGGGGCCTAGGCATTCTCGCTATTGAATAGGTACGAGTATAAGAAATAATTTGTAAATTCACAAAATTTCAAGTTAAATAAATAAATAAATATTTGAGGACATCTTACACACGGCCTCTGACCCCAAACTAAGCAAAGCTCGTGATATGGCTGCCAGAGACTGATATACTACTTATAGATATTTTTAAATACATACTTATATAGATAGGAACTAAATAACAACCAGACACAGAGCAAACACCTATGTTCATCACACAAATACTTGCCCTGGGTGGGGATCGAACCCACGCACGCCCCTTTGACCCAGAAGTTAGGGTCACTAACCACTGAGCCACCGAGGCAGTCACCGAGGGAGTTGTTAAATGTCAAACATGAAAAATTTGATTAATTTAATTTTAACGATTAATTTGAGATAAATTGTGTCAGTACACATGTATGATAGATATTGGAGCATATAGTAGTACTACTGTAATTACTGTGTTCGTCATTAGTATTATCGCTGTGAATTTTTAGTCGGCATTTTTCTATCGATCATTCCAGTTTTGTTACCAATTACTTCTATTCTAGCCAGCTTTATGTCCATGGAAATATTGAATCCGCAGCGAGGGAGGTATTGTTACATAGCCTAAAGTGAGGTATTGTTTTATCATGTAAAGTATTCTGTGGTTTTGGTGCAAAAACTAATTCCTATATTTTTGGATTAACATATTTTCACAAGCTTTTATTTAGTTTTACCTGTCTCGTTGTCTGTCGTACTGTAATAAAATCTTGCAAGTTAAATTTGATCCACTTCTCGGTTAATGATTGAGATTTTAATCTCATAAATGATTCTCAATCCTGGGAATCGAACTCACACCTGTTTGGCCCAGGTGTCTAGGTCGCCTGCCACTGCCTATACGAGCATACATAGTTGTAAGATATTAAATATCACAGCCCAGCCACATAATGTATGCTGTCGACATAACTGACATGGATGCGCGACTCTATTACTCAGAAGGAGCGGAATTTATGAACTGAATAACACACAACCCTCGGTTATTGGAAACGTGATACTAATACCGACGTTTTTACAAAACTGCGTTTTCCAGGAAATACGAGAAAGTGTCGGTTCGCTCGATACTAAATGCCGTTCGGGGGTTTGTTTAATCAAATTTCCGTGGAACTAATACATCATGAGGAAGCTGTCTTTGGGGAATGTTCTTGACATCTTTTCGAACTTATATTTGGTTGGTAACTAGAAACGAGTACTGTAATCATATTTATATATTTACGAGCTGGCCCGGCAAACGTTGTTTTGCTATAAGTATACAAAATATGTGGAGATGACCAGGATTATGTTAAATTATTTTTTTTTAAATCAAGCTTTATTTTAATAGTCTAAAAAGACAAAAATAAGCTTTAAGTGTAAGTTAACCCACAAATTTTGAAAATTACACAATTTTAGAGGTTTAAAATCTTGTCGCGAGATTTACTTGTTTTAAAAAGGTACATATATTGCTAAGGTACTTAGATCAATTTAAATCAGACTATTTTACTAGCTTTTACTCGCAGCTTCGCCTGCGTTATATTAAGTACCAATTAAATATGATTCCGAAATAAATATCAATCGGTATCACTTTTTATTATGACTTTTCAGTTTGCTCTACTTTCGTACTCCGTATTATTAGTTGACTTTAGTTGGCCAAACAAGTCTGGCTAAATATGTCTGTGTACACTATTTTAAAGTCGTTTACCTAAGACTGATAATTCAAACACGCCGCCGGGGTGCGCGCGGCGGCTACGCCTGTCGCCCTATGCGTTCCGTCTACGAATGAAGGTGGCCGCGCCAAAAACGCGTCTTCGACGGTATGCACGCCTGCAGTGACCCCCGGCCCTGATTCAATTGAAACGCTGGCTACTGAAATGAGGCTCATACGGGAAGAAATGAGGGACTTAAATTCAGAAGTAAAACTCGTTACTTCTCGATTGGAAAAGCTTAGAGATGAGTGCAGAGAGCTGAGGGATCGTGATGCTGCCCGCGAGGCAGAAATGCACTCACTGCTGCTGAGTTTGTCTGATCTGAGAGATCGCGATGCTGCATGCGAGGCAAAAATGCACTCACTACGACTGAAAATGACTAATCTGAGAGATCGCAATGCTGCAAGGGAGGCGAAAATGCACTCACTGCGGCTGACAGTGTCTGAGCTGAGGGATTGCGATGCTGCACGCGAGGCGGAAATGCACTCATTGCGGCTGACAGTGTCTGAGCTGAGGGATCGCGATGCTGCACGCGAGGCGGATATGAACTCATTGCGGCTGACAGTATTTGATCTGAGAGATTGCGATGCTGCAAGCGAGGTGAAAATGAACTCACTGTGGCTGACAGTATCTGAGCTGTGAGATGAGTTGAACTCCAGGACTCAAGCAAGTTTAAATACAAAATTAGGTGGAAATTTTGGGCATCTTGGAGTCCAACGACGAAAGTTTAATGCACATACTCGTAGCATACGTGACGGCCCGCAAAATCGGCTTTGACTTAGCCGACAAATACATCGACTATGTGACGCGAGTGGGCCCCCGCCGTAAAGATTAGAAATTCGAAATTGCCTAGGCCTGTAGTGATCCACTTCGTCCTAGACACCAATTCGGTTTTCATCAGTAGTCTCGCGTCTACCAAATAGTCGGTACCTTGGCTGCTAATTAAAATCTTATTGTTAGTTCACCGTAACGCCACGACGGTTCTCTTTTTGCACAAACTCTATCGTTCTATTAACCTACAACATTCCTACAACATTTGAAACGCTATTATGCTGTAGTATTTATTGGTATCCTGCCTGATATCGTATGCTATTTGTCGACCTATACCAATATTGGTTCTATTTGCATAAGATAATCGACATTTGATGTCATTCCCTGTGGACCATTTACTCTTGAATCGATTATAAGGTGGGAAGACCCCGGTAAACGCTCGATTCACAAGTTATGCTAATTGCGAGGGCATTTGTAGGTAAGTAATGCGGATAACCTTACAAATGTAATGTTATCTTAATAAAGTTACTAGTTTTTGCCCGCAGCTTCGCCCCGCTGATTTTTGTGCTATCCCATAGGGATCTTTTAGATTTTTAGATAAAAAGTAGCCCGTGTCATTATTTAACATGTCCAGCCAAAAATTATACCGATCTGTTGCTCCATCGCTGCGTGAAAGAGGAACTTGCCAATAAACCAACAAATACACTTTCAGATGTATATAATATTAGTAAGGAAAATCAGACTAACAACATAAAATATATGTTAAATCAAGTGTTCTAGTATAAATCACTATAAGTAAGGAAAACTGGTTTTCTGGATATTTTCTTAAATAATGTAAAAATATATACTATTATAGAATATGTTGATCTGTAGACCTTGACCTACTTATTAATATTTAAAATAGAATTTATGAATAGGATTAAGATTAGGTGCTGCCATTGTCCAACGTCATGTGTATGTCCATGTGGAACCAGCGATCGATAAGTATGGACTCCACGGACTTTGCTGCCAGAGAAGTGCCGGTAGATTTTCCCGCCACGGCTCCTTAAATGACATCATTAAAAGGGCGCTTGCCACTATCAACATCCCAGCTGTTTTAGAGCCAGCTGGCATAGCTAGGGATGATGGCAAGCACCCTGATGAGTTAACATTGATCCCCTGGGAGCGTGGAAGGGCGCTGGTATGGGATGCAACATGCGTCGATACCTTGGGCCCTTCTCGCCTCAGTAGCAAACTACTCCTACCTGCAAACTATGACCCACTTTTTTTATTTTTTATTTAACCTGTACTGTCCCACTGCTGGGCAAAGGTCTCCCCCAATTCCTTCCATTCCTTTCTGTTCTGTGCTACCTCCGTCCAATCTTTTTTAAACCTCTCGATTTCGTCGCGCCATCGTGTTGGAGGACGGCCTCGGGGTCGACTGGACAGAGGAACCCACTCCGTTGAGACCTTTGCCCATCAGTCTGGGTGCATACGACTCACGTGTCCCGCCCACTCCCATTTGAGCTTTGCAGATTTCAGGCCGACGTCGCTAACGCCTGTCATGGAACGCAGTGTGGTGTTTCGGACGCGGTCTACTCTTTTGATACCAAGTACACTAAACAAAAAAAATAATCAATCATCTAAATCGATTCATAATTGGCGGAGTAATCACGTAGTATACCTAAATTCTACTCATTTTTGGTAGGGGGGTATTTCCCTCAAAAAGTGGGAAAATATGCTGTTGCGCTATTTATCAGCAGAGTTAAATATTTGGCAAGATGTGTAAGTACCTAAATATTAACAACATTTGCGAGTATAAACCAAATCGGTCACGAGCGAGTCGTGATATACATAAGCCTATGAAGATTCAGTTATAGAGAAGTATCGCGAGATCTACTGTTTGGAGAACTACTAGTAATATACCATATCACATTATAATTGAAGCCATTGTCCCGATACAGGAGCTCAAGCGAAACCAATCAATTACCTTACCTATACCTATGATCTACCAACCTACTTCAAGCCTCACTGTATAATATGTATGTAAAACAATGCAGACTATAGAAGAGAGATGTTTAATTTTATTAACTACAACAAAATACAGTACTAATTTATATTCTAAAACTACCTACACTACTTCTTTATAAAAAGCATTGGATCATCCACAGACCCTGGAAGGTCTAAAGATAATCCAAATGATCAAGCCCACTGCCAGTTGGCAGCGTGCCCACCATAATTTTATTATTTAGTGTCACCCATCCCAGTTTATACACAGGTGGAACCTTTGACATAATTTTGAAATAAATAAATAAAACATAAGCATAGTTAGGTACAATTTTCTAAAAACATCATTTTGGAGCAACCTGTATCAACAGCTGTATCCAAACAATTGTATCTAGTACTACTTGTGGGTCAAATTACTGTCGTCACACCATTAAAAAACCATGAAAATGATAGTGTTTGAGCGAATAGAATAAAACCTGCACACTAGGGTGGTCCTTATTCCTACGAAAAAAAAATTTTTTCTTTTATTTTGCGGGGCACCACGTAATTTGAATATATACCATAAGGAAGTCTTTCATTATTTTTTTAAAAGACATTTAGGGGTCGCTACCAAGGTTTGAATTTTAAGTAAAAACACAAAATCTGTAGTTGTTAGATTCATTTATTTTTATAGCCAAGAAATAAAAATATTACAAAATATTGTTGTTGCTATGAACTAAGATATTATGTACACATTTGAATCAATTATTTTTAAGATATAAGAGTTGACTTGTTAGTATTAGGGTACATTTTCCTTTTTACATTGTGCAGTGCACACATGATGCCACAAAACTCTCGATAAACAAACACATAATATTATTATTAAGTTTGATACCGTTTTTTGGAATTTTCTCTCTGCACTTACATAATATCAAAGATTGTTCATTTGCATAGTAATACCGATGGTAATATTCCACCAATCGTACACCGCTTGCCCATCACTGCCTCCCGACAAAATATACTCATGAATATTTACATTTTAGCACAATATTGGAAAACTAAACAACTAAAAGGTGTTGAAAGTGACGCGTTCTTTATTAGCATAATCAATAGTGTTTTGAATTTTAAATGTAGTAAAAATACCTTTATTCGGGCTGTTTCCGGTTTATTATCATATAAACTTGAATATAAGCCCCAAATATAATTGATAAAATTAATTTATTTATTTTAGGTAAGGTAAGCCGTTATTTACTTCTAAACATAAATTCAATTTGAGTTTTATTAACGTAATCAGCATTTCAATTTACGTAGTTTTTAGTTTTATAAATAGCCTAGAAGTTATAAACCTCTGTATAGTCATATTTTTATGCAAATCTTTGGCCTGGAAAGTACACATATAGTAAATAAGACGTAGGTACGAACGTCCAATATATTTTATTTAAATATGATTGATACCAAAAACATAACATTTTGTTACCTAAAAGGGGTGACAAGAGTTTTCCCCCGGAACGTATGTTTTATCAAGAATGTACCTACCGTGAATTTTCTTGATGTGCTACAGAAAACGCGAAAACACGTATCTTGTATGTTTCTAAATTTCTGTATAGTAAAGTAAAGTAAAAGTTTATTGCACAAACTGTGTAAAATGGTGGTGTAAAATTTCTTAGTAACAACAGTCTATCCTGGCAGTTTACCTGCCTAAACTTACGAGCTCGTAAGCTTTGTCAACATTTTCTATTTAAGTCGACATAGAGAATGTATCACACATAAATACACATTAAATTTACAAATAACCTATCATAGCCAACATTTAACCGAAGGGTCCTTAAATAGGTATTGAAAAAAAAATACGAATTTTAGTCGCCAAATTGTAAACAATTTTATTTTTAACCAAGCTTATTGAGTAGGGTAAGGGGGAATTAAAAAGAAATTACAAAAATATAAATGTTACAATATACATTGTATTTCATGTATTTAATTTGAACCCGGAATAAATACAACCATTTAAATTCTTCGTTATTTATATTCTTTGCAGACGGGTTTTTTTTGTAAAGTGCTAGTGTGTACTGCGATATCTTAATTTTTATTTAACTGGAGAACAAACACTACATACCTATATCAGCTTAACCTAACTTATTGCTATCCTATCTCGCATATTATACAGCTTTTGCAGCAGCTTAAATGAAAAAGAAGCCTTTGTAACGGTAAACTTCCTTTTTGGGGAAAATTTATTGGCTAATTGTCACTAGATCACGGAATCACACTATCTGATTATTATCTTTATCATTATCTGAGGGTGGCCCAATTATTCCGAAAAGCCCAACGTTAACTGCAAGTGCAGTTACCAACTTGGCGATATAAACTTTTGACAGTGTATTCCGAAAATTACACTCTCAAGTTGGGAAGTTGAATCGACGCAAGTTGTGAGCATGTTTTCGTAGTTAACCAAATTGGCAAGTTGATAACTGCGAATGTAGAATAGCGGTGAACGGTGAACTACTTCTACGTAACCGCTGTTTTCCTAATATTGAGCTATTAACATATTGGCGCTGTAAAATTTATGCATCGTTTATTGTTTTATTTATTGATAGTGTATAAAGTGATGTAAATATCTTGTTTAAGAATAGATGCGCCGTTCGTTTCGTGTCAAGGGTAAGCATTTAATTTTTCTAATAAAACTTCTCCATTACACTGTTTATTGGATTATTGATAAAATGACCAATTGACACTCTCAATTCTCTTTCTAAGATTCCTGTATTAGAACAATTAGTATTACTCAAATTAATTATCTACCTGTTTAATTTTCCACCAATTGGCAATCTTAGTACGGAATACTTATCAGCAGGGTGATTCTGTATGAAACGTGGTCTTAGTACCTATTTTTAAGAAATTAATGAGAAAATTAATTAGGCAGGTTTTAAATAACAAAACTTAAATTCGTTTTAAAATCCATTTTAACGTAGTTGTACATATAAAAAACAGTTTTCATACATAATTCGCGGAAACAAGTCGATACAGAAACAGGTACCTGCTCTCCTGAAATCAAATCAGTGACTCCATGCGTTGAAGGCAGAGGAAGAACTATAACGGAAGAGTCATCGACACACTTACGATTTACCCATACACCATAATATATTATTTAATTATAACTACCGCGGTATGGGTTTTGTTTTAAGAGTGTTTGCTTTTCTTTTTTTTAATTGGACATTTGGCGTCATTAAATGCCGTTGGTTTTCATTAAATTTAAGTTTCTTTTAGCTAGTATTTTTTGCTTTCAAACCTATAAATGTACATCCACAATAATCCACATTATACCCGATGTACTTAGATTTATATATAGAGAAAATGTATAAGCTTGGTTACATCTCACACCGTTCCGTAAATCACAACTAAACGAGGCACACGAAAGTTCAATTCACTCATTTAGGAGGTTTTAGTAATCAACGTTAAATCTACTAAAATTAGTTAGGCCACGTGGTTGTTGCTCTTTCCGACCGCAAAACCGATTACGTAATCCGATACTATGCAAACTTTACCCAATCTAAAAGTTTGAGAGCCGCGATCACTGATTTGTACTCTTGGATACCGCATTATCTGCCCCAAACTGTTCCGCATACTTAGTTTATAGACTAGATTGAATCTTAACGTTTTTCGATAGAGTTTTTATTTGTTTAACTAAATGTTTTGCTTCTAAAATCCTTCTTTATAGTTTGAGGATGTCAGCTTGGAGCCATAGCTTGGAGTGCCGTCTAAACCTAATCGTTTAAACTGGCTGTCCCAGTACTACGCACGTGTGAAATGTCAAATAATCGAAACCAATATTATAATTTCGAATAGTAAAGTGTGCATCAAATAGGCTACAAAAATATTGAACCGATTTGAAAAATTCTTTCACTGCTGGAAAGCTACGCTATCCCCGGTGAACATAGGCTATATTACATTTGCAAAAAAAAAAAATAGGGCTCTTAAATATTTGTCTTCTTTAGCCAATCGTATCCAGGCAAAGCAGCGACGGGCAGTAAAACTCGTATTGGCCTACTATTTGTACAAGAAAAATCAAACAGAAACAGAAAGGTCGTCAGGGGTGCATTTAAAATTTTAGAGAGAAAAGAATACGGTGCCTTTCATAATCTTTTTACGATGTTGGAAGAGGATGAAACTAAATTTTTCAGTTATTTTTGGATGAAGAAAGAAACCTTACAACTTTTATCGCCCTACCAAGAAAGATTTAAACACGCTTTAGAGACTGTTTTACCATGCAAATTGTAGTGTTAAACATTGTCAAAAGCGTGCGTTAAGCTTTTGTGGTAAGACGGTTATTGTCGGGCATATACCTATGAAAAAATAAACAACGAGGATACTCGTACTAACACGCGTAAATCTATTTCCCCGGCAGAGAAATTAACTGTTTCGCTAAGGTATGTTTTAGACATGTTCAATATTATTTTAATAAGATTAGTAAGGTCATTATGCCACTTTGCGGCCTCTTAGCGACAAGCTAAAAATGTTGTAGTAATAGTTTACTTTAATGATTTAACAGAACATCCTGTATTGGAAAGGGAAGAACATAAGTGCATTTCATACACTTTTTAAGAATTTAGAAGAAGATGAAGCTTAATTAAATAAAAAATGGACGTATACAAGCGAAAGGTACAAATCAGTGGTCGCGGTGCTGAATTGGTTTCCGTCGCCGCTGTAGTTGCGTCACAGTCAATTTCTATCAAAGTTTTTCCTGTTTTTTTCCTAATAAAGTGTCTGAGCTTGCTTGCAATGTAATCAGTTTTAAATACAATACTAGGCGATCACTGTTTGAATCGTTCACGTGATCACACGTGAAATGTCGATAAGGGTAACATTGTGCTTTAATAGGTATGTTTTCGAATAGATGACAAATGACATCAGAGTACATATTTGTACAAGCAATTTTGGGATTTTTATTTATACCTACGTAGTTATTAAATCCACTTGAATATACAATCCAATTGTGCAATCGGAAACTGGGACAATTACGTGCCGTTTATTCAGAAAAACAATCATTCAATTTCCCTCATAAATATTTTGAAACGAATTCCGGTCCGACCCCATTGGCATTCATGATAAGTGCCGTGGTTAACCCACCTGCGTGTCAGTCTACTGGCCGACACTCAGAATAAAATATGTTGTATTCTTGTCACATGCAGAAGTATAATATATCTGATAGTGATACATGAACTCGATGTACCCACGCGACACGCCTATTTTATTTATAAAAATAACACGCCGCCTACGCGTCGTATGTCGAAATGTTAATAAATATAAGTATTTTTGAATATCCCTGTGCAATATATTCTTTTTTTTTTGTACACATTTTAAATGCAACCTTATGAACAACCTTTAAATCTCTAAAAGTTAAGAATAAAAATAAACAGTGGCAGTATTTATGTAGGTAGATACAATTTATTTATTTTTTACATTTGGCTGTAAAATTCTCGCATTTTAAGTTCAAGAAGTCTAAATCTTAAAACTGAAAAAAATATCTAAGTTTATATTTTAAATTCAGAATTGTAAATAGGACATTCCCTAGCTTCAAAAACTTTACCAAAATTAGTAATAGGCTAGTCTCACGTCATCTGGGCAGTGGGCTCAGCTTTGCTTCGCTTTAGTGTAGTTTGGGCATTACGTCCCAGGAATTACAGCGAGAAATTGCCGCCATCAATTTCCCAATTATTGACATTTCCCCTCCTTTTACGTCCATGTGAACTTTTATTTGGTTTGTACTTGTTTTATTCGCTACCACAGGAAATAATTCAATATTGTACGTGTTGGGCTTGAAATATCACGATTTGTTATTGATACAGTTACGCGTAATCGTTTATTGTGTGCACTCTATATTTTCATTTTAAAATATGTATTTTATGATTTTTCATTTTGCTGCAACTAAGTTAGTTATTATAGAAACTTAAATCTTACTTTGGTAAACTTTAGGTTTTTGATAATTACTGTTTTAATAGTAGTAATTGTATAGCTTTGTCAGAATTCAACTTTGTACAGTTTTATTCAAGTCAGTAGTAAATTAGTATTTTAGCAATTGTGAATTAGTGCCTTTTGGCACGGTAATGATATCTATTACCGTGCTTTTGGCATGAACAAAAAGTTTCTAGTGTAAAGTTGCCATGAAGATTGATGCATTACGTCGTGTGTAGGTCGTGATTTACCTAAATTACCGCCCTATTAAGTGTATTAATTTATCAAATAGGTACAATAATACAAATGCTTAAAACTGACAAAATACTCGAAAACAAAACTTTGAATACGTAGGTACCTCATCAAATAAGAGGCACAATTCTAATTTATTTTACCATCAACTATCATCATTGTTCCAGCCTTAAAACGTTGACCACATCTACATAACAACCTAGTTAGCACGCTAATTTACGAGTCAAGACAGGTGAAGCAAGTAGCATGATAGTTAATTCTTAATCGTACAAAAATACTCATGTTTTTTGTTTAACTACTTCTTTATAATTTGCCATGATCAATCAAAAATTTTGTAACGATTCTCGTTGAAAAATAATTCTAATACGCATTACATTACGTATTACATTACTTTAGGTACATACCCCTATATTAATCATAACTTGTTATTTTATACTAGACAACTACGCAGTGCGGGTTTGACAAAAAATATTATTCAAATGAACCGGGCATTATTAATTTGAAACAAATGACGGGTATTCTATGCACGCAAATAATTTCTAAATCAGCCAAAATATTACTATGCATTTACTTATATGTAAATAATAAATCAAATTCTCACAATAGAAACGTCTCGACTATAGATTTTATAATTATCTAATGAAAAAACAACATAATGAACATCATCCATTTGGGAAAGAAATACATAGGTACGAGTACATGCTCTATGGAGATATATTACAATGCCATAGATACCTATGCAAACATATATACTGTTGTTGTGAGTGTGTGTGTGTGTGTTTCCATACCTGCGTGTGTGCTTGAGTACGTGCGCGCGTGCGTTTGTGCGTGTGTTTATAAAAAACCTTTACTTATTCATCAAACAATATATCAATAATCATATTTCAATCAAATTTAATTAGGTTAGTTATACTATTATTTAAACTAGGCTAGTGGCCTGTGTTTCGGCTTACAGCGCCCTCCATTTTCGCATTTACATCTAGCATCAAAAATTGGTCAAGTGCGAGTCGACTCGCGCACGAAGGGTTCTGTACCGTATGAGAGCCCGATTCCTCTTGCCGTTATTAATAGCGAGCAAAAAACTCCTACAAATCACGTTGTTGTATGGGAGCCTTTAAATATTTATTTTATTCTATTTATAGTATTGGTTGTTATAGCGGCAACAGAAATACATCATCTGTGAACATTTCAGCTGCCTAGCTATCACGATTCATGAGATACGGCCCGGTGACAGACAGACAGACGGACAGACGGACATCGAAGTTTTAGTAATAGGGTCCCGTTTTTACCCTTTGGGTACGGAACCCTAAAAATGTATGTACCTACATGAACTAAAATACTTATACATTCAGAAACTGAAAAAAAAAAATAGTTGTGTATACCTTATAAGGCCTCTTTTTGAATATAATGCCAATACTCTTTAGAAAAAGAACGCAACTTGCATCCCAGATTCGATGTGTTTAAGGTTGGAGGAAATTGTGGCCAGATTTGGCACACATTCAAGAATTAGTTTGGACCGCCCTTCCGTTGGTAGGAATACGCGATAGTAAAACATTTCTCGCGGGAAATACACGGGTTTAACAGGGTACAGCTTTTACACATTTTTGTTTAAATTTGCAGCGTTGCGTTTTAGTTTGCTACTGTGTGGTACTTAGCTTGTTTTAGATGCCGTTCTTTCATCCATCCATCAGCCACATGACATTCATTGCTGGACATAGGCCTCCCCTATAGATCTCCAATAAGACCGGTTGGAATCGACTTGCATCCAGAGTGATCCTGCGCGGTCTTAATGAGTCCACCTCGTAGGTGGACGTCCTACGCTGCGCTTGCCGGGACGTAGTCACCACTCGAGAACTTTTCGACCCCAGCTGCTGGGAACTGGGGACCTGTGGGTTTTTTTTCATATTGGGGGTTCCGGTACTACAGGCACCCAATCGATGGCAATCATTGGGGCGGTGTTTGAAATGACATGGCATTATTGCTATGACGATAAAGTTCAAAATAAAACCCTACCTAGGAGACGTTTGAAGTTTGTCCACCATCTTTGTGAAATCAAATTTTACATTTGATCAGCCGTTCATGTGTCATTTATGTCTAGATTACATAACAGTTTCTATAGATTTTTGACGCCATGTTTGTGGAATCATGCATCACAACTTTTTTACTTTATATCACTTCTACTGTTTTTCCTTATTCTGAGATGGCAATACAAAATCATAACGTGACGTGACAGTTGAAACCTTGAAATCTTCTAAAATTTACAGTGACATTAATATTTGAATTTTTTTTTTTTTATGTCATTTATTCAGTCATTTTGACTTCACAGTCTAACGACATTTGCCAACTGTAATGGAAATTTATGGTCAATTTAACGGATAAATCAGTGAAAATTCATTTTATTTTAATCAATCCATTATAATAGAATTTTGATAAATGATGTAAAAATAAAAATAATCGGCCAAGTACGAGTCAGACTCGCGCACGGAGGGTTCCGTACTGTATGGGAGCCCCCCTTAAATATGTATTTTATTTTAATATTTATTATTGAAGGGAATATAAATCTAAATATTCTGTGAAAATTTCAAGCATCTACCTGGTACAATTATTAATATAGAGCGAAAAACGTCAAAAAAATCAGGTTTGTTGTATGGGAGCCCCCCTTAAATATTTATTTTATTTTGTTTTTAGTATTCTTTGTTATAGCGGCAAACGAAATACATCATCTGTGAAAATTTTAGCTGCCTAGCTATCATGGTTCATGAGACACAGCCCGGTGACAGACGGACAGACAGACGGACATCGAAGTCTTAGTAATAGGGTCCCGTTTTTCCCTTTGGGTACGGAACCCTAAATCTCAGCAATTTTTTTTAAGAACTGCTAATTTTATAAATAACAATATTCTAACATTTTTAGAAGGTTGAGTCTTGGCAGCCTTCTTGCAGCCGTATTGTGATCAATACTTAGATGAAAATTGAATTATTAGTAAAAAGAAACTATACATAAATCAGTTAAAAACTAATTATACACATTTGGCACTAACATTTTTCTCTTAACAAACCCCTCATCCAGGGACAAAACTTGGTCAACAGACCAAAAGTGAATAATTAGTGAAATTTTAAGTGTACCTACACTTTGGAGCGGTTCTTCCCGCCCACGCGGCTAATAACCACCATCAATCACTTCAGCTGTTGTTGTGGTCGAGAAAACGGCGACAGATTTTTAGCGCTCATTCCAAATTAGTGTGTACTTGTTTTGTTAAAAAATAACAGTAATGACTCAACATCTATTTGGACCAAAAGTCTACAAGTACAAGGTCAAGGTTACTGCAATGTTTTAAATATTAGCCAATAATTTTGACTACATCATAAAACTTGATGGCAATGACGCGACATTGGTATCTAAATATTTAAGACCTTTGACAGAAACAAGTATATTACAGCTTAAAACTCCAAAATTTGAAAAGTGTATTGGAACACAACAGACTAACAATAACATAAAAGTTTTAGTTCATGTTTGAGAAAATATAAAAAAATAACATAAATTCCTTAAACAGATTCTTCTCAAATGTAAGAACGAACACTACTACTGAATCAACTGTAAACTAAATTTACAACATTGCGGGTAAATATTTCATTTGGCGACCGCTGGTTTGGCTACCACATTAATTAATTATAAGTGGTGGTGCTTTAATAGGCCTGAGAGACCCCATAAATACTAAGATAGAGTATACCTTAATTATACTATTGCGGCTGATAACTTATTTGGGCCTTAAGTCAAATCTCTCAAATGGAAGTCATGAACTAGGAAGCATTCTGTAGGAATTATTAGTTGAGTTACTAGTACAAGAACTTTGACGGCAAATGTGAATCCGCCAAGCCGCACTGGGCCAGTGTAGTAAGTAATTGTGGCCCAAGCACCCTTTGTGATTAAGAAGGCCTATGGTCAGCAGTTGAATAATAAAAGGCTCGTTTAGCTTAGTACTACTACAATTAGAGGAAAGGGGAATGAAAAGAGCATATTTTGCCCTGACTGAAGAATTTTATGTCGTCCCTAGGGATTTCGGTCTGCGTGAGCCACATTTCCGTAAGTTTCATATTTTCTAAATTTCCAACCCAAATTGCGGGACAACAATAATTCAGCCAAATGAATAATAAACCAACCCTATACAGATTTAAAAAACAAATGAAATCTCTTTTAAATTACAAATAAACCAGTCCGCGCGAAAAAGGCCCAAATTCCGGCCAAAATAGCTAGGCTTGTTCACTATATTAATTCTGGGATAAGAAAATTCCCTTTTACTCCTGAATCTCGGCCTCTGGGATCGTTAACCTACGCTTTGCAGTCTTCTTTTAAACAATAAAAGCAAATTGAATAAGAAGGGATCTCAGTCTCAAATAGGGTTGTAAAGCGGAACGGACAGATTGTCGATACAGTTATCTCTATCTAGATCACGCCAGGTTTAATAGTCGTAGAAGTATAAAATAATACACCTATATGGTTATTCCTAATCAATTAGCATCCTTTTTGGCACTTATTCTGTACATCAAAACTAACAAGTTTTGTTCTGCGACTTTTGTTAAAACTCAAAAAATATCAGCTGTTCCATACATTTTGTAGAGGGTGAACGATATTTTTCTTTGGAACAACTACTTTTTTTTGAGAATTATTATTATTAAAAGTCGTTGAATAAAAGTTGTTAGTTTTGATGTTAGTAAGAATAAGCCCCTAAAAGGACGCTGATTGATTAGAAATAACCCTAACAATGTTTGAAAATCATTAAAATAAATATAAATAAATATTAGGGAACATCTTACACGCAGTCTCTGACCCCAAACTAAACAAAGGTTGTCATAATATGACTGACAGAGACTGATATACTACAAAAAACATATTTTAAATACATACTTAGATAGATAATAACCAACAACAGCCAGACACAGAACAAACACCTATGTTCATCACATAAATATTTGCCCTGTGTGGTAATCAAACTCTTTGACCCAGTAGTCAAGGTCACTAACCGCTGAACCACCGAGGCAGTCAACAATTCACAATTTATTGTAATTTTTGTTTCACATTTTATTGTAATTTTTGTTTCACGTTTGTAATTTGTTATAATTACTATCATATTTACAAGGCAAAAAAAAATACTTTCAACCCACAAATTGTACATAGAATAAAATCTACATTCAATTTACATATAACACAAACAGTTTTAGCGATCGTGTGTCGAACAAGTTGCATGCTCAAGTGTTCACCTTACGTTTCTGTTTGATCGATAACTAGTTTACAACCCTTTTTCAACTCTATAATTAAACTCATATATCAGACAAAAGTGCTTGACCTCTTTTGTATTTTGTTTTACTCGTCAAACGTTTTACAGTTAGATGAACTCATACGTTTCACTCTTAAACTAAATTAGAGAAAGTTTTCCTGTTTGGTAGAAAATAGCAGTAAAAAATCTTTATAGTCACTTCTCCGGTGTTTAACTTCTAGGAAGTCTTATATGTGCAGCTCTAAAATCTTATTATATTAAAGTTCAACAATGTAGCAACCTACTAGCGTCGTATAGCAGTAGTGCAGTGCTCGCCAAAGTCACAAACTTCACTCTATCGCTTCCCGCAGCTTCTTCTTTGTTTAAAATAGGTCAGTCTTATGCTTACAAGTTGGGTTCTCGATGGTGTTAAGCTAACAACACGTAAAATACGTTTAAAGTAAGTAGCATTCGTTACATACAAACTTTCATTTTAAGTACTAGGTAATTCTTGGTAGTCATGTTACGTCTTAGTAGTTCATGGTATACCTATAAGCAAAACATACCTTCATGTTTAGGCATTTTGTTAAAAAGAAAACATTAGAAAATTGATTATTTGACTGCGTTACGTGGTGCTGCGGTTTTTGATAAAAATCGTATTTTTCTATCGAATCCTGTAATTGTGCAATAAAATAGTTGATTCATACAGAAAACTCATTGACTAAAAATTGTTGATCTTTTTAAATTACTCAAAGGATTGGTTTAACGATATTCTTTCAGTTTAATATTACTAATACAAATATTGATAAATATAACTCGTGATAATTATTACCAATTTATTGTCGATCACAACGTCGCTTACCATCAGGCGAGATGGTGGTTATACGCGGACTTATTTGCGTTTTTGATAAAAATCGTATTTTTCTATCGAATCCTGTAATTGTGCAATAAAATAGTTGATTCATACAGAAAACTCATTGACTAAAAAATGTTGATCTTTTTAAATTACTCAAAAGGATTGGTTTAACGATATTCTTTCAGTTTAATATTACTAATACAAATATTGATAAATATAACTCGTGATAATTATTACCAATTTATTGTCGATCACAACGTCGCTTACCATCAGGCGAGATGGTGGTTATACGCGGACTTATTTGCGTTTTTGATAAAAATCGTATTTTTCTATCGAATCCTGTAATTGTGCAATAAAATAGTTGATTCATACAGAAAACTCATTGACTAAAAAATGTTGATCTTTTTAAATTACTCAAAAGGATTGGTTTAACGATATTCTTTCAGATTAATATTACTAATACAAATATTGATAAATATAACTCGTGATAATTATTACCAATTTATTGTCGATCACAACGTCGCTTACCATCAGGCGAGATGGTGGTTATACGCGGACTTATTTGCGTTATAAAAAAGCAAAAAAAAATTTCGTTTGACTCACTTTCTCATTACTTAGTATTTCGGATTCACATCTAATCTTCTAACTCTCTCTAACTTATCTAAATATCTAACTTAAATAAATTGAATATCTAACTTAAATAAATTCCGGATAGCTATTTCGCTACGCCTCGGCGCTCCTTGTGTTTTCCCACACAGGTGCGTCTGTGGAGAAAATGTGGACATCCTCGGTCACCACGGTTTGTCTTGCAGCAGGAGTGCCGGCCGTATTGCTCGCCATAGCGCTTTAAACGAAATCATCCGTCGGGCCTTTGGTAGCGTAAACGTGGCAGCCACGCTGGAACCAATAGGTCTGCTACGAGACGATGGAAAAAGGCCCGATGGAATGACCTTGATTCCCTGGAAGATGGGACGGCCCCTGGTGTGGGATGCTACGTGTGTCGATACACTGGCACCGTCACATCTTCTAGAGACATCAAGGCAGCCTAGCGGTGCGGCTATTGCGGCAGAATCCCTCAAACGGCGCAAATATTCATCTCTCGACAGAGGATATTCATGTGTGCCATTTGGGGTAGAGACACTTGGACCGTGGGGGCCGGGTGCTCTAGAGATTTTCAAAGATTTGTCGGGGAGATTAAAAGAAAGCACACGTGACCAGAATGCTGGCCTGTATTTTGGTCAGAAAGTCAGCCTCGCAATTCAGCGAGGCAATGCGGCCAGCATTTTAGGCACGTTGCCTGAGATTAGAGACTGTTTAAACATTTTATAGGTTTAAACAGTATCTAATTTTTTTTTTAATTAGTGTACTTTAGATATAAGATATTTTAGTTTAGATAGGATAATTTAGTTTAGATAGGATAATTTAGTTTAGATAGGATATTTTAGTTTAGATAGGATATTTTAGTTTAGATAGTTTTATTTAGGTTTGGATTAGTTATTTTAACTTAAATAAATTGCAATAGTTTTGAATCTAACACTATGACCTTACCAATTGTATTGATAATAGCTCTGATATCGGAATTACTCAAAAGTGCCTTTATTAACTACAACAAAACTACACTACTACTACATAAAAAGCATTGGATCATCCACAGACCTTTGAAGGTCTAAAGATAATATAATCCAAATGCTCGGAATTACTTATCCTAAAGTACGTAGGTACTTTATTCTATTCACACAAAATTCTATCTATACATACAAATGTTTTTTTTTTTACTATTTATATCCATACAATATCGTTTAAATTGTACAAAAGGTGGGTTATAATAGAAACCCTTAATAACATATTTGAATGTTTTCGCCGCAAATGTTCGGGTATAAAGCCTTTCTGCCCTTTAAATCGGATATTAATTTAATTTTATCATTTTGTATTCGAGTTGTTTACGGCGGTAGGTATTGTATGCTTTGGCAAGATAACAAGCCCATTTTTCCTCGTAACTAGTAAATGTAGTCAAATATTGGTACAACGTTGGAAGAAAATACCTGGAATTACTTTATACATACCGATTGTTATGGCTTTAGTTGACAAAAAAGTTTTAACACTGAAATGTTGTGACATTTTCCTAGTAGGTATACTAAGTTTAATTTCTATTACATTTTGTGAAGAAATGAAAAACAGTATTAAAATTTTGTCGGATTTTAAGAAAATTTATAAGAACACAACATAAAAATCCTCTAATTCGATACTCAGTATTATAACAAGATTTAAGAAAGAAGTAGACAATTTCAATTCACTAATTTCAGCTTCCTTACATAGTATAAAATAAAGTCGCTATTTTCGTTTGTTTGTTTGTTAGTTTGTCTGTATGCTTAAGTTTTTAAAACTACGCAACGGATTTTGATGCGGTTTTTTTTAATGGATAGAGTGATTCAAGAGGAAGGTTTATATGTATAAAAATTCCCGAAATTCCCACGGGAACGGGCACAACGCGGGTAAAACCGCGGGGCGCTGCTAGTTTAGTATATAAGCAAGCGTCGTCATGCAATTTTTAAACATTACAATTTCCTACATACACTTCCAAGTAAACTGTATTTGAATAAACTCAAAAATAAAGCCAAAAAGTATGTGTATGTATTAAATTCAATTTCAGTTCAAATACATGAAGTTCATGAAATGTATTTGTATCTGTTCCAAACATCGTAATCCCTTTATTAAATTCACGCATTACTTACATTGTAATGACCAGCGTTATTCTTAATATCTTAAATATTACGGATATAATTAAAGGCGTAGGCACACCCTTTAATTTCAAGAGCCTCCGTAGGTGTTATGATTTATGACGTCGAATAATAAGGAACAATATTCGAGGGCCCAAAATAAATGAGAGGTCGTGTTTACCTGGCCTTAATATGAAGATTCTCATTTTAGATCTGGCACGTTCTTTACATAGATGAAAATTTAATTTTCATATCATACCTACCTACGGGGACGCAGCGAGCAGATGTGAATTTCTTTATTGTAACAATGGGGCCCTGGGATTAAATTCCTTAGGCGTTTATGGGTTAAACGGATTTAACAAGACACGGTTTTTGGAGTATTAACTTGTAAATTCGTGTTTTTATAATTTTGTTTCAGAATTGAAGTAATGTAAAATAAATGGTTGGTAATATACTTTATCTACACTAATGTTGTAACATTCTACTTATGTTTCCAATACTTGACTTATAATGACTACTGTTATAGCGCAGACAACATTTAAGCAATTTCACATGATGTTATGATATCCACATCGATATCGTAAAATCTCATTATAACATCGCGCGCTCGCTCCTGATTGGCCCTGCGCGCGCAGCTGCGCTCTCATTGGTTAGATTTTAATGGCGCCAATTTCACTTTGACAATACACGTACGCGTGAATTTAATACGCGTGAGTTTATGAAACTCGCTGCGCTCGTTTCATAAACTCACACTCGTGTTTTAATACCCTTCATTATATGACAGTTGCATAAACTACTATTATACTTACAAGGTACATAAGTTAAAAACATAAAAAGGGTAAGTAACTATTTTTGGAGCCGACCTTAATAAAGCTTGTTTTTTTTAAAGATATTTATAAAAATACTAGCGGTCCCGGTGAACTTCATCTCACCATCTGTCAAGTGTCAATGACATTTTGTACCTGCCGGAAAATTTTGTATGGGAAAATGAAATCCATGTTGTTGTTATTTTTCTCGCAACTGTTATAAAATTTATCACCGTTTAAACCTTCCCTTAACTTCCTCAAATATTTCAAGACCAAAATTTGCCAAATCGGTTCAGCCGTTCTCGAGTTTTAGTGAGACTAACAACCACGATTCATTTTTATATATATAGATAGATAGAAGATAACAAAAACAAACCTGTGCAAGTCAGATCTGAGCTGTGAAGGTTCCTGACGACCGTCTGCGTAATCAGTATCAAGACAGTTGTATTTATTTAAAAAAATGCACTTTGTATTTATACAAAAATCTGCACTGATTGTGTGTTCATATAACTATTTATTTCTAGTCAAAAATGTATGTTATTTATGGTATTAAATAATTAATGGTATGTTATGTATAAATATTTGAGAGAGAAGCACTGAATCGCTTATAGGCTATGGCTGTGGTCAGTATTTCGAATATAGGTAATAGATAAAAGGAGACACGATATCAGAAATTAATATTAGAATTTTACCTGAAATAAAATTACTTATCATGTACCTAACTTATTTGAAACCTATATAATGAGATATGACAGCGCTTCCGCTTGACTTTAGGTGCTATATTGACTCTCCCCGCCTAGTCAACTGATTGTTTTCTTCCGTTTGGCGCCAACTTGCAGCGAGGCTCGAGCACGTGGGCCGGTGGCTCGAACCTGCCTTTGACCTGCTTTTGAAGGTAGTCTAACCTTTGCTCCGAAAAATCCACCCCAGGGCAGGCACGTTTCGATGCGGGTGGCGGCAACGTATCTTTATCGTCGCCATCGTTGTCAGAACTGCTGTATAAGCGTCGAGGCCGCTTATAGTTGATCCTCCGAACTCCACTCGTTCCCGCCTCGGGAGAGTCTCGAATATTTTGCACTTCACCATCGCTTATTTTTTGAGCCACATGAACAATTTATGCAATATATAATATTTCAACAAATAGTTTTTAAAACTAACGACAACGTCGTTTGCACCAAGTAGTCACCACGAAAGTTAAATGCCAACTGGGGAATCGTTCGAGCCACCGGCCCACGTGCTCGAGCCTCGCTGCAAGTTGGCGCCAAACGGAAGAAAACAATCTGTTGACTAGGCGGGGAGAGTCAATATAGCACCTAAAGTCAAGCGGAAGCGCTGTCATATCTCATTATATAGGTTTCAAATAAGTAACAGGCTACATAATAATAGTTATTACTTTCGTACTTATTATTATTACGTTTTAATAGAATAAATCTAATCTAACTAATCTTTTAAATAGACTAATTTCGATCCGCATTACAAAAGCGCAAACACTAATCGAATAAATTTAATCAAAAAAATGCTTTGTATCGAGATAAGCCAATGTTTTTTGAAATTCATGAGGTTAATCACTACGTCCGGAGTAGCTGATTACGTAGCAATATCGCAAGCGGTTAACCGCATTCAACGCGGGTTTTGCATTCAACAAAATATCATCAGCACTTTTGTGTTGTATTTGATCTTTTTGATTTATAGGTTATATTAAACCTATATTTTTGATACTGTACCAGCCTTTTTAATAGTCCACTGGGCCAGTGCGAGTTGGTGGATTCACACACGCCATCGAATTCCTTCTACGGACGTATGCAGGTCATTGCAGGTTGCCTCAAGATGTTTTCCTTTACCGAAAAAGCCAGTGGTGTGAAATTCTGTACATAAATTCCAAGGAATTCGTTGGTACGGGACCGGGATTTGAACCCACGACCCCACTATTGAGAGGCGGGTGTCATTACCACTAGACCACCACGGCTTACTTAAAACAAAACGAACTTACCCAAGTCGATGAGGTGGAATCAAACTTATCGCCGTGAAGTTAGCTACAAGCTGCGCAGAGCGCGAAATCCAAACATTTTTGGGTATTTTGACATTTACAGACAAACTACTGATTTTTAGTTTACGAAAACTCATTTAGCGGCCATAAATAGGAAGCATAGGAGTATGTAAATAGGAGTTACATACTCTTAAAAGCCAAATAAGTAAGAGATTGAACCCACGACCTCAATAATGACAGGCCAGAGTTAGATCCACTAGACCACCACCAGGCTTCCACTTAACCACTTGAAAACAAGATGTAAAAATGATGTTTGTAACATAGACTTGGCATTTAATTTTGATAGTTCGTTATAAGTATATTTATTAGTTTCTCGACCTTTTTGCCGGCTATCTGATATGACAGATGATACGAGTGAAAACAGTGTATGAAAATTATGAAGTCTTTTTTGCAGATAAGCTACTATGCACTATCTAACAGGCAACTTTTGAACGAATCGCTCTTACTTTCATAGCGCATGAATTGAATGTATTTAATTGCTCCTCAGCAGATACCTACTACCTGTCACATTTATACGGTTTTGTACCGTTTTGTGTGCAAACTACGGAATAACAAACAAACATAACGCCTCAACAATTTTTCAAACAAAAAGAGTTTCGTAGTTTGTATTTGCAACAGTACTCTTAAAACGGGAAAGTTAATTAATGTTACTAACTAAATGGAACACTTTCTGAAGTCTCCAAATTTACCTTTTGCTTCGATATCAGCTTCTTAATTAGCGAACAAAGGAAACACTACGCCCCTTCAAAGGCATACAACTCACCTCTCTCATTACGGTACCAACTTTCCAATATAAGACCCGTCTTACCTTGCTCAAACGATTCCGAATTAAAAATATCAATATTCAATTCGTCTCGATGAATATTCGAGAAGTTTCATATCGTAAGTCATAGACTCATGTGTTAGTTTCTAAGGACCGGGTTAATAAGCATTTAAGACACTTATTACGTCGTCGCCTTTCGTGAAACTTATAACATTCCGTCAGAATGTGCCTGTCATAGGTAGATATTATGAATGACTACTTTTAATAGATACGAGAAAATATACTAGTATTACTGTTCAACCTTAACTGGCTCATAACTATTGTGAATAAATACAATATAGTGCAGCCCTAGGACTTATTGCAACATAATCCATTGAGTATCAACTAGACACACTAATTAAAAATACCAATAATAAAAGGATGACTAACAAAATGACGAATGACGATATACGAGTACCTATCCGAATTGCCATCTCCAGTAAAGTTAAATATTTCAATGTCGTCAATTCATAATTTCATTAGCGGAGTCGTTACAGAGTTTTAAAGTTTTTAATGTGTTCTAATCGTTTTGGCACAAATAACTGCAGAAGCTGAATCGTGTGATTAAAAGTTTCAGCTCATCCGTCTTCGAGTCTGTCTGAAATTACTTGGCTACTTTGCTGCTGATGAGTAAGGTTTGGACTGCCATTATTACAGAAAATATAGCAAATATAGAACTTATAACATAATAGGTAAGTACCACCTCTGCAAGATTTTTTCATAAAGATGTGACGAAAATAGATTCACTATACACTTTTTTCCTCGGCCGAGGGTACTACAGCAAACATTACTTAAAATTGCTTATTTAGTTTTAATTGATTTATAATATTTTTACATGACATATTCAAAATAATTATATGTTAAATTATTAAACTAGTGACAATACCTGCCGGAGAGTGTTTTCCATACCAACAAACACAGTGATCACTACCTTTGTTGCATTTTATTTGGTTGGAGTTTTTAAGTGCACAAGATGGAAGCAATAAAGGAATCTATGTCACAGATGAGCCATTTGTTTAACCAAAGGTTGGCAGAATTTGAGGACAGGCAGCAGAAGTTGTCAGCTCCGCCTTCACCAAGCCAGGATAGTCTAAATACAGATTTTGACACTTTCAAGACTTTCTCACTTCATGCACTACGGACACTCCAATCCCAGGTTGAGTTATTGGCCAGGCAGACCGATAACCTAGAAATTCACAGCAGGCGTAAAATATTGCTGCTCCATGGAGTCCCTGAAGACAAGAGTGAAGACACGTTGGCAGTGGTGGTTAAGGTGGTCTCGCAGTCTTTGAAAGTCTCTGGTTTTCAAGCGAAGGACATAAAACGTTGCCACAGAATGGGCAGTTCATCATCTGTAGATCGTCCCAGGCCTATCCTTTTCAAAGTCAGAGATTTGCCAGTCCGAGCAAAAATATGGTTGCAGAAGAGTAATCTAAAGGGCTCTGGTGTTACTGTTTCCGAATTCTTGACCAAAGCGCGTCATGATACCTTCATGGCAGCGCGGCAACGATTTGGTCTAGCCAAGTGTTGGACCCGCGACGGCTTCGTCTTCGTTGTGACTGCAGATGGAGTAAAGCATCGTGTCACCTGCCTAGCCGAATTAAACAAAATTGATGCAGCCTCGGGGGCCGCGGCAGCACAGCCAGAGGCTGGTGCCGCCATAATCAAGGTGCCTTCGATGAACGAGAGATCCAAGCGTACGGTGAAACCTAAGATGTACAAGTAAATCAGCCGTTTCATTGTTGCCGGTTTAATTAGTAATTACTTCTATTTTTCACTTTGACAAGGTACGTTTAGTGTTTAATTCGTTGCGTGTGGTGATCTTTTTGAAGCGTAGGTAGTTTCAAATTGAATCCAATAATTGTTTTTTAGAAGTTTGAGATAAAAGTAAACATCGAACATGGATTTAAGTTTGAAATGTTACTAGATCTCTTTCACCAAAGTTACCACTAGTGTACTGGCGTTGTCAATTCTCAGTCAAGATAAAT
Organism: Hypomecis atomaria; assembly: GCA_964007245.1. Taxonomy (NCBI): domain Eukaryota; kingdom Metazoa; phylum Arthropoda; class Insecta; order Lepidoptera; family Geometridae; genus Hypomecis; species Hypomecis atomaria. The sequence continues at coordinate 5,785,931 of OZ023289.1, forward strand.
TAGATGAGTCTGTATCCTTTACTTGAAGCTTGCGGTATTTAGTCCCTTGTTGTAGCATTTATGTAAATTGCAAAATTTGTGAAATATTTTTCATAATTACATTGTAAACAAAACTTTTCCACCATGTTAATTTTTAGTGCGTAATTGCGTAAAGAGTTTATTATGTATTGAGATGGCAGCCCTGTTAGTCTGATGACTTTGACGTATAAAATTGCCTTTGAGCTTGTCCTAATATTCTTGGCGTCGCATGATTTGTGTATTTGCCAACGACAAGTTCAATTCATAGATTTATTTTATTACAATAAATAGCTTTCTTTTTCGTTCTCGTGTTGTTTGGTTAAAGTGGTTACATATATAATGTAATGTTTGCATATTTTGTAATGTAGTTATCAATTATTTTATTTGTTTTTTTTTTTTTTTCTCTTATGAACATTGTAAAATCGAAATGTGTTAATAGAATTGTATTTGAAGCTTAAACCGGCAGGTGTTGTAAATTTAGGTATTAGTTTTTTTTTTTTAATTGTGATAATTTAGCTTATATTTTTGTTAGGTATAGATTTATATTTATAATCATAAAAATATTTATTTATTTTATTATTTATAGCTTGTATAATACTTGTATTATAATTTATTCTTAACTAGTAATGAAAAATACTTTTGATGACAGCAGCGATGGCAGTGATGAATTTTTATCTTTATCTTCGTCCGACCAACAATCCGTAACAGACAGTTTTAGCAGTATTCCTATCTTATCGCAGTCCATTGAAACTCAATTCTCTGATGTACCCCAAAATCTGAATCTCATTCACATCAATGTCCAAAGCATCCCCGGACATATTACCGATATGCAGGCGTCTCTTGATAGTAACAATATTCATGGCATTTTGATCTCCGAAACCTGGCTACAAGCTTCTCTTCCGTCTGTCTCCTTTACGTTACCTGGTTTCACTCTCATTCGAAATGATCGGGTTGGGCGAGTCGGAGGGGGTGTAGCTATCTATCTTCGTAATAATATTCCCTTCTCCATAATTAGTACATCTCCTCAGCCGCCCCCCGATCACATCGGTGAGCATCTTTTTATAGAAATTCTTCTTTCCCATTCTAAGATCCTCCTCGGGGTTTATTATAGTAATTCTTCTCACAATAACTACTTTTCTTCTTTCGAAAGCATCCTCGAAAGTCTTACTCCATCCTACGATCATACTATTATCATGGGCGACTTTAACACATGCCTTTTGAAATGTGATCATCGTGCCAACAAATTACAAACTTTGGTTACGTCCTGTAACATGAACATTCTTCCTTTAAGTGCCACCCATCACTTTCCCAATTCTGTCCCGTCTCTTCTTGATCTAGTAATGGTCTCCTCTCTACAGCACGTAGCAAAACATGGTCAACTTTCTGCGGATTTTTCCTACCATGATCTTCTTTTTCTATCCTACAGAGTACGCCCACCTAAAGTTAAGCCACCCACTATAATGCAGCGTAATTTTGGTGGAATAAATCATGAAAATCTTAAAAATGACGCTGAAAGTATTGATTGGACCCCGGTAACATCAGCAAACACAATAGACGACAAAGTTTTGGCCTTTAATACAATTCTGACGGAGCTTTATGATGTACATGCACCGTTTCGGGCCATTAAAATTAAACACTTGCCCGCACCTTGGCTCACTGACGAAATCAAATCTCTAATACATAAGAAAGCGGTGGCCAAAACGAAATATAAGATGCATCCGAACGATGCAAATCACCTTCGTTATAATGAACTGCGAAATCGTTGTAACCGGGTGTGTAGGGATGCTCAGCGACGCCATATTTTCAAATCTGTACAGGATAAAGACCCATCAAAGGTCTGGAAATTTCTCAAGTCTTTAGGAGTTGGCAAATCTCGGCAAGAAACTGTCTCTAAAAACCTAGATATTGATGCACTAAATCAGCATTTTTCTGCGTCTCCAATCATGGATGCTGCTGCTAAAGCTAGCACGCTAAATCATCTTTCAAATTTAGCCGCTCCTGACTTTCCTCCGTTTGAATTTCGCCAATTTGCCGATTGTGGTGTTAGAAAATCCATCTTGTCCATTTCCTCAAACGCTGTTGGGCACGACTTGATAAGTCGTAATATGATATTACCTATCCTTGATTACCTACTCCCAGTTCTTTCCCATATTTTTAATTTTTCCGTTTCCAATGGCGTTTTCCCTTCTCTTTGGAAAGAAGCCCAAATTATTCCATTGCCGAAAAAAGCCAATCCTGTCTCCTTCTCTGAATATCGTCCTATATCTATACTTCCATTCCTATCCAAAGTCCTCGAACGTCTAGTCTATAATCAATTAAACTTTTTCCTTACTCGTAATAATCTCCTTAATCCCTTCCAATCTGGCTTCCGACCGGGACACAGCACGGTTACGGCACTTGTAAAAGTCACTGACGACATTCGTCTAGGAATGGAAAATGGTGATTTAACCGTGTTGGCGCTCCTGGACTTTAGCAATGCTTTCAACTCTGTTGACCTTGACATCCTCCTCGCTATACTTGGCTCTTCTAACATATCTCCAACGGCAGTTGACTGGCTTCAGAGTTACCTGTTTGGTCGACGGCAGAGAGTCCGCTTGGAGGAATCATACTCCTCCTGGTGTGATACGACAGCCGGAGTACCGCAGGGTGGTGTCTTATCTCCTCTTCTTTTTGCTATCTTCATTAACTCTATTTCTCATAATCTTTCGTCATCCTACCACCTGTATGCAGACGACCTGCAGTTGTATTGCCAGGCTCCGCTTGGGTGGCTTCCAGATGCTGTGGACTCTGTAAATGATGACTTGTGTCGTATAACTGAGTGGAGTAAAACTTTTGGTCTAAAGGTAAACCCGGCAAAAACACAGGTCATTGTGATAGGTAGCTCCCGTAATATCGCCCAAGTTGATTGGGATACTCTCCCTCAAGTCGTATTTGATGGTGTAACAGTCCCTTTTAGCGATACTGTCAAGAACCTTGGAATTATTCTTGACAAATCTCTCTCTTGGGGTCCACAGATTGCGGAAACGAGTCGTAGGATGTTTGCCTCCGGTGGGTCTTTACGTAGGCTCCGTAATTTTCTCCCTATTACCACCAAAATTGCGCTCGCACAATCCCTTCTACTTCCAATCCTTGACTACGCTGACGTCTGCTATCTGGATCTCACTCAAGAATTGCTAAATAAACTTGAGCGACTTCAAAACTTCTGCATAAGGTTCATATTTGGCTTGCGTAAATATGACCACGTCTCAGAATATCGCGCAAAACTCAAGTGGCTTCCTATTCGTCGTCGCCGGGATGTTCATATCGTTTCTTTTCTTTACAATACTCTCTTCAATCCTTCTTCTCCTACCTACCTTCAAGAACGCTTTATTTTCCGGCGTTCTCTTCTAACCCGCTTTTTAAAATCATCTGAGAATCTTAAACTTGACGTTCCTAAACATAAGACAAACTTTTACGCTTCATCTTTTACTGTGGAATCTGTTAGATTATGGAATGAGTTACCGGTGGATATCAGACGCGCCCCATCACTGAATGTGTTCAAACAAAGAGTCAAATTGCATTACCTGTCTTCTTAGGTACTTACATTATTGATTCTGCTCGCTTTATATATTTATTTATTTAAGTAAGTATAAGTAATAATAGTATGTAATCATATAAGTAAGTTTATTTTTGTATTATGTAATACATGTATGTTTATGTGTCTAGGTAGGCATTTAAACTTATTTCAATAAATATTATTTATTTATTGGTTTGTTTGTTATAAGTGTTCATTGTTTATTTTTAAATTCTTTTTGTTAAGGCCGCTGTTTTGTTAATTTGCTATTTCCTGTCCGTTCTTGGTTGCCTGGAAGAAATCGCTTGAAGCGATAAGGCCGCCATTTGGTATAACTTTGTAATGTTTTTATTTTTCGTATGTTTTTGTATTGTAATTGTACTAATAAAGAATTATCTATCTATCTATCTATCTATCTATCTATACTTAGTTATCAACACTTTTAAATCATTTCCTCGGAATTCATGAAACGTGTATCATTTTTACAAGCAAATGCGAAGCTATTTCATTTTTTCCAAAATATTTGGACCAACACACACACACACAGGCCATATGCTACATGCCATCTAAAATGTAAAAAAAAAAAACATTATATCAATAAGAGCAAACTAACTTTCCTCTCAGCCTAACCGCAGTGACGTCACAGCCGATATTAAATAATTAATTAAATATTGAGGTCTTGTGTAGCTCGTAATTCTGTTTTAATTATTTTAATTAAGGACTACGTGGCCCAGTAACAGATGTCCGATACTGAAGTTGCTAAGTTAAAACAAGGTTTGTCCGTCTGTTGAAATATTTTTACTTCTAATTATAAATTTCTTAGTATTTGAAATATGAAAGTAAATTCTAAATGAACTGTTTTATACTACTTCAAAGAAGGTTTTTAAAGGGTTTAGATCATTTGTGGTACCTATATCCATCCGTCACCATTTTTTTTTATGAAGTTTCCGCGCACGATGTAAGTAGAATACCTATGTGAGTAGGGGACACTTATACACACAACAAATATTTCGTACCAAGGTACCCTAAAGTGTCACGTTCTCGAAATATTTGGATGTAAAGATCGCTGTACGAGAAGTTCTGGTTTAAGATATTTATTTTCTCAAAGAATTACGTAAAATTCACTTATAAGAGAAAATACATGCTAGATTAGTGCTAGATTAAATAGCTAAACTATTATTTAGTTTTACAAAAATACGGACTCACGGAACGTCAAAGTACCGACTTAACAATATTATTTTATACAGGCATGACTACTCGTAGGTACAATATAACTGAAGCAGATAACGATTGCCATCTTTACATCCAAATATCTCGACAATGTGACTTTTAGGGTATCATAGTACTGAACATCTATTGTTTGTATAATTATCCCCTACCAATATTGACTACTTTAATTGTGCGCGGAATTATGAAGTAAAAACCAAATGGCGGCGGGTGGATATGCCAGATTTATTTTTGTATTTCTTTGTGGTATCTTTTTTATGTGAATTGATTGTGATGATACCATTTCATTTGGCTGGTGCTGTTTATGTGGTTCAATTAAAGTTATATTAAAATTTAAAACGTGATTCTTGAGTTATCCTTAATAACGTGTAACTTAACCATGAAACCAGTCATATTTTTGTCATAAAAATTTTATATTGTTATAATTATATTGGGTACATGTAATTTAATTTGTAAACAGGCCGTTTATTTTTGTAGTTTTTTCTATGTCAAAGATTGCCATGAACAATAATAATGAATTATTTAACATAAGATTCCAGCAAACTTCATCCTCAGCTATTTTAATTTAGATAAGAACAAACTACCTTTAATAGAAGAGCAATCTTGGACCTGAAATAGTATGAGTTGGTCCCCGCTTAATTTGTTTGCTACGACCAGTTATAAGGATTTAGTAAATAAATGATCTATAAATCTGTTGAGGTTTTCTAAAGTAAGCACCCATTTTTGATGTTTTGTGCTATAATTGTTACAAGTTTTCAGTCAAAATCTTAATATTTTCATATTTCAGTTAAATGATTATAACGTGTTAATTTAGCAAAAACCAACATTCTATCTGAATACAGCCAAAATAGGTAGCTGGTAGTGAAAAGAAAGAAAGAGATCAAATTGCCTTACATCCGTGAATTTGTGGGTTCCAATCCAGGTCCCGTTTCAATTGATTATTTTAAATTTCAAACTACTGGCTTTTCGGTGAAGGAAAACATCTTGAAGCAACCTGCATACGAGTACGTCCGTAGAAGAAATTCGATGGCGTATGTGAATCCGTCCTGGGTCAGCGTGGCAGATATGGCCCAATCACCCTGTGTAGGTAGGCTTACGTCTTACAGTACTATTAAAAGCCTAGCATAGTTATCAGAAGAAATCACGAACAGAATCACAGGAAAAAACATGGCAATATTTATTTGTATGCTCGTAGAATGAGGATTTCGTTACCATCCTGCTAATTATATTCCTAAAGATGTTGCCAGATATTCTCGATTATAATTTTGGTGACAGATGTGAAAGCATCTTGTTTGAGCTCCGAAATATAATTTTTATGTAAGCGAGGGCTTTCTCTGGAAATATTTCAAATAAGTTTTTAATATTTTTTTGGGAAATGTTTTTTATAGCAATATCAAAAGTTTTGCGTAAAGAACATTTTATTATAGAACAGTTTTTTTTGTCGATATTTCAGCTATAAGTAATATAAGATCGTAATGATTATAACAATACTCAAGTATGTAAAAATAATTTAAGCTATTCAACTGTCATAAAAAAAAATCAGACGTGACACGTGCATGACACGCACAAATAAAGTTTTTTTTTAATTATTATTTCGCGGTTAGGTATCCTTTGTCCAAAATGCTTTAAACTGTTTTCACTGAATTAACCGTCACGGATACAGAATACAGATGCGAACATAGAGATCTACAGAATAGTTATCTCTTAATCCGGCGTGTAAAAATGATATCTAGCAAATACTCATACACCGCAACAGAAACTTACATTGCAGAATGCAGTGTTGTGTGAATGCAATATAAATGTTTTGTTATGCTATTTGAGCAATAATTGCCTAATTATATTGGCTTTACGCTTAGTAGTAGGTATCTATTATTGTATGTCCAAGAGGTTCGCTGTAGTACTTTTCAAAACCTGGACCATCATGTGTGTAAACGAACAGAACTGACAAAAAACGTTTTTCATATTTTCTTAAAGTTGCGATTTTAAGGCGTATGCCGTCGGTAAGGATTAGGATAAAGTACATACTAATCGCAAGAATCCACAATGATTTTGCGCCTATGAATAGTTAGTGTTACGAGGCACACACAAAAACCAACTTCTGGCCAGTCTGTGTACAAACTGCATCAACTAAAAGAACTAAAAGACTAATATACCTAAAGAGCGGGTATAGTGCGAAATTAGGTACCTGCTAGAAATACAACGTCAAAGTCCAGATAACTTGTCCCATCTTGCGAAATCTATGGATGCGACCGATTGCTTCCCTGCAATACAACACAATAAACAAACAAACCATTGTCCATTAAGCGTTTAAAAAAGCTTTGGCACGCTTAAAAATACCGCGACGCAAATTATCTGACAATCACACGAGTAATTTAAAACACAATCGAACTGAAATGAAAGCAATAAATAAAACAGTGGACTCCCGCGGGGTGATCGGGGAATATAAATATTTACCCAGTTTTATGGGAGACCGTAGATACTTAGGGAGAGATAGGTCATTTGCTGGTAAATGTAATAAAATGTTATTTTCGGTGTGTATCTGACAAACGCTAAAATCTCGACCAATACAAAGCAATTCAGAAAGGGTGTGCTGAGCCGAAAAGGGATGACTGAGATCTTCAGTATAAATAACTTTTATTATGCAGCCAACGCGGACTACGAAAAATAAAGCTATACAATACAAAATCGCAAATAAAAATCTACAAAATGTATTAAACAGGTGATTTTTCTATACTCTAGGGTAATATTAATTATATTATACCCCATGGTGGGTGAAAAGGGTGGCTCTCTCCAGATTTTATTTTATATGGCTGAGCAACGTTTGCCGAATTAGCTATTTCAATTATAATTGTTATTTCATTATTAATTAGTTAGTAATGAAAACTTTAGTTTTAATATCCACAAAAAGAGAATACAGTGGTTTTATTCGCACATCGCTCTGAATTTAAACAAACGACGCCTCTGCAGAAAATATATTTACTCTGAGAGGGAGAGCCATTGAGTGTGCGTATATTGACTCGGATAGATGAGGCCCTGACTAACGAGGTTATCTATCTTTAGTTCTAGGATATCTGTAGCTTATATCTCCGATATCATTACTTAGGTTATTTGATGTAGGTACGCTCTCAACGATCTTAGACATGAAACTGAGTGAGTAGGTAGAAGTGAGTGAATAACTTGCAAAGTTTCGTAATTAATAAAGTTAATAAAGAACATTAATGAAGTTACATCTAGTAAGAGGTTTAAAAAATCCAGAGATTTTAAAGTAATGTAACACTTAACATTTTGAATAAAAAAATGAACCCCAAAGGTTGGGGAAAATCTGCTTTTCCATACAAATCATTGACTATCGACAAAATAACTATATGGAACAGCAAATTTTTATGAGTTTGTACACTCTTTAATCAGCATGTATAAAATAAATATTGAATAAATAATTATCAGGTGACATCTTAATACAATTTTTTGGTTATTATAAGTAATTTAGAAATGGTAGGTAATTTTATGTGTATGTATTTATTAGTATGTATGTGTATGTTTTATAAGTACGGATTATTTTTGTTAACGCACACCCCTGTCTTTACTTGTTCTATATTCCTATTCCATCTAAAGGTTGCCTGGCAGAGATCGCTTTTGGCGATAAGGTCGCCTCTTGTTACACGCTATAGTTTTAATGTTTTTGTTATCTGTGTTACTTGTGCTCTTTGTGTTAACAATAAAGAATATCTATCTATCTATCTATCATCTTATCTCTGACAAACAAAGCAAAGCTTGTTATACGGCTGCCAGGCTGATTTACTACATATACTTATTTTTAAATTCATACTTATATAGCTGATAGAATCCAGACACAGAACAAACTTCTATGTTCATCACAAAAAGGCTTGCACTGGGTGGGAATCGAACCCACGCGCGTATTTGATAAAGAAATTAGGTTGCTAACAACTGGGTTACTAACTTAAAGTGTTTTATCGTGTATACCATAACTTTTTACTTATGCACTACCGGGTACTTACGGAGCCACCATTGTTTTGTAGTGAGACCATTGTTTTAATATTATTATAAACATTTATAAATTCAAAAGTGTGTTTGTTGGTTTTGAGCGTTTGTTTGTCACACTTCTGTTCAGCAAAGAAGAGAGGAATTTATTTGATTTTTTACATGTTTATAGCATAAAAATTTAACAGTATTAGTTTTGTAGTTATTATTTATCCAGAAAGCCGTAGGTAAAATTAGTAAATAAAGAAATGAAAGAAAATCCTGTAATACAACCAAACTATTTTTTTTAACCTGTCTTCCTTATTTTAGATAAAATAATATTATTCCCGATAGTCTTCACATGACACCTGAGATTCTGGTATAATTACCGTACGTGCTCATTCACATTTTCCAGCAAGAGACCTTTTTAAACAAACAACTTAAAGCGGGTCACAAACTTATCCCCGCCCCACATCTAAGCTGAAATTAATCGCATCTTTCATACGTTGAGAGACTTCGTGTTGCCAACCCCAGCCTAGACTGAAACTGTAGAATTTGTGTACCAAATTAAAACCTGTAGATTCCAACTTAAAAATTGAACCGTAAGAGCTTTTCTTGTTTTGCATTTTTTCATAGCAGTTATCAATAAAACAACATATTTATGTCGTTCCATAGTCGCAATCCTAGGAGGAGTGGAGTCGCCCAGTAGAGTTTGTGCTTTAGTGGAACTAGGTTTCTGATTATTCCTAGTAATGAAGATTTCTCAAATGTGGTTTCCGACCTACGTGACAGCGGTAATGGGAAGGACCTATATATGTTTAGACAGGGCTTGTACAACTTACACAGAGAAATAAAGTAGTCGGCGAAAAACTGTAGATTTGGAGGTCTAAATTGAAGTGGTGAGATTGAAAAACCGTAGATTTAAAGTTAAAACTGTAGACTTGGATACGCTGGCGAGACTGAACCTGGAGCGAGCTATTAGCAGAATATAAAAGACTGGCCGGAATTCAAGAGTGGAGCGCTTAGAAGTATGGAGCTATGCATCGTTAGTCGGCCAGAGAGTATAGTTACGGGAGTGTGCTAGTATAGCAATTTGGGTTGGAAGTATGTGCAGTACCTGAGCGGAAAGCTTTTCCTTGACTACAGTAGGAAATACTAATAGCACCAGCAATGTGGTTAGGGTTACGTGTCATTTTATGTTTTTGTGTTGAAGGTTTGGACTTCAGCGTACGTAAGATAATAATTTTCAAGAATCAATAACTCGGCTTACTTACCTTAGTATCGTTTGTTTATTTTTAGAATTTTTTTGCAAAAAATAATTACTACAATACCTAAATCTTTGGCTATTTCACAATTAAAAAAATGTTGTCCGGGTGGTAACACATCTTTGTGAAATCACTTGTATAACTAAGCGCCACACAAATCGGTGGATGAGAAGTTAGCTGCAGATGACACTTCGCCAATTCGCTAATTATTGCGCATGTGTGCACAATACGTAGGGAGCGCGCGGGACGCATGAGGTTGGCGGGCGGGTGTGCCCTGGCGCCCGCGCATACCTATATTTAGACTTTTGCGCAGCGTTCTGCCACAGCCCGGACACTCCGCGATTTTTCATACAAAATCTGCTGTCTTACGCACACTAACACAGTACATACTCACAGACAACACACATACGCACGGTCGCTACACGCGCATTTGTGTGCGGAAAGTCTATGGCTGTCAGCGATCACTACAACGTGACGTCATGCCGCGTGAGTGAGACAGTTACGTATTCAATTTGCAAAAATGAATATACATCTAGTGTTTAAAAAAGTATATCAATTACTTAATTTGGAAGTATTTTAGCAAAAATTAACCGATGTAATTCATTTGAAAGAAAATATCAAGAGGAAGTTACCGACTAATGTAAAATAAGTTTCTTTTAGTTATCCTTAGGGAAACATTAAAATTTCTTGTTATGTTACGTATCATTGATATTCAACCATACACAGTATAATTCTTCCCTATTGTCACAGTCTAGGTAGTTTTTATTAGAAAATCCACCGGCCAGTGCAGCCCAAACGCGGTGTACAAGCCATGTCCGTGGACGCGGGGTGGAAGTGACTCAAACGGGTGGGGGGTAACGCCGCCGCCGGGGGCCGTTCTATACGTAGTATTATTATATAATCTTTAGTTCTGCGCATAACTTCCCATCCGCCGATTTGTGTGGCGCTTAGTATACTTTGATGCTAATATTTTTACCGACTTTAAAAAAGGAGGTGGTACTATTTCGTCTGTGTGTATTTTTTTTTGTGTAAGTACGTAAATGTTCAGCGACATTTTCGACAATTGTGAAGCGATTTCAAAATTTTTATTTATATTTTTAAAAGGAATACTCTCAAGGTAGTCCCATTTAAATTTTATCGAAATCAGACGAGCCGTTTTTGATAAATCAACAATTATGTACATGGATGTCACATTGATTCATGCAAACTATTCGAATTCTGTACACGGTGAAAGTCGGTGGTTCCATTTTTTGCGAAAATTAGTTATTTTTGATTGATGGTAACTGATATCTTACCATTAATAATAATATTAATACACCGTCCTTTATTTTCATTTTGTACCAAAGTATGAAATATCTTCATGTTATTTTAGGCACCTACTATGTACTTATACTCAACAACATTTAAATAAGACCTAGTCCGTATTTACGGTCCAGCCTAAATAAACACAACAGAAACGTATAATGTACAAATACACATTTAACAGAGATAGAAATCTATTCATTTCTCACTGGGCAAACATTATGAAAACCTATCAGAGCGATGAACAGCTGGTAGGTACAAACGTATCAAGAAATCAGCGCTGAATTTTATCGGGACCAATAGGTGGTCTTCGAAGAAAGTTTGCGGTATCCGCCAGTTTTTGAATTGAATTTGATAAGGGGTAAAATTTTGTACGAAAGTAATTTTCGGTGCGGCAAAGTTCTATATTACCTGGCTTTTGGGATAGGAGGCCCGATGAAGCGTGCGATAGGTAAAAAGTCGTTTGCTTCTTGGAAGTTTTGCGTTATAGCTACGGTTCTCGCTTCAAGTGGTTTGGGCAATAACTTGAATGTATTTACGAATTTTCTTGACAAAATATTATGTTTTAAAGAACCATGTCATGTTGGAGTACGAAAATGTTACACCCGATTTTTCCAAAAGGATAATGGAATATAAGCTTATGTAATTTGTGCCTGTTTTTTTTCTTTTGTCCATATTTTATCCAATGTTTCTCCATCCACCCATCAGCCATTGAACGTCCACCGCTTGACATAGGCCTCCCCTATAGATCTCCAGTAAGACCGGTTGGCAGCGGCTTGCATCTAGCGCGATCCTGCGGTCCATCCGTCCACCTTGTGGGTTGTAATGTTGCAAACGGGGAAGCCGTTTGCAGCACCACAAGTTAAAAGAGAATTGGAGAGGAACCCGTAATGTTGCAAGCGGGGGAGCCGGTTGCAGCACCACAGGTTACGAGACTTCAGCGAACCTAACCAAAGAATCCTGCCTAGTGAATAGGATCCCTAACGGTTCGGGGAGAGGAGATTAAAACAGAAAACTAACCTTAGTATTTACACATTTATTTACACTAACACACACTGCACTTATCGTCTATTAAATCTTCAAGAAACGGAGAGAGAGAGAGAATTTTGAAGGAGTCCTTGGAAAGTTAGCCAAAAAGGGAGAGGGTAGCACTCGTAGAACCACGCTGGAGGCTGGCCGAGGATTTTCTATAGCCTGAGCTAGACCCGCCGATAGTGTGGCGCCAGCAAGGTAGCGCTAGGTGAGCGCTAGCGTGGAGACATCTGTCGACTGAGGTGGAGGCGCCGGCCCAAACCGGCCGACAGGCGCCGGCCCAAACTGGCCGACAGGGTTCGAAGTCAGCGCCAGCCCAGTGCTCCAGGGTAGGGGTCAGTGGCCCCAAAACAAGAGATCCACCTGGAATCAAAGTCAAAGGGACCGGAGCCTCTCACCCTGACTGTTACTCGACGCTCATGCCGTTTACAGGACTCGTCCACGCAAACTCAAATTCACATCTTTATAAAAAAATGGTGTCTTCCAGATCACTTCCAACTCAAGACTGCCCAATGTTACAAAACAAGGATCGCTGATCCTGTCAAAAAATAAACATTTCAAAAATTTGAATTTCATAACTAGAATTGTAAGTTGGCAGTGTCATCGTTGAAAGAGTCTGAATGTAGAGAAGCTAACAAAAAGGTTAGTTTCTCCACAGGGTGGACGCCCTACGCTGCGCTTGACAGTGCGTACGACCACGAGACCACGATTCAGTGCCATAAGTCATCACTGGCAACACACACTGGTCGAAAACTTTCGACTTGAGTTGAAAATGTTTTTCATAACAAGACAATTATTTTAAACTGATTTGACGTAGTCGATATAAATTAAAAAAATAAAAAAAACATTTTATTTCAAAAATTACAAGTATAAACATGAATAATGCAGCCATAGCCATGCAAACTAGGTGAGTACACACCTGTGTTTTGATGGGTAGCCTAGATAGGGTGAAGCTTGATGTAGTATGTACAGATGATCGAGGCGGGGGCGGCGACGGGATGGACGGGCGGCGAGTGTGCCGCTGTCTATCCGTCCTGCCAGCGGCCCTAACGGGTGCCGCCAACGTGTTGGCGGAGGCGGTGGGGCTGCAGGGGAAGAGGAGTGTCGGTATCGCGACGGCCGTTCTCCCTATCCTCTGCAGCCGTAGTGGCAGGCGCGGGGCCACTTTAATTGACCCGTTGCATCGGGACCAGGGCTGTCGGACACGGGTGCTGTCTGACGCCCAGTGCTGGTTGGTTCTAGGTGGTGGATGACGATGTGTCTGGTGTTCGGCACATCGTTATTCTGGCGGGAGCCGAAGCTCCGTGGTGGGGCCCGAGTTGGGCCAGCGCTGTCGGGTGCCGCGGAGGAGTGCGCAAGCGTGCCCGTAGCCCCGACACCAAGCGCAGTGGCGGAACACCCAGGGGTTTTGGTGGGTATACTGTCCAGTCGGCAGGACTCCCACATAACCACCCGCCTGCCCTCGAGGTGCGGTGGTATCTATAAAAGATTTCCCCTGGTAAAAAAAAAAGTATGTACAGATGATCAAGTATAATAGAGATTTATAACTAATTTAAATGATGTCTTAGTTTTACATTATAGCAAATTCATAAATGTTACAACAATCCTTACATAGTATAAAATAAAGTCGCTATTTTCGTTTGTTTGTTTGTCTGTATGCTTAAATCTTTAAAACTACGCAACGGATTTTGATGCGGTTTTTTTAACGGATAGAGTAATTCAAGAGGAAGGTTTATATGTATATAATACACCTGTGCGAAGCCGGGGCGGGTCGTCTAGTATATTCATAAAATTATCTAAGAGTCCATATTCTAGGCAATAACGTTGAAGGCACGTTGTAGTGGGCATCGTAGAGCATATCGTCTTGTTTTCCGTGTCTGAGATGTTCCTAGCGCGGTCGTGATACTTTACGGCACGTTATAGTGAACAGACACCATTAATAAATAATAATTGAATTGATACCACAGCTCCAGTTACGCAGTAAATCACAATTCCACTAGATCAACACTCGAAACCACGACAAGCTAGAATTAATGTGCTAACATCACACGCATACTAACATCCTCAGCAGGGTGTTTTTCCTAATATCTTTATGGTAACTGCAGGCAGATATATGGCATTTGATTCTCCGCCAGCCACTGATAAGTCGCGAGCGTGTCTTTGAATAAATCGGCTACAACCGTGTTCGGCATAAAACAAGTATGAAGATACTTTTATACTACACTTGTTTATATTTAAATGGCGACTGCTTAAACGGTTAGCTCTTTATTTTACGCTGGTTAGCGACAGTTTCAAGGTTAGAGTGAATAGGTATCTTTTAAGTCAGCGTGCTTCATCTTCGACCACAAGGTCGCTTACCATCAGGCGAGTTGGTGGTCAAGCGCAGAATTAATCGCAATGAAAAAAAAAGTTGTCGGTTAAATTATTGTTTTGTGAGGTAGTTGAATGGATAGATATGAAGGACTTAATAATCACTGTTTACTACTTAAACACACAGCCACATTATTATACTTCATAGCTATAGCATATTCGTAGTTCTTCACTAAGATTTCCTTTACCGTAATAAAAAAAAATGTCAATTCGAGGTTTACCGTGGACACAGCTCGCACTAGGGAAAACTTGCGTGCAAGTCGGTTCCTAGATTTGGGTGATAATTGTTTATCAATACGCAATAGCGACTGAGCAAGTGAGCATGCCGTTTATCGTTTTCATTGTACTGCAAATACTTACAATGCCTATTTTATTTTTTTGTTTGTGCGGTGGAACACTCACAAAGTCCGTCGGAATAGCCATGAAAACCATAAAGTTGACAATATAATTGTGTTTTAGGTAGTGTTTAATCTCATATGTTTATTTATAAGGTTTTTCGTGTTTTTACAATATAAATTAAGAAACAATTTATTTTTAACTAGCTTTTTCCCGGCTTCGCCCGAGTTGTTTTTTTTTTAATTTTGCACTATGCCATGGGTATACCCTATTTTATCGGGGTAAACAGTATCCTATGTCACTTTCCGTGTTTCAAATTTATGTCCATACCAAAAATCAAGTCTATCCGTTGCTCCGTTGCTGCCTGAAAGAGGAACAAACTAATAAACCAACAAACACACTTTCGAATTTATAATATAAGTAAGGAAGTCGCGTGTTCAAGGCAATTTGTTTCGCCGGACAACGGACCGTTTTCACCGGATTTGCGGTGATGCATGAACGTGTGTTGACGCACCGGACGTCCATCCGGCGAGCAATTTGCGGGTACACGTCGGCGCGACGGACACCGGTCCGGCGTCCAAAATAGCGGTCATCCACGGCAACGTATTGGAGCTTGTTGACGACATCGGCCGCATAGCCGGTATAAATTAAGTGCCGTCTACCTACGTTCTTTTTATCCGAAAATAATTGTAAAATGTATCCTTTGACTAAGAATCCGTCTGACAGATAGGTACACACTAATCAAAGCTGATAGCCAGATTAAACTAGCATAGTAAGGCCTTATTTCACCGAGCGATGTCAACTATTTGATGCCGTGTTAGAGCTATTAACAGACTGTCTACGTTATCGAGTGTCCCACCATGCGCTAATGCTTTGTTAGTTCTCTTGACATAATGTTAAATCTAATCACTGCTTTTGAGGTCCGTTAACAGTTGACAGGCTGCCAGATGACAGATCTTAGGGGGAAAACAGGGCATGCTCATAATTAAAAGAAATTTCAAATCAAAATATATTTTTGCTTGTGTTAAGAATTATTTTTTCTTCTGAGCGCACTTCCATCCGGTAAATAAAATATGCGTCAACATATATCCGTTTTTTAACGGTCCATTGTCCGGTAAAAGATACGGCCGTGAACAAGCGCTCTAAGGAAGCATATATGATCAATTATTTTAATTAATATTACAGCTATTGCTATCAAAAACTCTTCATATCTTTTGCCGAAGGTATCGATCAACCAATATCTCCCAAACCAAGAGCAAATATTTTTTATACGACTAGCTGACCTTTTAAATCCACCCTATTTAAATCCCGATTTTGCGTAGGTATTTTAAGATTCCACCGGGAGCGTTGCGTACAGCTACGTAAATCTTGTATCAATATTTTATTCTGCCGGCTTATGTAATGTCTAGTATGAAGCGTAAGGCGAAAGGAAAATCTAGAGTTTTCAATATTCCTGTATCGGAGCAGCCGTTCGTGAAAGATTTGAGGTTAATCATCCAGAACGAATACGTGAAATGACGTACTATTTGTTTTAAGTTTCCAGTCTGTGGCATTTAGTTGAGACTGTTCTGAATGGGTATTATGTTTTTAGTAATTATTTATTGGCCTTATATCATTCCGTCACATTAGGCAAGTCATTTTACAATAATTCTTAACTATTACTATTAAGTATTTACATAATCAAAAACGATAAAATTATCATTCTATTAAATATCATTACAAATATTAGAATTAGAATACATATACCAATTGAATTATAAACATAACTACGAATAAACATTTATTTTAATTTAGTTAATGCATGTAAATTTAACAAATGTCAACTTAAAACTAGCTTATAAATAAATTAGTCGAAAAGCCCGCCCCTGGTTGTCCCCGGCGCAAAGGTCCCCATCACACTAGCCATAAACATAACTTAAAATAATAATTAAACATAATCATTATTCATTCATATTGCAGAATGAATATTTTGTCAGGCGCAGTCGCATAAACTCATTTAGGGAATAAAAAGGGTTGGATTGGAAGAAATATTTTTCTAATCTAATCTTTCTGCTAAATTCGTTTGTTTGCAAGGCGTCTGCCATTGGCATGAGCTGTCTTGGAAAGTTTGGCCGCCGCCAGTTCTTTCAAGGTTAGCCTACATGTGAAAGTTTTGCGTAATTATATTAAAGTGTTTTAGTACTGCAAAGAAGGATTTGTTAAATGGCGTCTATAAACGGCAACCGTGTAATACTGATTTTTAATTACATTTATCTACCGAGGCTGACTGTAAAGAATTTTATTAAAATCTTAATAGTTGACGAAATACTTGAATGCTAGGTCTATTTTTCTTTTATGTATGATTTCGATAAAATTTAAATGGGACCAATTTCAAAGTATAATTTATCAAATAAAAAAATAACTATCAAAATCAGACCACAATGTAAAAAATAATGCCTGGTGAAACATAAACATAATATACGCGTCGAATTGAGTACTCCGTTTTGTCGGTCAAAGAGCACTATAAATAAATACTAGTTATCTTGTAGACGGCATCGTAGCACTGCGTAGCGTACGTAGCAACAGAACACACGTAGTGGACCAAGAGCCGCTAAAGATCGATCTTCACTCACGTTATAACCAGATGGGACGTATTTTTTTTTTTAACTAAATTATTAGTTATTTATAGACATGCCTTTATTGCCATTATACATTGCCTATCGAAAAGTGCTCATAGAAATTTTTATTATATTTCAAAGATGTGACGTATTATTTTTGAGGGCAAGCCTGTATGATTTATTTTTAAACTAGCTATCCACCTTGGCTTCGCACATGTGTATTATATACATAAACCTTTCGCTTGAATCACTATATCTTTTAAAAAAACCACATCAAAATCCGTTGTGTAGTTTTAAAGATATAAGCATACATGGGGACAGACAGCGGGAAGCAACTTTGTTTTATACTATGTAGTGATTAATTATCTTTCCAATGAGACCAACTTTGGCTGGTTATACGATCGGTTTCTTACCTATACTGACATATTTGCGCATAGTTCTTTATCAGGTAGTATGATCAAAATTAAGTAAGCAAACCTACCATGGTATATTTTCTATATTAAAAACTATTAGCTGGAACAAAAAAAACCGGCTATCAAAAAGGTGCAGGTAAAAAATCATTTACAAAAATGTTTTATCGAGTTGAATATAGTTATAAATACTTTTCGTATTTATATTAATAGTTGAGAACAAATTCACAACTATTAATATAATCTCAGCCGCAATCTCCATCACTTGGAAATCTGGTTCACAGACATGCCTTGAACTAGTTCAAAATGCAATTAAAATGTATTTATTCATAGTTTGAAGTGGAACGATGGAAATGAAGTGTCGTCCTCGCCTAGAACACTATTATATGCCAGGGATCAGGGAAATTGGAACGTCAACGTGCTTTTTAAGTTCTTCTTGTTAGTTGACCAGAGCTTTGTGTACGCTTTTATGAAACGGATACTGTTAGGGTACAGTTGTTCGTGGACATTTAGCTAAACATGATTTAACTTTTTAGAACATTTGCTTGTCTTGTTGTTTGTTTCGAGGATTTGTTTGACTACATAAATTAGTTTAGATGCCGCGGTGGCTTAGTTGGAGACGTTTGCTTTGCAAAACGTCAACTCAACGTTAAAATTCGTACAAGTCAACTCTTTTCAACCGTTTTCCGAAAATGGGCGTTCATCTTAATGTATTTTTTTGAGCATGTTCATCAATATTTTGTGGACCAATTTAAAAAAAAAAAACTGTTTTATTTCAAAAATGTATACTTCTGAGGTGGTCTTATTTAAATTTCATCAAAATCAGCTTAGCCGTATTTGAAAAATCAAAAAGAATTGCATAGGTACATCGATTCGAGCGAACTATTCGGATTTTGTGCACAACTGTAGTCGGTTGTGCCATTTTTTGAGAAAAATAATTAGGTATTCAGTGAAAGCACTTGTAGATTTGTATGAACAAATAGGTATAATATGTTAAAAATTGTTGACACTTAGTTTTTACGGAAAGTGTTTTGTAATGTGTACATTTTACGATAATAATACAGTCACAAGACAGTTATTGCAATAAGATCAAATTAATTCAAAGACCAAAAAAAGTACTTTTCGGGTGCAAATTTGTGACGTCCGTCGACGATATTGTGAAAATCGAAGATCGATCCTGGACGCAAAAGGCACAGGACCGGAACAGATGGTAGGTAGGTACTACAAGAGAGAGACTTATACTTAGCAATGGGACAAAAA
This sequence comes from Hypomecis atomaria, assembly GCA_964007245.1. NCBI lineage: Eukaryota > Metazoa > Arthropoda > Insecta > Lepidoptera > Geometridae > Hypomecis > Hypomecis atomaria. Next base: position 5,805,279 of record OZ023289.1, read on the forward strand.
AGACTGCATATTATGATGATGACGTCACAAGCAACTGCCATTAAAATTATAATCAAAGAACCGTCGGCACGAAAGCGAATCTGAAATCTCATTAAAACACAGAGGCGCCGCTAACGGGCCCTAAACTCCGGATACAACATAACGCACACCAACTATTAATTAATTCCAACACAGAATTGATAATGAAATTATTCATTAATTCCGAATCTTTATTCGTAGCCGCTCACCCCTGGGTGTACGACAGATGTCCAGAATTTAATTTAATATAAGTCCCGTTATACTTTCTTTTAATATTATATCTTGAAGGCCGTCAGAGATCTCATTTCTCAAGACAATTCGATGTAAATTCAATTTAATATCAGCCGTTTCAGTTCGGTGGAACAACACAGAAATGGAATATTATTTAGGCCTTTGAAAGCAATAAACAAGTTATTTTAGATAAGACTCGACGGTTAAATGTTATTAATTCATAAATGAGACGTTTGAATTAAAGGAATAATGGGACGATGAATGTTGAGGCTCACAGCTGTAATTAATAATGAGGTATTTTGTGGAAGCGTGTAGGTGGTTAATACTACGTGGAATAAAATCGTTCATTTCTATAGATCTGGAGCAGTGATAATATGGAGTAAATACAAATACATTTTCGGCCGAAAATATTTTATTTGTATGGTTTTGTTGTAGGTATCTATTTTTGTAATTTAGTTTTTTGTTGTAAATTTATTTCATTTTTGCTTTTTAGCATATTTTATATCAATTATCGTTTTTGAAAAACTATGTCAGTACTAAAAAGTATCCTATGTTATAGTGACGTCCCATTTTTTTTATTTTTTTTTTTATTTTTTTTTTCACCAGGGGAAATCTTTTGTAGATACCACCACACCTCGAGGGCAGGCGGGTGGTTATGTGGGAGTCCTGCCAACTTGACAGTATACCCACCAAAACCCCTGGGTGTTCCACCACTGCGCCTGGTGTCGGGGCTACGGGCACGCTAGCGCACTCCTCCGCGGCACCCGACAGCGCTGGCCCAACTTGGGCCCCACCACGGAGCTTCGGCTCCCGCCAGAATGACGATGTGCCGAACACAAGGCACATCGCCACCCACCACCTGGGACCAACCAGCACTGGGCGTCAGACAGCACCCGTGTCCGACAGCCCTGGTCCCGATGCAACGGGTCAATTAAAGTGGCCCCGCGCCTGCCACTACGGCTGCAGAGGATAGGGAGAACGGCCGTCGCGATACCGACACTCCTCTTCCCCTGCAGCCCCACCGCCTCCGCCAACACGTTGGCGGCACCCGTTAGGGCCGCTGGCAGGACGAATAGGCAGCGCCCGTCCATCCCGTCGCCGCCCCCGCCTCGATGGGCTCGGCCGCGGTATCGCGACGAGCGCGACACCGCAGTCCACCTCAGTTGGCAAGCCAACCTACTGTGGCCAGCCACCGCACGGGCCTGTCTCCGGCCAAGACCCGGAGAGGCCGGCCCCACCTCGGGTTCCTCTTAGCTTCACCATGGCCGCCCATAATAGTGACGTCCCCTACACTAACTTCGACAACTTATAGTTACACCATCTACATCATACTGAGTGAGCACTGATGTTACGAAGCAGATTTACTATTTATTAGTAAAGGTAATTGTAAAATGAAATTTAATCCACATTTATAAAGTTTATCAGAAATGCTGATTTTATATAGGTAACCGTTAAGTCACTTGCTTGCAACTGAATTACTATTTTATTAATGCTTTTAAATATTATTCCCGAAACGAAAATTGTGTCTCAATTTAAATAAATTGCACTCTTCTTTTTCACTCTTCAAAGAGCCGTGGTTGTCTAGAGGTAGTGACACCCGCCTCACAATCGTGGGGTCAAATCCCAGTCCCGTACCAATGAATTTCTTGTGGAATTTATATACGGAATTTAACACCATTGGCTTTTCGGTGAAGGGAAACGTTGTAAGGCAACCTGCATACGTTCGTAGAAAAAATTCGATGGCGTATGTAAATCCACCAACCCGCACTGGGCCAGCGTGGTGGATATGGCCCAACTACCCTTCGTGGGTTGGACTACGTCCTGCAGTGGACTATTAAAAAGGCTGGTACAGTACAGTACTCTTCTTTAATACTGAAATTCTTAACGATTTAGAAGTACCTCTAATAAATTGTCATCTTTACGGAGTACAACTTATCGTTAAACTCTTGTCTTCTGTAAAATCGCAGCATTGTGCCTACCCGACCAAACTGTAACAAGATAACACCTCGTTCCCGAAACCGAATGCTGGCGCGAAAGATAAATTCCGAGTTGAAAAGTTGAAGTCGCCCCGCGGCTGTCTCGTCACGAGCAGCGCGGCTCGAGCCACCAACTTTTCGACGTTACATACGCCCTCTGATTTATACGAGAGGCAACTTTGCAACCGCTCTATTTGTATTTGCGTTATAAATTGTTCAATGTATTTGGTTGCGTATACGTTTATATTGATCTGCGATGAAAATTCAGCAACCGAATTATTTTAAGTCAAATCGTTGGTAATTATTACAAGTAGCTATCACTGTAATCATCTATGCATACCTAATAGATAATTAGCTTTAAATTTACCGTTTGGATATCCGATTAGATTACCGTCTAATTAATTAATTTAACTATTGATGTAAAAAATAAAGAAATATTTTGAGTTGAAGTTGAAGTCGCCCCGCGGCGTTACGAGCTTCGCAGCTCGAATCCCCAATTTTTCGACGTTACATTGGTACGCCCTCTGATTGACACGAGAAGCAACTTTAACTTTGTAACAGCTCTATTTGTGTTTGCGTTATAAACTGGACGTAATTTAGCAAAAACTACTTAAAGCACACGGCTGTAAAAATATAAACGTAACAAGTGTCTTGCAATATAAAACTCTGTATTTTATATTTAATTAGATATTTATACTATTTATGAACATTGGGATGCAATATTTTGAAACGACATGTCGTTAAAGGGTACTGTTGGTAGATTTCTCTTCCTTTTTTATACGAAGATACGTAAAGAAATACATAGAACAATAATTGTTCCATGATACATAATTTAAAAAAGCTTATGAGTTATAAATTGTTCAGTGTATTTAGTTGAGTAGGTACGTGTAGATGAAATTACAAAAATATGACATTACTCCACGTCACATCGTTTTATAGCATTGAAGATAATTTTAACATTGCAAAATTCATCAATACATTTTATAATAAGTTTAAAAAGTTATCTACAACCCGGTCACAATATCTATGCACCTGACTTCGTGACGTCATATCGAATTATCGGGACGTACTCGTATATACATTACCGGACGTCTAGTATACCGTCCGAACGTAAATTATTATCGGGACGTGTATCGGCAACAAAGATGCTAACCGTACTGTCGCACCGGGGAGTGCGCGGAGAGGTGACAGGGAAAGCGGGAGAGGCGCCGCATTCCAGCGAGGTGCACAGATATTCTGACCGGGTTGTAAGTCTTTATTACATGAGTGAATAGATTACTTTACATATAATGAAATGTTAAGACATCGAAATCGAATCGTTTCGTGGTTGTTTCGTCACGAGCGCCGCGCTACTCGAGCCACCAACTTCTCGACGTTACATACAAGTACGCCCTCTGATTTATACAGGAGTCAACATAGTAACCGCTCTTGTGACTCTATTGAAGTGAAACTTCCAATGCGACTTCCAACAAGGTTGCGTAAAACGTTTAACGCTACCATCGAGGGGGTATGAGAGCACTGTTACGTCGAAGTTTCACTTCTTCCGAGCGGAGGGACTTCTTGCACTTTTTTTGTATTTACTAAATATTATATTTGACCGAAGTGAAGCGAAGGTCTGTGCTCCCACGCTACGATTTAGTTTTCGTCTGTCCGGATGTTGATTTTTGTCTACTCGTCGCATTTTTCAATGAATCTCAATGAAACTTGATACACAGGTTTTGTTAAGGTTATATTTAAAATATATTTAAGTTTTTTTTTGTCGTCGGCGATTTTTGGTTGGAGTGGTATTTCTCACAGAAAAAGGGGGAAACTTGCTGTCACACTATTTATCAGCCGAAATCGATAAAATTTGTTTAAATATAATAAGATTTACGAGCATGGATCAAGATGGTGGATGAAGAATCTTATTCACCATCTAAGCTACCTACTGGAGCAGTTATGCCAGCGGCCCAGAGCGACGCTCCGCTACTTTAAGGAACTGGGCTGGCTCGGGTGGACACTGGAGGGGGAAATGCACAAAACACCCCATGCGGGACGTCAGTGCAGCACTTATCGCCCCCACATCGAATAAGAATAAGAGCATGAATCAAGTCGATAAAGGGCGAGTCGAGAAATAGGCTGATGTTCAGTTAAAGCGAGGTCTACAGTTCGGAGAACTAATAGTCCTTTGTATGTATGGATACGAGCTCATCTATATAATGACACTCCAGAGGCTTGAGTCTTTCTTCTTTGCTTTACTCTTTGAACATTTGAAGTTACTCTACAAATAAGTGTTATAAGACACTTTTACGAGTTATACGTTTCAATCTTCTGTTGACTTATACTTCGGCAAGGGAAACTTATATCTTATTTGTTTCTCAGGCTTACATGTGTGCACTGATCTTTAGTACCCCATTTTTAAAACACCAAAGAAAAAACATGCTATTTGACTCATACGGCATCTACAAATATTAGATACTTCTTAGAAACTTAATAACACCGCGTTCAAAGTACTCGTAGTTCGACATTACTCTTTACTAGGTTACATCTAATAAAATATTGGATAAGTTCTTGAAAGACGTGAGAACTACAGAAAAGCTTTTAGATTAGAGTATAGAAATATGTCGAAGAAACACTTCTTCGTAAGACATTTTATTTATGAATATGTTCAAGAAAATTCTCCAGCCAATATATTCTTTTCAAGTAGTGGTTTTTCGATAGCTGCTTATTTTTCACACGATTGATCCTTTTAGTAGAAAATTTCGAGGCGTGATTGAATTTGTTATTGAACAATAAATTACCGATCGCTTGCATTTATCAATATCAAAGGGATAAAAGGGTTCCCTGGAATGATGGGGTTGAGAGAGTGACAAACACAGGTGCTTATGGGGGTTTGAACGAGACAACATCAAACATTCTTATTCTGTTTGTATTTCGTGTAACGTAATTTAAATAAGTGAATATCGTTTCATCCAAATTTTAACGCCTTTTATCTCTGATTCTAAATTGATATTCAAGATTGAGGTTTGTTTGCATTTTCAAGTGACGATTTGCACGAGTAAACTGAATGCACGTGTGAAGCTAAAATCAGTCCTTTTAAAAATTTGAGGTTCTCTATGTAAGCACGTATAACGTCATGGGATGTAACTAGCAAAGGCCATGTTTTTGTCTAACACCTAAGTACGTTGCTTACATTGTTATTTATGTAGAAGCTGCTTTATTGCTGCAATTTTAGAGAAAATACTAATCAGAAACAAACAAAATATTTTTGCAAATGATCGCTGATTTTACAGCAAATGACTTTCAAAACTTTACCGTGGTTCGGACAAAATGAATGATTAACCTTAATTGTCTTAACTGTAAAATTAACTGCCCTGGCCACCAACCTGTACAAGCTTTTCACTTATTTATTTTAATACCCACTTCATTTAAACAATTATACAGCCTGCATTATATGTTTACGGCGTCGTCAATATGAAATGGAGTTAAAGCTTTTAAAGGGTAGTTTAAAATAACTTAAAATCAAGAAGGCTCTCAAGGGGGCGTAAAAAGCAACTTGCACGAAATTTAAATTGAAAATTCTTCGTTTTATTCGAGGACTCTAGCCTAATTTGATCTGAGGTGAAGGTCAACGTATTCTTTAAGGCGATTTAAACCATTATCTACAAGAGGTTAGAGTTTGCACGATGCATGCCTACAAATTGCCTGATAACAAAAACAGTTGAATTTACGAAATGTAATTCTGTAACTGTTTAATTCAAGTATGGAGAATAATAACGCTTGTTATTTTATGTTGTACCTATAATATTTAAGCTAATAAGATGTTAATGAAGGTTATAATATTTCGTTGTTAAAGTAATAATTTCGACTCTATTTTAACGGTTAATTTTATTCCTGCAGTTAATAACTTCTACATAATAAAATTTATAATAAAATAACTGTACCATAATTATGTGCTTTATGAAACATTTGCAATTAACTATCCCGCTAATTTTTTGCAAGTTTTACTATACACTTAAGATAATTTTAGTACCGAAAAATTAGCTGTGTGTCGGTGTGATCAATAGGTAGGTAAACGGTATATTTATCTATCTACAATACTTGTAGCTCCTCCCAATATTCAAAAGAAGTAGATAAAATTTTTGAATCTGAGTATAATTTTTGACCGACGAACCAACGAACGCGTATATGTTTTTTTTAAGGTGTTTTCAATATTTTTTTTTTTTGGAAAGAGAATACTTAAAAATTGGTCCCATTTAAATTTTATCGAAATCGGCTGAGCAATTTTTGATTAATCAACAATAATGTGGAAAATGCTACATCGTTCCGTGCGAAATATTCGCGAATTCTGTACACGGGTGAAGTCGGTCATGCTATTTTTTGCAAAAAATAATTATGATTGGAAAAAGATTTCCAGACAAATATCTTCCATTATTGCAATATTCATTCCAATCTCCAGCTCCAAAAGAAAACTATCATACGCTACACTACTTCCACTACTCAAGGCTTCAAACCTCAAATCCCCACGTAATAACCTACGGCACTGAGCACTCTTTATTTGCATAGGTTCTTTAAAACCCCCTATCTCCTCGGAGTGTGTACACACCGTTATTGGAAAGGGTTGCGATCGAGAATGCAGATCACGTAGGAACCGAGCGTGACGGGTAACGAGAGATGTTAATGGCGGAAAAAGTTGTGGGTCGCTCCGCTCAGGATGGGACCACGGGTCAGCCAATTTGTACAGAGGAAAATAAGCCATGGCTCGGACTAACTGGCTTAACTGACTTAGGATTGGGAGAGCAAATAAACTCAAGATGACGCGACTTGAGTTTGTTATTGTGAACGGGACGGCGTAAGTGAGGCTGTTGTTAAGCCTATGAGGTTTTCGTGCCTGTCATGTCATTATTACTATCAGATCTTAACTATGTAGCTGTAATTTTTATTTGTAATAGCTAATATAAGTACAAAGTGAATACGGATGCAAGTTGATTGAGCATTTTTTGTCAGGTGTACCATTTAGGAATTTTAGGAGATATCCCCAGCGTCATTAGGTTGCCAAAGTTGAAAAAATAGTGTCAGCCCAATTCTGATTTTATAGAACATAATAAAAACGTTGTTTCAAAATTATTTTGAGCATTGTGCAATAATTACTTTTTTGAGTTATAAAGGAAAATCGAAATTTCTAAACTGGCACATTGACTTCTCAAACATATTTCTTAGCCAATTTAGTTTTAAATCAGTCAACTATCTACTGACATAATTAAAATTGGGATTTATTATCATCATCTTCAGTACATGGTTATTGTCACCATCTAAAAAGTAAAAAAGTAAAAACGTTGTCACCATCTACGGATGTTTAATATAATCATCATAAAACACGGTTACATACGCGGCTGAAAGGGTCTCGACACGCACATGACAACTTATTTTTCTATCGAGCTTATTGAATAACTAGCTGTACCCTGCGCGCGTTGCTGGCGCCATCTGTCGAAAATTGGTCGCACTAACTCAGAAACCTACTTTGGCTCATGCACAAAAACTTTGCTAAAGAGCATTATGATCAAATGCGTAGTTTACGATTTTATAAAAGACACACAGACAAACATTATTTTTGTATAGATTTTGTTATGATTATGTAAGTCGTATACCGTATAGTTTTGAGAATATTGTGTATTTTTGTCTATCCGACAACTTCAAGCTTTGATGGAGGATAGTCAGTTTAACTAGGGCAATATACAGGTATTTTGAGATTGGATAGCGGCTGATTGACCCTCTTTCGGCTTTGTCTTAGTACCAGGGTAAGGAGATATAACCCTGTATACCTCTCCGACCGTATATGGTTTGCATCTAACGCGATTTTTATTCTTATTAGACCCTTAAATTCGTCCGCTTTGAGGATGGACGTCCTTCACTGGGCTTAGCGGTGCGTAGTCTTCATTCGAAAATTTATAATATAGCTTTATTTGTTTTTGAGTATCACATTATTGTACTCCCGTAATATATTTTAAGAACATTCCGTTCCGTGCATGGGTTGCCTGGAAGAGATCGCTTCCAGCGATAAGGCCACCTTGAGCTACACTAATAAGTTTTTCATGTATTATTATTAAGCCTTTATTTACTGAAAAATTTACAATTGTTACTTAATTATTCTATAGTTTACGCACTTCGGATAAAACATTATCCAGTAAGTCTGTAGACGCAAAGGCCTCCTCCAGAATCTTCCATTCACCTCTGTCTTGTGCTATTCTTGTCCATAATGGTCCAGCTACTTTTTTGACATCATCTACCCATCTCCTCATCTGTCTTCCTCTTTTTCTTCGTATGTTGTTTGATGTATTACTGTTGTCTTATATTTACTGTGTACAATAAAGTGTTTTTCTATTCTATTTTATTTGCTAGAGGCCGAATCAAACTTCTTGTCAGCTGTGATGTTAGCCACAAGCTGCGCAAAGCCCAATCTTGACTGAAGCTCACTTAAGGTGGATTCACTGAGTCGCGCGCGAAATTCAAATATATTTATTATTCAATTCAGAATATGTAATAATAATAATAAAAAAATAATAAGCCTTTTATTTCATGCAATAAAATAAGATATGTACATGGTTTAGAGAAATATATAAGTTTGGTTGCATGAACTCCTCCTCAAGTGAAGGTGAAGGCCTCCTCTAAATAATGCCATGTGTCTCTATCTCGAGCTGTTTGCGGCCAGCAGGTACCAGCTATTTTTATTAACTCGTCTGCTCATCTCGTGTAGGGTCTGCCTTTGAGACGTTTGCCGATTGGACCCTTCCACGTTGTTACCCTGTTGGTCCATCTCTCGTCCTTTAGCCTCGCTACGTGTCCAGCCCACTCCCATTTTAGCTTTTTAGCGTAGGTTAGAGCATCCGTCACTTTGGTGGTTTTTCTGATTTTTGTGTGACGAATTTTTTGCAATTCAGAATATGTATTCAGTCAAAATCAATTATTGAAATCTAACCTAACCTACGAGTATGTTACTATCCGAAATCTTAATTAAAATAATGACAAGCAACTAACAGTGACAATGTAAATTCTTAGATGACTGGCTCTGTTCTGCATTGTGAATCTTTAAGGCATGTTCCGCAAACATCAGTTATACCTACTTACTGATATGATTGTTCTGCTTACCCGCTTTTATTACGGCAACTTGTGCCCACAAAAAAAAATGTTTGTGAACAAGATTTTATAAGATTGCTTAGGTACTCACACTTCAGCGCCATTGGACAAGTATGTTTTTCTTGATATAAGTATCTTGGGCGCCCAAGATACAGGCTGACCCTAGTTTGGGCCCACAGATATAATCTTATTATATCTCATTGTTCTGCATTAAAATAGGTATACCGTGTTGTAAAAAAAAGTCAAATTTATTATCTATTTGTATTTTGTGCATGTGTTTTTAGGATTAGGTAATATTTTTTTTGTCATTTATTTAATAATTTACAATAATAAAGTTCAGTAATAATATTGCCTTAAAACCTAACTTAAGTTTATCTAGACAATCTATAGTTCTCTAAAGTATATTACAATAATAACACTACATATTTAGGTGCCTACATGACTAAATCATTTTGTTTAGTGCTTTTTTGCAATTTTCCGAACGCTGCCCAGCCGAGTTGGATTCGGCGATTGGCCTCTTTCTTGAAGTCGGACCTACCTAACTGGACTACTTGTCCTAGGTAGACGTACGAGTCAACGACTTCAAGAACCGAGTTCCCAACAGAGATCGGGGTGGGTACAACATGGGAATTACACATGACTTTCGTCTTGTCCATGTTCATCTTAAGACCCACCTGTTGAGAAACCCGATTGAGGCCTTCGAGCATCGTGCTGAGCTCTTCCATCGATTTTGCCATGACTACTATATCGTCGGCAAACCGAAGGTGAGTGAGGTATTATAAACTGGCCACTTATTTGGATTTCAAGAGTATGTAACTCGTAAATGCTTCCTATTTTTGGCCGCTAAAATAAATAAATATTTAGGGACATCTTACACACGGCCTCTGACGCCAAACTAAGCAAAGCTTGTGATATGGCTGCCAGAGACTGATAAAACTACTAATACAAATTTTTAAATACATACTTATATAGATAGTACCTAAATAACACCCAGACACAGAGCAAACACCTATGTTCATAACATAAATACTTTCCCTGGGTGGGGAATCGAACCCAAGCCTCTTTGACCCTAACTTCACGTCAAGAAGTTTGATTCCGCCTCATCGACTTGGCATTTTGTTTTAAGAAAGTTAGCCGTGGTGGTCTAGAGGTAATGACACCCGCCTCACAATCGTGGGGTGGTGGGTTCAAATCCCGGTCCCGTGCCAATGAATTCCTCGGAATTTATGTACGGAATCTAACACTACTGGTTTTTCGGTGAAGGAAAACATCGTGAGGCAACCTGCTTACGGGTGGAAAATAAATTCGATGGCGTATGTGAATCCACCAACCCGCACTGGGCCAGCATGGTGGATATGGCCCAATTACCTTTCCTGGGTAGGGTTACGTCCTGCAGTAGACTATTAAAAAGGCTGTTACAGTACTGTAAGTTCGTATAGCCCGGGTGGCTAGCCCTGGTGTCAGAGTTTAGAGCCAGGGCTTTGACATGGCTAACCGGTTAATGCGACCGGGGCCTACAATTTAACGTGTCATCCGAGCCATGGTAACGCTCAGTTGTAAATACCACCCGCGATTACCCATCCAAAGACTGACCGTGTGCTTTAAATTCTGCCTATTACCATGAAAAGTTCACCGAAGAACATATAGATGGCGTTAGTAGAAAAATTAGCTCACGCAAATGGTTCGTTCCACAGTTTTGTAGTCTCATAGATAGGCGTTTCGTTTTATTTTCTGGGCATTTGTTTGATCTTAGAGTTCTTGAATGTGTGTTTACCGCTAATTTCAGCGACCACACGTTATCACGGTAATGACATATCTAACAGCTTTGTATTCCGTCATCATAGTAAATGGTCGGAACGCGAATAATACCTACCTACGCGCCTCGGAGATCTGTATGTTAGTCAGTCGCGGCGCGCCGCCGTGGTGACGAATGAACATGTGGGTTTGTAACTAGTATGCGCGATTACGTTTTTTTTAGGGTTCTTCGTTTTACTACGGAACCCTAAAAACACAATATGTATTTTTACCGAACGTGATACGTCTGCGTGGCAACGTGTCGCTGTAGCTAAATATTATAAGGACAGGGCCGCGTCACAATACTGTTAAGTTGGCATACGCGATGAGATGAAGTGATCAGTTTTTTGCATCACTCCAACTGGGTGCTCATTCAATTAATTAAAAGGTAGGAATTGTTGGTACACTACCTGAAGCTGGCACACACGATGCGATGGTCGCATCAGTTATTCAGATAATAAATCATTTATTTTCAAATAGGTACAGAAAAATGAGTCAATCAAACAGATCAGTCTAATGGGGGCCTAATGTAGTTAACTATTGCCGGTAGCTACTTATAAATGACACCCCTGTTTTATTAAAAAATATCGATCCTACAAAAAGTTGATGGGAATCTAAAGTTGTAGAAAATAAAACTTCAAATAACTTTGGTTCCGATAATAATTTCTCAAGAAAAATAGAAATAACACAAGATTTTGAAGATTTTTTAATCATCAAGGTGGTCCAAACAAGCTTAGGTACCATCGCAGTACCTACCTGCAATGGTTAACTATTTTAGGCCCCCGCTGCACTGATCTGATGAACTGATGCGATCATCGCATCGTGTGTGTCCAGCTTCAGGTAGTGCTTCAAATCGCGAACCTCCAATTCCTACATTTCAATTAACTGAATGAGCTCCCAGTTGGAGTGATGCGAAAAACTGATCAGTTTTTTTTTTTTTAGGGTTCCGTATCCAAAGGGTAAAGGGTAGACCCTGTGCGGCGTTTGTGCTCGCCTACCTTCCTAACCAGGAGACTTACCATCAAATAGTGTTTTCTAACATGAAGATGGGTTCATTAAATACAGCTACTATGCTTTTCAGGAACAAACCATAGAATAAAGATCTGTGCGCGAAACAAAATGAACAGGGTAATTATGACCCCTCCTCATCCTCGCCGCGTTAGAAACAAAATGAGACGAGACGGTCAAAAGTTTAAAAGATCTGAGCGTACAAACGTTAGGATGTGACTGTAATATGATAAAGATGTAAATAAAATAGTTTTTTTTTTGTATAAATAGTTTTGCGCCTATTTTACATGTCTACACAATACAGGCGCCACCTAGATTCCTAAAAACCTGTTAAATTTATAAATAAACAGCAATCAAGTGCATACACAAAGTGAACAAAAACACTAGAACGATTTCAATATGCAAATAAAAATTTAAATAAATACAAAGGGAGAGTTGCGCGGCCATTTATTCGGATATTGGAGCAAAAAGAGTAGTTTTTTTCAACGAGGCTTAACAACTGTGTAAAGAGAGTTACAGGTCCGCTTTTTCAGTACTAAATTCGACTCACTCACACATTTTAAAGCTTGAATACGGTCACGTACTGGAATTTAGGAAAAGCGATATTCATATTTATAATATATGAATATCGCGTTTTATGCGAAAAATCCATTTGAATAAAGCAGTCTTTTACAAGCAAAGCAATGCTTGTAAATAAAATTTATTATAATAGTATCTACGAGTAGTATCTAGAATATAATTCAAAAGATAGTTTATATTTTACATAAAAATTGACATACAAATTGACATAATTTATCTCAAACTAATCGTTAAAATTAAATTAATCAAATTTTTCATGTTTGACATTTAACTTGAAATTTTGTGAACTTACAAATTATTTCTTATACCTATTCAATAGCGAGAATGCCTAGGCCCCAAGATACGGGTGCTTTATTGTACCCAGTTTGGGGAATAGTGACTCTGTAACCATTGCATAATTTGTATCCTGTGACAATAAATAATTTTTGAATTTTGAATTTGAATTTTTAATTTGTGGTAATTTTCCGGGTCTTACCCGCATTTTATACTGGTTGCTGCTTTCAAAAGTATATACGGGGTGTTTCTCTAAAGTCTACAATGGACATAATAATGTTCTAGAATATTAGCGTGCTTATCAAAGACAACTTTTACTATAGCACCAACTCAAAAATGCCGACAAAACAGCTGTTCAATGCATTTCAGTCTTTTATCGCGTCCTGCAAAGGCTTGAAACATTAAATAAAAAATATACATTTACTTAGTGACCACAAAGAGTTCAATCATCAGGTACACATATAACAATTGTAAGAGTAACCATGTAATTGTAGTTAATAATTACAGGTTATCTAAAGGTGGGTACATAAATAGACACATTAAGCCCGATTACAGAGGCGCCATCGTAATTATATTAGCTAAATAGCATAGTTCTGTTTCATTTTCACTTTAGGCATTCGATAGAGAGAACGATTTTTACGTTGCCATTAAATTTACGCTGGCGCCTCTGTAATCGGGCTTATTTTAATGCTTATTTTCAAACTTATTTATGTTTCTGGCTGATTTCCGTAAGAACTAGTCTGAGAACAATATTGACATCATTTTCACTTACCAAACAGCTAACAAAACAGCAAGTTGCCATACTGCTTCAGTACCATTCGATGCGTTATTGAATGTCCGGGACTCTATCGCCGTTTTGACAGACGTAAGTTATTGGAACAATCGAGGCCATGAAATATTGAAAACTAGCGCCCGAACTGCTCCCGTAAGCGCTGTTTTCTGTGAGAAATAGGATGAATTATTTCCGTGACAGTTACCGAGATAGATGCAGGTTAGTTCAACGTACCTACGATAATGTAAGACGCTTCATCACCCAAATGTAGCACTTAGCAGTCGAATGGTAACATTACTTCTCCTTCGCAAATATTACCTTACATGAATTCTGAAATACGGCGGTGACAAAGAAAGTGTAATGATTGCTACGTAAAATATGATACGTACTACATATATGTTCTCCTCACTGGCAACTTAAACTGGCAACTTTCTTTGCCTGTTTCTATAAGACGAGCTCCGTCGCAAGACGTTTTTAGGGAACAGGTAAAAAGTTTATACATGTCACAGTTGCTAAACCGCAGTTGATAGTGGTTGTTTTGTTGCTTCGTTATTATTTCTATTTATGTAGTATATTGTATAACTATGTATTAGTGTATTTCTATTTATTTATTTCATTTTTATTTATAGTATTTCAAGTATTCGTGTGTACTATTTTTGTATGTATGTTTATTTTGCCTATTATAACTTCGTCATTGTCCTTTCATTCTTTTTAAAGCACACCCCGTCGTTTTTTATCTTCAAATACTTTTCTCCATCATAAGGTTGCCTGGAAGAAATCGCTTTTAGTGATAAGGCCGCCTGTTGTTGCCACTAGTTTTTTTAAGTTGTTCTTTCTTTGTTTGTATTTTATGGTGTGAACAATAAAGAATTAATCTATCTATCTATCTAACTTAACTTGTCGATACGCTGGGCTATATTGGTTATAATCAATTTTAATCGTTGTTATTATTATACTGGCTATGAAGGATGTGTAGGAGACACTTACGACTCGATCTCGCAGATAAACTACGAGATAGCTTCCTCTATAGCTCGACTTGATCAACTTCGAGCTGTATTATAATACCCATGACGTTATGTAACAGTTTCGAAATATTAGGAACACTGCTGACGACGTAGCGACATCGTATTTGCCTATAATCGTATATCTTAGTTCATGAATATTTCGAAATTTCAAACCCCGAGGCTAATAAACAAGATATACCAAAAAAATGTATAAAACTTCAAATAACATCCGAGTTCTCAGAAGATTACGATCTGCTTAATCCGAACTCGTTCCTAAGTTCTTCTGAAGTCTTTACTCCAAAATTTAGAACCCACCGAACACTGAACGAACAAATATGAATAAAACTGTACATACGAGTATAAACGCGATTAATACCGACACTTATCTTGTTTTACGAGTGAATGAGCTCTGAATGAAACTTTATATCATGTAAGCTCTATTTAATAACTGCCTGATAGACTGAACATTAATGAATGTGGAGTTCGATGTTCAATTAATACTTGTTTCAGCCTTTTCGATAGGTACAAGTATTTTACAGATAGTATGAATTTATAGGCCTTTGTTAGTTGGTTTTTGCGCGTTGCTGTTATGTTGTACCTATTTCGTATTATTTGTAGATACATTTTATCTGTATAGCACAGTTTGTTTATTCAATTGTATTTGAGGATAAGCAAAACTCTTAAAATGTGCTTGAAAAGAAAGATCAGCCTAATAAAGCTTAAATCGCCAAAAAAGAGTGTACGTTTTTAAAACTTACGATGCGTTTGCTCGTACGCAGTCTCTAGTTCATAACTTAACAAACCCATTCACCGTTATTTTTTAACCGACTTCCAAAAAGGAGGAGGTTCCATGTTCGTCTATATGTATCTTAATTTTTGTGTACGTACATCGATAATTTCGCCAATTATGAACCGAATCGAAAAACTCTTTTTTAGTTTGAAAGGGTATACTCCCAAAACGGTTTTATTTAAATTTGACAGAAATCGGCTCAGCCGTTTATGAAAAATTCAACAATAATGGAAGCTATTCGAGCGGAATATACGAATTTTGCACACGATGAACATAGATAATTTCGCCAATTGTGAACTGAATCAAAAATTATTTTTTAGTTCGAAAGGGTATACTCCCGAAATGGTTCCATTTAAATTTTACAGATATCGGCTGAGCCGTTTTTGATAAATAAACAATATTGTAAACATTCTAGCGAAAAGTTCGAATTTTGTACACCATGGAAGGCGGTTTTGGCATTTTTTGCGAAAAATAATTATTACATACTACCATTATGTTTTCCTCTTATTTAACTCACAATAACCCTAAACCCTAAAAATCCACTTGCTTTAAAATTTTATCGGTCATTCCAAACCCTTCATCTCCCAAATCTAATTCAGCAAGACGTAAAATTAAACAAGCATCAATGCTAAGCGGAAACCAATAAAGTTCAAGCACCTATGGTTATGTCGGCTTCAGAGCTATCCTGAACGTGACGACATTTCTATTGAGTCGATGGCACTCTCGCCTCCATATGAAAGACTTGAGCATAGTGTACGCGTTAGACAGTGCTTAACGCTGTAAATATGAGCTCAAACTCAGCCGTAGTGCGCTTTGGGAAAAATATTGTATCATTCAGAATACGAGTTAATTTTATTTGTAATTCTCTTGTTCATTAAATTAGGTATAATTGGTTTTTAGAGTTCCGTACCCAAAGGGAAAAACGGGGCCATATTACTAAGACTTCGATGTCCGTCTGTCTGTCTGTCACCGGGCTGTATCATGAACCATGATAGCTAGGCAGCTGAAATTTTCACGATGTATTTTGGTTGCCGCTATAACAACAAATACTAAAAACAAAATAAAATAAATATTTAAGGGTCCCACAACAAACCTAAATTTTTAGACGTTTTTCGCTCTATATTAATAATGGTACTAGGCTACCAAGTAGATGCTTGAAATTTTCACAGAATATTTAGTTTTATATTCCTTTCAATGATAAATAATAAATTAAAATAAAATAAATATTTAAGGGTACATCCCTTCCCATACAGTACGGAACCCTCCGTGCGCGAGTCCGACTCGTACTTGGCCGATTATTATCTGTGGTAGCGTAGGGTATGTGCCTACGCATACCCGCTAGGTACGAATGAATGAACACTTTATTGTTAACACAAATTACAGAAAAATACACAGAAAGGACAAATAAAGTAACTTAAAACTAGTGCAACAAAGGGCGGCCTTATTGCTTACAGCAATCTCTTCTAGGTACCACCTGAAGACTTTAACAAAATGTACGCGTCAGACAGTACTTCACGCTGTACCTAAATATGAGCGTATACTCAGCCAAAGCGCATATTGTATCATTCAGAGTAGGTACAATATAATATACAATACAATACAATATATTGTAATGAATATGGTAAAATGAACAATGTCTAATGTTAAATCTACTACATGGATGACAAATCCATTCGTGCGAACTATTCGAATTCTGTACACGGTAGAAGTCTGTTATGCCATTTTGTGCGGAAAATAATTATTTAGCTATGTCACTACCATTATTAAGTGTATACCAATTTTTTTATCAGTATAATTTCCAATGGTACAAAGAGGCACGAGAGCGGAACAGCTACTGACAATAACAGTACCTAAATGATTATCTCAAGATCAATTAAAATAGCTCCCTTGTCTGTTAAAGGATATGCGATACTGTTACATTGTCAATGAGCGGCTCGAGTGAGCGTTCAGACACTTAGAACGAAAACGACGATAATTTTGCGAGAACGCAATATAGTAGGTACCTTTTGTGACGACGAGCAAGGGATTTCCGATGTGAGGGTGGGATTAGGCACTCTCGTAATTTTCACGAAGAAAAACACTTTTAAGCGATCGGAGAAGGACGGAATTGGTCGTGTTTTGAGCGGGAAGGTTTCTTTTTTTATGGAATTAACAAAATGGGATGCGCTTACTTATACTTAGGTAGGTACGCGAGATAATTCTAGTGGTGTCAGTAAGTGTGTTGGTAAATTTAATTTAGAATGAGTTTTTTTTTTTAAATATTAGTAGCCATTTCAAATGCGGTCTCTGACCCCAAATTAAGCAAAGGTTGTGATATGGCTGCCAGAGACTGATATACCACATAAACGAGTACATATTTTAAATACATACTCATAAAGATAGTACCTAAATAACACCCAGACAAAGAGAGAATATCTATGTTCATCATACAAATGGTTTGCCTTAGGTGGGGATCGAACCCACACCTCTTTGACCCAGAAGTCAGGGTCACTAACCACTGAGCCATCGAGGCAGTCAAATTTTACTTTACTTTATTATATTTATTTACTTACTTTATTAAATTTCATTTACTTTATTACGTTGAGTTTTTAGTTTTAAATTATAAACAAGACAATGATAATAACAAGAGGTAAAATAAGTTAATGAAAAGTTAGACACCAATATGTATTTACGCAAACAACTGTACTGTACCGGCTTCTTTAGTAAAAATATTCCTAAACTGCTATCCACTGCTAAATAGAAGCCATATCCACCAGGCTGACCCAGTGCGGGCTGGTGGATTCAAATAAACCATCGAATTTCTTCTACGGACGTACCTATACTCGTATGAAGATTGCCTCACGATGTTTTCCATCACCAAAAAGCGAGCTACTTATGTGAAATTCCGTACTTATGTTCCAAAGGACTCATTGGTTTAGGTGACCTAGATTAGAACCCACGACCTCACGATTTTAAGACGAGTGTGAGGACCACATGACCACACCGGCGGCCACGCAGACAATACATAATTCGTTTTTCAAAACGTATAAATTTTAATTTAGTTTCTAAAATCAGTTAAAAAATATTTGTATACAAATTTAATGACAGAGATGAAAACTCAATAGTGTAGGAAAAAATGCGTAGAATTTTGCTTGTATCCTTGGTTATCAAAAAACTTATACGCTATACTCGTGGAATATACCAAATTTTACCGTGAGTTGTTCCTTTAAAAACGGTTTTATTATTTAAGGATCATCTGTTATGATTCCTAAGTTCAAATTTTTTCACTGAAAAGTGCACGTCAAATTCTATTTTACACGAGCAACAGATTGCGCTCAATTGAACTTAAAACTTTGTCTAGACAGTTTTTTCAACACAATTCGGTTCAATAATACCTAAATAAATCTTTAGTAAATCTCCGTCGTAGAATTGAAAGGCAACGATAGAGGTTTTAACACAAACTCGTAAACAGGACTTCACAAACAGTTCGCCTGCAACGATCACGAGTTCCACCATCTGCATTCACGAGTGAAATCAATAAATAAAAGCTTTCGAAAACAGGAATTGCATTCCTGATTTACCCCATCATAAATCCCTATAAAATATGAAGGTCATAAAATAACAACACAATTTACAGTTCCGCGATTCGATATAAAATTGAGGTTATTGGAAGCGTTACTTCTCAATTTAGGTAGGTATAAAGAAATAGAAAAGAGAAGACCACGGAGGGCATTTTTAGATCAGATCAAAGAAAAGGTAGATGTGATGTCGTAGAGAGAGGTGAAGACATTGTCGGAAGACCGCGAGACGTGGAAGTTGCTCCACCGACATGAGCAGCGCTCTTTAATCATGAATGAATGAAAAAAATTAGGTAGGTATAGATGCTTCTTTCTATGTGTGTATTTTATCGATGGATACGACATTCTAGCGTATCAGCAAGTTAAAGTAGCAGTGAGGAGAGCACGTAGCTCGCAGAACTGGTAAACTAATGTTACATAACATACGAGTATTATGATATTATTGTGGTTTTTTTTCTGACCTAAGTTCAACAAAACTAAGCGAAACTCCACCAATTTTTTTCAGTATGCTGTGCACACAACAAACTTGGCTTCCTTATCACCATCTTTTCAGTCGGTACGTGGTCTCCATTCCCAGACTTGAGGACCTCATCGGCCATTAGTCCTGCATTGGTTCGAGTGGATTGTTTAATAGTCTAGATTCCAGTTAATTTATATATTTCACTTGATATTTGCACACCATGTTTTTGAAACATGCTTTGAAAAAAAAAAATGCTTTGGAGCTGCGAGCTTTCTTCAAACCAAACTCCCTACCCTGTCATACCCCTTAAATTTATTACTTGGTGAAGTCAATTAAAACACCTACTCTGAATACACGTGTACGAAATTAATTACCTATTCTAAAATTTCTTATCAAAGTATCCCTTTACATTTTAACATTTGCTGCTCTTCTAACCGTCTGTACTTCGCTCTGAAAATAAGCAAACCAATTTCAAGTTATTTAAAGCTCTTTCACGAGACTCTCGCAGCGATTCCCTGAAACGAATGTTCTCGAATCACTTGACGTCATTGGATAAATAAATTCTTCTTACAGAATACTGGAAACTGCAGAGGTGTGGAGCTCGTTACCTGCATATACATTTACAAAGAGTGTATGTTTTTAACTATAAAGAGAAAGGTTTGTTTTATATATCTTGTGCAAACCAACGACGGACGACAAAAAGTGGATTGGATTGAGCTACGAGTACCAGCGTCCTGACCTCTGAACTTCATTATGAGGTTCACTTAAAGTTTTAGTATAGACTAACCTCCCTTAGTTTATGACAATAGTTAAGAGTCTTCTTAATTTGTTCTCTAATTCTTGTTTATAAAAATAAAAGTTCATATGTACCTACTCACCGCAGACTGTAGCGGAGAATGTGATTTTGTTCCGAGCAAAGCAGTTAGGGCTAATTAGATATATCCGTTCTAATGTAAGTTCTTGTGTCCTAGAAAACTCGGTCAACGAACAGAATGTAATTGGATATTTTTTTCTATGTGGTACTTACTTGATTACTACTATGATTTTAAATAGCATTATATACATTTAATATTTTCATAAGTGACTCTTGTGGTGACTAAAAGCTGCCAAATACCTTTATTGAGTTTCAGTACTAATAGTTTTCTTTTGAATTGAAAAAGCTATACCTGGAAAGTCTGCATTTTTATAGTTCCTAAAAAGAAATGTTTTAAATATAATCGTTGTAGAGGTGTTCGTTAGGGTCCAGTCAAATTTGAAAATAACTGGTCCAGATAGTTTGGAAACAATGTCAACTAAAATATTTCTCTCTATACGCTCATGCTCCATGCGCTCATTTAGCGCATATAAAGTCAGGTCGAATAGGCGCTAAATGTCGACCTAGTTTCCCAATTATCGATAAAAGCCGCCTATTGAAAACTGGTAGCCCAGCCTCACCTACTCGGCTTTAAGGTGGGTTCCTAAACTAAATGATATTTAGAAAGTATGTAAAAAACTTACACCTAGTTACTGTTTTAAATATTCAAACTTACTGTTGGAGTTACCTTTTAATAGATATCTACAATAATAGATCCTCGATTTATATAAGCTTAACCTACATATTATTATAAAGGTATTAAAAGAAGTATTTTTTTTTTTTTAAATTAGGGGACATCTTACACACGATCTCTGACCCCAAACGAAGCATAGCTTGTGACATGGCTGCCAGAGACTGATATACTACATATACATATTTTAAATACATACTTATATAGATAGTACCTAAATAACACCCAGACACAGAGCAAACACCTATGTTCATCACACAAATGTTTGCCCTGGGTGGGGATCGAACCCACGCCTCTTTGGCCCAGAAGTCAGGGTCACTAACCACTGAGCCACCGAGGCAGTCACTTGGTATAAAAGGTAAAGGTTTAAGTAGGTTACAGTTACATTTTATAAAAATCTTATACTTGAAAACAAATTCTAACTATTATTATACATTAAATAAGTATTCTATTATTTAAAAATACATACACACGAACATAGAACCTCTTCCTTTTTGGAAGTCGATTAAAAATCAATGGCGCATTAGTCAATTTCATTTGTTGTGGAAAATGCAATTAATAAAAATAGTAGATAACTAGATTAAAATGTTTTTTTTAATTATACAGAATATTTATTTTGTTCTATTAGATGCCTTATTTGCTCAAACAACACATCCAGTATGTGACTCAATAATAAAATCTAGATCGTAACACACTTTGTTCAAACACTAAAACAATATTTTTACAGCCTGCTAGAACTCAAAACAAAACGAACACAGATTCTCATAGTCGTCATAAATAATTTAGTTCTCTATTTACAAGAATTAAACAGAACAGTTTTCAACAACTCTTCTTTTCAAAAAGGACGTTGAAAACAGAAACTAGCGTTCTTTGAAAATTCGGTAAAATACCAGAGCGGTTTTAAAGCTCTCGCAAAAAGGTAACTCGAGCAAGCCACGTGTGAATGAAATAGCTTCCGGCAGAATGCTGCAAGCTACCGGCTTGCTGGAGTATCCGATGATTATTCAGGTTGCCGCTTTTAGAGGTAAAGGGTCAAACTCTATGCTTAATTTTCATGAAAGTTTTGGCTTTAATAATTTGTTTTGTTTTTAACCTTTTTCTAAATTGAAATAGTCGATGATAGCTTTCGGCAGAATGCTGTCAGCTTCCAACTTGCAACAGTGCATTCGATGGTTATTCAGGTTGCTGTTTGCAGAGTATAATTTTTACCTATAGAGTCTAAAAGGTTACGCGAAAAGTTATATGCTTAGTTTTGAAAAAAAAAATAGCGTTTTAGCTCTTTGGCTTCAGTACTTTTGTTTTGTTCGTTATAAATTTATCGGGCTATGTCCCTATGTACCAACATTTTTAACTGTCAAATAGGATATCTACCTTTGAAGCGTTCTAGGCCATATTTATCGCGCTATTAAACAGATGGGTGGATTCACACGGCCATGGAATTTCTTCTTCGAGCGTAACTAGGCATTGAGAGGTATTTATTTATCGAAAAGTTACAGGAAATAGCATGAAAATTTCTTCATCATGGTTCTGGATCGGAATATGAACCCACAATTATAAGCTTATTACAATCAAGATTGTCTTCACTCTTCTTACACAACTTTTGGTGACGAAGAAAATGGTCATTACCTCAACTAAAGCACTCCATGTTCGTTTTATGAACTTACTTCAAAAGTTACGAAGAGCTTTTATAAAGTACCTCATAAATTATGTCCACGTCCTCAAAAGCTTTTAAATTTTGTAGCCTGTTTATAAACTCAAAGTCATTGCAAAAACATTGCATAGAAGAGGTAAAGCTTAGCACAGATGTATTCATCATCTTTTTACCAATCACAGGACGTGCACTGCTGAACATGGGCTATTAGATGGGTCTTCAATAATACGCAAAGGGACGTCTTATACTGCGCTTGTTACGTGCTCTCGGGAATTTTTCTACCCTTTCAGTCATAAGTCTAGTCTTCCATGGTATGTGTCCTGTAGGTGCGGAGCCTTATGAAAAGCAATGTCAGTGGGCTGCCATTTCAATTTGCTAATCCGCTGCGCCATGTCGTTTACTTTGATTCTTCTACAATATCTCCTCGTTTCTGATTCGATCTTACAAAGAGACTATACGGAGAAAGAACATAAAATGTTAACTCATTCAACAAGATTTATCCTTAAGATATATTTAAGAAAAAGGGAAAAGTTAGATTTTGTATTTTTTTAACATTCTGCTTCACTTCGCCCTTTTTTTCAAATTAGTGAAATCAAGTGAAATAACCAAAGAGTTATAATAAGTTAAGTATACTAACTAGAAATCATTTATTCAAGAAAACCTAACTTGTCTTTTTAAAAATCATTAAAAGAAAATGCGTACGTGATAAACAAAGAGCAAGATAATACAGGTCGGACGATATACCCTGGTGTCAGCATTTTAAGCAATTTGAAGGTCTTTGACTCGGCTAAACAATTAAAACAATCGATGCCTACTATTTAACGTGCCTCTCAAGTCACAGTAACGCTCAGTCACTGTTGTAACTGCCACTTATGATCACCCATACCTAAACTGACCGTTGCTTAACTTCGGTGATCAAGCTAGTCTAGCTACGATATGAGCTCTACAATTAACTAAATAAGACATGTTATAGTTATTTCAAGCAAATTTCATGATAGATCCAGCAACAAGCAGTAAACAATCAATGGACGGAATTCCAGCCAGTATGTGTTACGTGCTCCAAACAATTGATACTCGAGGCGATGCTCGAAGTCTAACCACATTCCTGTGTAGAGTTACACAAAGCTGCCTGTGGAATTTATTATAACTGTGGATGTCTGACATACCAACTTATCTGTACAGACAAACAAGAACGCTACCATCGTTCTTTCTAAGCCAAATTTACTCAACAATTTATTTTCTACCATTCAGTCAATTTTCTTAAAATTTGTTGATTTACACGTACCCCTTTAGTGGTACCTTATATTTTGTATAACTAAGTATAGCTGTTACAACACGGAAATACTAAGTTCTGGAGAGGTTATTGTATTATTTATCCAAGGTGTTAGAACTTTGTACAATATAACAAGGCCTGGGTAACTGAACTCCTACTATATTGTTTCTGTTGTCTTATAATTATACTTACTTGTTTCATTCATCTTATACTTTCGTTTATATATTTACTTGTTTCAATTGTGACTAAGTATAGGTATACTTACAAAAGTAAAAGGTAGCAAATATACAGATTTGATTTTAGGATAAGTTTCTAAAATTGCGTAGGTCATAAATTAATATTAATAATTACCCACGTTTTGCCTTGAAAAATATCAGGATCATGATTTCTTGTGGCCATTTAGGTAACGTTATGTATCAAGTTATGGAATACTACAAGAAATTGTCATAATACGGATTTTTGTATGTAAAACAGTCAAAATAGATAGTATGAATTGACAATAGGCGTGATTTTAAAGGCTATTTGACAGCTCTAAATATATCCCTTTACAACCGGCTCAATACAATCGTGAGGATCGATAAAAAAATTGGCGCAAAAACCATATTGATTTTGTAAACACAACCGGTATCATACGTTCGTGCGGGATGAGCAGAAAACCGCACGATCGTATGAAACCGGTTGCGTTCACAAAATCACCATGGTTTTCCCGTCAATTTTTTTTTGATGATTTTATGCCTATATTGAGCCGGTTGTAAAGGGATAATATTCTAAAGTGTAGCTCATCTTGTCTAACAGACCGCAACCAAAAAGACATCTATATTTTGGTTAACTTAAATGTGTCGAGTTAAGCCTTGAAAATTTTGCGAATTATCATACAGCTTACTTTTCATACAAAACAAATATTACTGTGCATATAAAACAACTCGACAACAATGCAAAATCAGGGCTTTCTTTTACCTTTCAACGACAGTTCATTTTGCTTCCGTCATTGGACATTGTTGTTATTGCTATGAATCCATAAAAACTAAAAGCTACAGCGCAACTCTGCAATTTTTAGTTTCAAATGGATTTAAACCTTTCACATAAATATAATTAAACCATAAATCCTGAAAACGTAGACTGCCTTCATATCGTGCACGAAAACAACTAAAGTACAGTGATGTTTACCAAACAAATAAAGCAGAGACGGAGCGTCATATTTCGTTATCGTAAAACCGGTCTGAAACTCTGTTTATCGATCTGAAAACCACCTTGTGCAATAAAACATCACACTGACTCCTTGCCTCCCCAATCATAAGTCTCTAAGTCTTAGATTCCAACAAAACGATGTGAAGTGAGGCGGAACGATATTGTTCCTTTTTTCACCACAGAAAATCTTTTATTGCACCTCGAGAGTAGGCGGGGTGGTTATATGGGAATCCCACCTTCTGGCGGTGTACCTACTAAAAACCCTGGGTGTTCCTTCTCCGTTTATCTTAGTCGGTATTGCGGGAACGCTTGCGCACACTTCCGCGATAACAATAAATAATTATAGCCCCTGAGTCAACTACATCTACGAGTATCTATCTATTTAGCCGGTCCACCCACTGCTGAGTATAGGTTTCCTTTATTTCCCGCCTTTATTTTAGATCCTGCACTAGTCTTATCCATTGCTTTACGACATGTTTGATGTTGTCATCTGAAAATCAAGATAGTGGGTGTCTACTTATGTCTTCATCAATTGAATAAATATGGTTCATTAGCTTTGCGAGAAACCAAATTTGAGAGTTGCATGTTTTGACCATCACTAAGAACATTTATGACAAAAAACAGGACTGATAACCGATGGGTTCGCTAATTTCTTTATGAACACTGAACGGTGAAACACAACGTAAAATTTTCACTCACACCTTGTCATGTGATATAATAGGCATGTTGACTAAAAAAATAAAAATAGTTCGTCAGAGAGCCTATCAAAAAATATTAGACACGTATTTTTTCTTTTGCCAATTAATCAAATATTGACGAAGATATGGTCCGTCAAAATTCCGCGTGACGTCACTATTGCCATACAATTGTATGGATATTCTGTAAGAAAGATGACGTCACGACCCCCACACCCAAACTTTGATAAGATTTATCTTTATCATTTGGTGTTTGATTGACAAAAAAAAATATATGTCTAATCTAACTCATGGACCAATTATAATAATAATTTTAACCTGCAAATTCGGCATTATTTGCAACTAGCTTTTGCCTGCAGCTCCGCCCGCGTGATTATTATTTTTTGTGCTATCTCACAGGAATCTTTTTTTTTTTGAGATAAAAAGTAACCTATGTCACAGTGTAACCTTTGAACTACACAGTCAGGTCATAAATTCTGTCACGTGTTTAATATAAAATAATTGAAATAAAAAAAAAAACAATATTCATTATGTAACCATTTATATACCAAAATAAACTTAACAAAACATAGATTCTTATGACAATAAAGTTTATTCAAAATGACCTCCGTGATTTTGAATACAGGCCTTCAATCTGCGCGGCCAGTCGTCTATCGCAGCACGAACGAGGTTCATGTCAATATCGGCGGCTGCCTTAATCAAGGATGTCTTGAGTGACTCCAAATTGGGATGAGACTTTGAGCACGCCTTTTCCTCCAAGTGTTGCCATATCTTGTAATCTAACGGACTCGAATCTGGACTGGAGGAGGGCCAGACTTCGTGCCGGATGAAGTCGATTTCACGCGCCGCCAGCCAGTTTTGTGTGCTCTTCGCTCTGTGAGCTGGCGCCGAATCTTGTTGGAATACCCAGTGCCTGTTATTGAACATGGTATAAGAAACAGGTTCCACAAGGTTCGTCGGGACTGTATTTTGATACACAACTGCATTCCTTTTTACACCTTTCTCACAAAAATGTACCTCTGTTAAGCCCCAATAAGAAACTCCCAACCATACCATGAGCGAGGATGGAAAATGACCTCGTTGGACACGCGGAATACGGGTGCTCGCTTCTTCACTACTGTATGCGTACACCTTATCATTTTGTTTGTTGTAGCTCTCTTCTACGGTAAAAATTTTTTCATCCGAAAAAAGATTTTCCAAGTTTTTTTTTCCGCGTACCGCTTCAACAAAGCGCGGCATCTCTTCAGTTTCAGGTCCATTAGACGTGCATTTAAACAATGTCCTGTTTTTCTTCGATATGCCCGAAGCCCTAAGTCTTCATTTAACATCCTTTCCACCGTGGTTCTGCTTAACCCCATCTGAAGGGCCAATAGTTTCGGCTTACGTTTGGGATTTCTTTGAATTCGCGTCTTCACAGCTTTTATCACTGCTGGAGTCCTAACAGACCGAGGGCGACCACTTCTTGACCTGTCATCTACTCTAGAGTCTTCATTGTATCGTTTGATGGTACGATAAACGAATCTTATAGATATATTTAAATTTTTCAATATGTCAAAAATTTGAATTGGCGCGTAACCGCAACGATGCAACGCAATAACTGCAACACGGTCTTCTTTAAGCGTCCACTCCATATTTAAAAATGAGTAAAATTCTAAAAAGTATGTATTTTTATTTTCATGAACAATTCGAAATTCGAATTCAATATACTTTTTTGTGGCCAGCATTCTAAAAGAAAAGTTTTTACTATGTGACAATACTTATGACCTGACTAGGTATAATATATCTATACTTAATATCAAGTATATTTGTTACTCAGTTGCTCCGTGAAAGAGTAGCAAACAAACCAACAATCATACTTTCGGATTTATAATATTAAGGAGATAGTAGAGTAAGGTAGTCATATTCACTTATTCATCTGCATAGGCCACAGCTCTCCTCCGCTCCGCTTCGTTTTAGTGGAGTCTATACCTAACATGAAGGTTGGTGCTAACAACATAAATACGTTTTTAATCTCTTGTTATACGCGATAAAAGCTGCTTAGAGCGAAACGTATCGTCCGTTTACTGAGTATACATTGCCCTATGGATGTGGACATTTGCACGAATGGACGTGGTCAATGCACAGTGTAATATGTAAACAAGATCATTTTGTATTTAAGGTTATAAAATGACTATTGGTATACGTGTATAGTTGAATAGTAGTAGGATTAAATTCCCTCGCATTCACACAATTTTGCATCATGAAACACTAATTATGTTTTCAATCTAGATATATGTACCTGCTAGCTTAGACTAGTAGGTATGTTAAACAGAGGTCATTTAAACCATAATTTTTGACATCTACTAATTACTACTATAAGCACAACACCAAATACTGTAATGGGTCACAGTCGGAAAAGAACTCTCAAGAGCTTTCCAGATTTTACAATCTTTTGTATCCAATGATTTATAAACTACATATATTAACATAATAAGCAGCATAATTCCTGTTATCTCTCAAATTGATAGAGTCAAACAAACGAAAATAACCGCATCGCAGACCACAGACGCTACCGATACAGTCAATTGAACGTATAGAATTGAATCAGTCAGGATTTAAAGCCACAAGTTTTTAGCGCAAAAGCCAGTCCATCTCAAGTTGTTCCAGATACAAACAGCTGTCTCCATGCGACATGCGACTTGCATTGGCCTCACCCTACATACTTCTAAACTCAATCACATCACATATCTTGGACATGACTCAATCAAATATAACTCCTATTCTAAAACCTAAAAGATTTATATTTCTCTGCTAAATGTAGAGAGTTAATACTTGATAGGTTCATCTAATGGGCATTTTATTTGTTGTGCGAGATCTATACAGCCTTATTTCTGTTAGCTTCATAGAAGATTGTTTCGTCTGTGATCGGAGCACGTTGGTGGATAAAGTCCAAATTAGGCTAAAAAAAATGGAGTGGGCAGAATTTTAAAATTACTTTAATGGGTGACACAACAGTAATGAAAAACATTGTATTATTGCGTACTGAGGATCAAAAAATTACTACTGTAATAACATCGGCATTTTGCTGCAATATGACGCTACACGACAAAAAATATGTTTTTAATAAAGAGGATCACAATAACACTTCTTTTTTGGCATTCATTTAATAAGACAGCTTTATAGACAAAACTCGATTAGTTCTTATGTCTATTTAAAAATAAAATACGAGTCAGACTCGCCCATCGCAGTGCAACTATCGGAAATCTTAATATGAAACCTGGAACTAGCTTTTTAAATCTTATGTTTCGGCCTAAGAAAGTTATTTGTAAAAATATTTTTACATTATTCGTCTTAGATGAAAAATTACATTTCATAAAAATAATTAAAAAACCAGTTTCAATCAAATCACATATCTTGGACATGACTCAATCAAATATAACTCCTATTCTAAAACCTAAAAGTTTTATATTTCTCTGCTAAATGTAGAGAGTTAATACTTGATAGGTTCATCTAATGGGCATTTTATTTGTTGTGTGAGATCTATATAGCCTTATTTCTGTTAGCTTCATAGAAGATTGTTTCGTCTGTGATCGGAGCACGTTGGTGGATAAAGTCCAAATTAGGCTAAAAAAAATGGAGTGGGCAGAATTTTAATATTACTTTAATGGGTGACACAACAGTAACGAAAAACATTGTATTATTGCGTACTGAGGATCAAAAAATTACTACTGCAATAACATCGGCATTATGCTGCAATATGACGCTACACGACAAAAATTATGTTTTTAATAAAGAGGATCACAATAACACTTCTTTTTTGGCATTCATTTAATAAGACAGCTTTATAGACAAAACTCGATTAGTTCTTATGTCTATTTAAAAATAAAATACGAGTCAGACTCGCCCATCGCAGTGCAACTATCGGAAATCTTAATATGAAACCTGGAACTAGCTTTTTAAATCTTATGTTTCGGCCTAAGAAAGTTATTTGTAAAAATATTTTTACATTATTCGTCTTAGATGAAAAATTACATTTCATAAAAATAATTAAAAAACCAGTTTTAGATTGTGCTAATTAAGTTCTTTGACAAATAAACAAAAGTATCTTATATATGGTTAAAATATACCAAATACTCGTAAATATCTAAACATAACTTTGCTGCCTCATTCAAATTTTATTTGGCGCGTGTCCGCGTGTACTTTTCGTTTGATATCTAGGTTACCGAAACATCTAGGTACTGTCGTGCAAAATATAATTTTACGTGACCTTTCTGTCTTCGTTTTTGTAGTGATATTTTAGGATAACAAGGCTTCTGAGGCATCAAAAATCTTTTAAAAACAAAATACTGGACTATTTTTCACTTGCGTCTGTTTTAAATTAGCGGATTTTCATACTAATTTTGTCTTAATAGCCTAGTAAACTTCTATAATTTTATATTTTTATAGACAAATCAGGGTTTGATTTCTGAAGTCATTGAATATCGACGATCAGTTAGATATTTAAAGGACACATTGAAGTATGCATGTAATCTCATTAGCTACAATTTAAAATTTAGAAATCGTTTATCGTCGTTGAATTGTATGTTGTAATATAGTCAAAATAATTTTGATCATGAATACTAAAAGAATATTAAGTATTCTTTATTACTGTTAGGGATTACTAAATACGAGTATTGCAATTTTCAATTGTGTAGATGAATTACCTACTATATGAATTCTTATTATTATAACTATCTATTAGACAACACTTCCTGTCCATCAAGGGAAGGCTATCCATCAAAATATAGGTGTGAACTCACCTCACTCGTAGTTTGTATGGCTGCAATTTTCATGTTAAGTACTAAAAATATAGTTATGCAACAAAATGTTTATTATTTGTTTTACTTAAGTAACACTGACATTTTATCCACAACTTGCTACCCGCCCCAACTTAGCCCGGATACGATTAGCTAAAGAAGACAGATTTGATAAGTATTGTGCCAATATACCTACCGCGTATTGCAGGTCCATATCTACAATAGGCATCTATTTAAGTATCATATTTTGCAACATTGTCTTATTTATGACTGAAACTCAAAAGTATGTTAGCAAAATAGTTAGATAATTTACTCCAAGTACCATATTGAAAACGCTTCCCAAGTTTTGAGATCAACAATTTCAGCAAATTTCGAATTCCACCTCAAAGTTGACGTAACATTGTATTTTGCGGAAGACGGTAAAATTTCGAGGACTTGTTAAGTTTACTTCAAATCAGGTCTCAAGTTTAAGCGCTTCGGAACCTACTTACGTAAGTAGTACTTAATGAAACTCGTTTGTTCGTCGAAAGTTTTAACAATGATCGAGGTACATTGCGCAGATAATCTCTACATAGATTGGAAGTAAGGACAAACAGAGCAATAGTTAGCGAACTTCCACTGAGTTACGATTAAGCGTAGTATACACTGCTGGATTGGAAATGGAACAAAGTATTGCCAGGTGTAAGTTGCCAGTAATTTATGGCAACGAAACGTTGTGCTTCAATATGGGCCTTTTAAGCAACCTCAAAGTAGCTATCGAGAGCGCAATGCTTGAAGTATATCTGCGAAATCAAATTAGAAATGAGGAAATCCGTAGGTGAATTAAGTTGCCAACTTTGACAGAAATGGCAGGTAATCAAATAAACATGTTTAGTTTTTTGCCTTTTATTTGCACTTACGGACCTACCTGTTTTACATCAAAATTAATGATATTGTATTGATAAGTACCTGCGCTGAAAATTATCGTGATTTTAAATAGTTCGGGAAAAAAAATTAATTAAATGCTTAAATTTCACTTGTATTTTCTTTAATTTAATTTTAAATCTGAGTACCTATGACATATAAATGGTAAATGTCCAAATGTGTAAAAAAAAAGGTGCTTGAAAACTTATGAAACCGTATGTAGCAAATATAGACACTAGAACATTGGATAGTAATACTGGCCGATGCGGAAAAACTGTACTTCCTAAAAATAAAGGTCGTACGCTCGAAGTAGTAGCGACAGAAAGGAGTTTTTGCGTTGAGGGTAAACCTACATTAGACTGATTGTTGTACTCACATCGATCCAAAAGTTTTTTCAACTTTTTCTCATGGTTTTGACTGCACAAGTCAAAAGTCCGTAATGCTTGTTGACATGTAATCTGGTCTGTAAACTCAAAATCCTTTTGAGATAACGCAACACTGCATTCCGTATGCACTTGATATAAATCACAGTTCACTTTGTCTAGATTGTAGTGACAATTATTACGTATCAATTGTTTTGGCAAGCGGACACTAGCATTCCTTAGAATTTCTCTAGAACGTGGAATATCACTACGCGGTTTAATTCTAACACATGTAGGTATTAGGTCCCAATCACGACATTTCGTTAAAAATATCAATGATGTAATTAAACGCGCTCGTTTCTGTCTGAGAAATTCTAGATGACAAATTTTATTTGTAACCTCCGGCCCGTAGCGGTTAACAAATGTTGTTTTTAAACTTTCACGATTTGAACACATTATTATTTTATACTACGGGTCTTATCGCGCACTCAAATTACGAGATAAATAAATACCTCATCATCCCGACGTTTCACCGAGTTGCATCGGTCGTGGTCACGGGTAGACTGGAATGTGAAACAACTGGTACCGCCAATTCAACTTGAACTTGCAAAATTGTCACTCCGACACACAAAAATGACGGTATCTAAAAATGTCTTGCTACCTACACTACGAGATTTACATTTGTTGACAACAGGATTCCACGACGCCGATAACTTCCATACGGTACGCGCAAATTAGCGCGCTAATTTACACTTTAAGACGCACGTGGATATCATTAACAATAATTATATTTAAAAAAAAAAAAAAAAGTTTTTTAAACAAGCTTTTACTGAACAAGTACGAGTACCTACTCGCCAATACGATTCCAACGAGCCCCAACTGGATGAGGTTGAGTCATTCCATTGCGAATTTCCTTTGGCCACCTTCCAGTTCAATCATCAGATCAGCACCATATCACCATAATATTGCATTGTCACGCGATTTACACATGTATGCAAAATTTCAGCTCAATCAGTAACCGGAAAGTGAATCAAATTCAATTTGCAAGATTTGAAGACAGATATCGGGACAGGTGAAACTTAATAATAAAAGCTTGTTATAAAAAGGAAGTAAGTTCGTACATGCTGGGTGGCTAGACCTGGTGTCAAAGTTTTTGAGCCTCATGAAGGTCTCTGACAGGTTTAAACGACCCGGTCAAAACAACCGGGACCTATAATTTAACGTATCATCCGAACCGCAGGCGAAAGATGCTCTCATGTTTTAAACGCCACCTATCCGAACACTGGTCGTGCCGAATTCGCTGATAAACACCTAGCAATAGCATTAGGGAAACATTTATGCAGAAAAATTAACCATTAACGGTCAGCGAAGTCTCCAGGCTGTATTTTCCTCATAAACACCTACAATCTCCCACAGTAGATTTTTTCGCTGATAATGTAAATGAGATCATTAGCAAGGCAATACAGAACCCTTGTTATTTCCCCTAAATGTCGTTGTTAATCAGATTAACGTCTTCTTTTGTATTCAAAACACTTTAGCGTCAATTTGGAATATTTTTATTAGAAATTCTTTTATTTTAATCAACTTTATGAAGCTAATTATGTCCTGTCTTTCATTTAGCTTACATTTACATGCATTAAAAATGTTTTTATTTTTATGATACAACATTCTTTTTTTTATACAAAATTTTTAAGCACATTTTTTTTATTTTATGCAATGACTAGATGCCTGCATGAAATCAGTCGTTCTATAAGTGGTTAAAACATCGGGAATCAAACAATGCTGAGTTTTTTTAGAGATTCCAATCATTCTGTAAACATTATTTACTTTTACTAGAACAAAATACGTCACAGTTTACAATGAACTGAAATACCGCGGAACATACACTAGAGAATCATCTTTTTTTTTGTTTTTCTAAAAACCTATAAATACCTCAAATTAAAATACACACATCTTGGCATCTTCAGAACATTTCGTTAATTTAACAGTCGTACAGTGCTTATTGATTTGATGACAGATCGAAAACTCATGAAAAGTTGATACAAACGGAAAGCGAAGTTCGCTCCAAAACATTTTCAAAGCGGCTACTTGCCAATTCACCTGAAAGACAAATTAGACAGTCAAACTGTTCCCAAGTAACCGAATCGCACCTCAATTAGTCGCGCGCTCAACTCAAACCTCCCAAGTTGGCATGGAGCTCGCACAACTCCAATATAAAGTTTGTCAATATTTCCGTTGTAGCCTGATGGCTGACACTCATTGATTGGACCGGGCGCTCGAGCGAGAAATAAAGTTGAGTGCGAGACGACGAACCTTCCATATCGCCATGAAGATCCTGTTTGTAATACAAATTTATTATATTTTAGATTATAGACTGAAAATAAAGGTACTGATTTATACTGCCTATAGATTTTTTTATGCAAAGTTTGTCAATATTGTTGTAGCCTGATGGCTGACACTCATTGATTTGGCCGGGCTCTCGAGCGAGAAATAAAGTTGAGTGCGAGACGACGAACCTTCCATATCTAGCCATGAAGACTCTGTTTGCATTACTAGTATATATTTTTAAAGTGTTATTTTAGTTCTTATTTAAAATTTGTTAATATTTCCGTTGTAGCCTGATGGCTAACACTAATTAATTGGACACAAGACAAGACAAGACAAAACTCTTTATTTACAACCACAATTTAAAAATAAAAATTATTTTCACATATACGACAAAAAAAAACAAATATGATTATAAATTGGCGGCCTTATCACCCATGGCGATTTCTTCCAGGCATTGGACTGGGCGCTCGAGCAAGGAATAAAGTTGAGTGGGAGGCGACGAACTTTCCATATCGGGCAATGAAGATTCAGTGTGTATATTCTACCACGACGTACAAGTCGCGGCATATAAGTCTAGCGCTGAGCGAAGTGTGAAGGGGGTGGCTGCGCCTGAGTTTAGTATGGCGGTCAACATGCGGAGCCATCCCCTCCACAGTACCCTCAGCGCTAGACTTACGTGCCGCTACTTGTAGTAGAAGAGGTTGGAGTATGGACCTTCGACATAGTGCATCCACGCATGAGTACTTCAGATACTAACTCCGGTCAAAGATACTAGAACATATTAAATACTAAAATATAGTTTAAAACGTAGTGGATGATCCAATGATTTTTATGTATAGTAGTGTAGGTAGTTTTAGCATATAAAGTAGTACCTACTTTAGTTTGTTGTAGTTAATAAAGGCACTTTTGCCTATTAAAAAAAAGTTTAAAACTTGCCCCTTAATTGTTGCCGTAGGTATAAAGTAAAACAAAATTATAACAAACCTACGAGTAAGGGTAACACATTCCTGGAATACTACTTCCACTCACATTTTCATCAAGGGATTTAGTATGTTCAAGACAGAACCAAACGTCGAACTTTGTTATTTATTTTCGCATTTGAAACATTACGACCGCAGAGGTTTTCATTAAAATCACATCATAAATTCCAATTAGATTAAAGGATCCGCAAGCTTTTGGTGAAGTTTGTTCAAATAATTATCAAATTTATGTTAGTCTCGTGGGCGGAGTGTTCGAACTAAACTGGGTACCTACTCGCCTAGATCGGTTAACTAAAATATTTGTTTAGTCGACTTTGGAAATTAATTTATTATAAAATTATTTTTATTAATTAATTTAATTACATGATTCTGGAATACAAAATTTTGTTGGACTAAATTTGTCAGCTTGGAATGAAAAACAAAATACAAATTGATATCTTACGATTATCAAAATTTCTAAACCAGGAAAGAGCTAGGTATGATAGAATAAAAAATTCATGAAAGTTTAAAATCATGATAATCTTTGATTTAAAAAAAAAATTGATGTTGAAGAAAACTATATTTCCAGTAATTACTAGTACCAAAATTAACCATTGACTATTTAATTTCCAAATGATTCTGTTTAGTAGTTCTCCGAAATCTCCGCTTTCTTTGGGAGATCAATGTAAGAATTTATTGTAAAAACAACTTAATTGATATTTAAGTTCAAAGTTCACGTAAGTTTATTTAATCCGTAAGGTACGTAGTAGCTACGTCTAATCATAGCTTGCTTCAATAAACTTGTACAATTTTACTCAGTTTTTTTGAATTAATAAAACAGCCTTTAATATTGTTAGCCGTCTGTCTACCTTTAATATTTTAGCAAAAACTTCGTTTAATTTCGTGTTTATTTTTAATTTTCTAACGCTGCTGTTTCAATTTTAGTAATGCTCTTTAAAGTATCTTTTACCTATTTTTGTACCGTAAAGACCTTTAGAAATATTCTCAAAATGTTTATTCTAGAGCGTTTTGCTATTTTAGATTATTGTTATTGGTATTTTATAAATAGTTTTTAAAGCAAATGCATTAGAGCTGATATTTAGCAAATACACTTTGAACGAGAGCATGTAAAGCAAACACATCGCAAAAAAAGTCAGTTTAGTGACTAATATTTAATTAAATGATGGGATATTGCATTAGTTACTCGATTGCCTTTGATATAAAACTCCATCAAACACTGTGCAACAGTTTCATTCAAGGAATCATTTTTTAATGTAGTTATGACTTTATAATTATTCACAAGGAAAAATCAAAATTGTCTTGTATAAAAACTTATAAATAATCTTTTCATATAATCGTGGCACAAAAAAAATGATTCAATAGACCAATTAGCGTGGGTGTCAGCTACATGATGGAAGGCAATTATTACTAAGTAGGTACTATACCTAGTTAGCTACTATAATATTGTACAGTTTTGTCACATTTTTGCGATGCCTCTATGATAAGAGTTTTAATAATAATAATAGAGAATACAGTCTGTAACTTTAGTGATTTACGACATTCAGGCCAAATCAATGAAAAGTATCGTCATACTTTCGCGAATTTTCCCGAAAATTACTCAAAATACCTAATTCCCATACATCTTCTAAACGTTTTAACGCGCAGTCGGACACAAGAGAGTGTTCAAAAGCATAAAAGAGACGATTGTTCCGGCGACATCGTTGAATTTTTATTAAGTGCCTATTTGCAACATCTCGAAGTGTTGTTGTAAAAAATTTACGTTGACTGGTGGCAGTTTTGCCATACAAGAATTTTATATAACGTTCTTGTACTCCAATGTCGCCATAAAGCGTGAAATTTAAGCCGTCACTGAAGCTAGCTACAGTCGTTACGTACGGAAAGCTTGTTAACTAAACTAATATACCTACTTTATGTGAGTAAATTGTTTTGCGGAGCTGTTTTTAGATGAGTTTCCCAAATGAAAATAGATTGGGAGAAAGATTGAAAGGACGAACTCATACGCATAGATTCAACTGTTTTGGTATAACTGTAAAAGTTTTAGTCAACTATGGGACGAATTAAAATTAAAGCTTTTAACTATGGGGTTAAAAATGTAAGGGAACATAGGAATTAGGCACTTAAGAGTGTAGTAAAGTCAACAGATAGCTTTCTAGTAAGCGTGCATGAACCTACACAACGTAGCAAAATATATCTACCAACATAATATAAAACTAACTCTGTTAATTCGAGGTCTCCACTCAAGACGGAAATGCGAAAGCGTGCCCGTATCCCCAAGCGCTGTGGTGGATCACTCCAGGGTTTTTGGTGGGTATACTGACTAGGTGGGGACTCACATATAACCACCCACCTGCCTTCAAGGTGTGGTTGGTGAATATTTATTTTTATTTTAAATATTTGTTTATTTCATAAATATTTTTCTCAGGACAAAATAAAAGCTGAGGCCTATGTATGCCAAGCATGAACGTTCGTACAGCTAATAATCATGTGATTATTAATCATTTTATTCACAACATTCTATTCCAAGTCATTCAAATTTTTAAATAACCATAAATTATGATGAATTCAATGAATTTCAGATGTACAATTGTATGTTAGTATGCAGGCCCATTCTATATTTTGAGTAAGTACACGAAAATATTCTCAAATTTAACACCTGTGCACATAAAACATTCACTAGCTTAAATAAGTCATCCATTTATACAAAAAAAAAACAATCTATAGAGAAGTTTCTCAAATATAATAACCGTATGTCTCCTATATAATCGTGGCTCTTGCTTCTTTTCAAGTGAAAGGTAGCAAGCTCTTTTGATGTAAGCACCGCGTTTGCCAAAAATTTTCAGCGAAAGAATAGTCTCGTCTTACAATTATAACAATACGAAATATCATACGTTTCTCACGAACCATATTTATTTTAACTCGTAAAAAGTGAATTAATTTGTGGATTGCAAAGAAACAAAATTAATATAAATAAGATTTGTTTTGTTTTACATCCTTTGTTGTAATGAAGCGAACACGCGTAGTAAAATGAAATTAAATAAATAAGATTTGAAATGATAACGGTCTCTTCCTTTTGAGTTTTTTTTTTCATAACATCAGCAGCTTTTTTTTCAAAAATCATTTAGATACTATGAAATTCCAAATCGATAAAAAAGGTTTACCTAACCATAAATCACTTGTTGAGTATAACTAAAAAAAAGTTCATGCAATAAGTATGTTTAAGTTCTTCTATTTTTATTCCAACTTGAAATGTGTGGTAGATTTACATATAACTAACTAATTTCATTAACAAAGGATGGCCACTGTTACACATGGTCTCCCTTCTAGATTTCAACTCCAACCGTTGATAACCTTGACCGTCAAAATAACAAAATTATACCAACTGCTGCAATATCTCCGTTGTTCACGCTAAGTACCATACTGATTCTTAAAAACCACACCCAATAACAATATTTCCGCAATCCTCATGATTTCCTTATATCCAATGTTTGTTTATGTCCAAAACCAATTTTGTTTACCGGTACCATACAACGTGGTATTAACAATATCCTTGTGTTCTTAAGGTTTGTATAGTCAACAAATAAGTAGCTCTGCAATCTTGTACCTTGTCATCGTAAAGTTTACTATTTAATACAGTGTGACATAACTTCAAAGAGTAGTTTGGTTATTACGACAAGGGGTTATGAGCGTGAGTGTAGGTACAGTATACCCCGAGTTGGGTTTATGGACAGAATAAACGAGTAAACATAGGATAGTAAGCGTAGTTGAGCTAAAGACGTGTTTGGTTAGGTTTACCAGGTATTTATGTTAATGCTTATTTCTAGGGACAATGTTTTGTTTGAGCATAATTAATGGATACCTGTTTTAAATGGTAACTTTAGTGGGGTAAAAAATAGTGCCACATTTGTACTTGGCTATTTATTTGGCTAAGCTATTTGCCGTTTCTGGAACAGAACATATAATTACACTTGTTTATAGTTTTGTAAACGACGATTTTTTGCGTTTTATATCGAAACTGAAAAGCAAGAAAAAAAAGAAAGGCACCTGTACTTCTGCTTAAATTGACTAATATACTCGTATTTACGACAAAACTGGAAATAATTCAGATACTTAAATTTTCTTCAACGAAATTAATTTTCCTTTGTCACTTTTTATCCGGTAAGGAAAATTGCAAAGACAAACATAACATGAAATACAAGCAAGTGAAAACACAATCTCAGCGTACACCTTAACAATAGAAGAGCCCACTTCGAATCTAAAAGCGTTGCATTTATTCGCGTTCACGGTATTCCACCGAATCTTCGAGTTTCGTGCTTGATCTTGTATCCCCACTCAGCAATAAGTGGATGATACAAGGCCGTTTTCACAGAAACGAAAAATTCTAACGTAAGCTGAGTGGCTAGCTCTGGTTTCTACGTTTTAGGGAGATACAGGTTGGCAGCTATCTCACTTACGCGTTCTTTGTAGAAAAAGGGAGGGCTAGACTTGGATATAGCGCAAGTTGCTAGCTTTGGTTAGAGATGGAAAGCAATCTTAGACATTCTATAGCTAGAAAAAGGAGGCGAAACTTGAATACGTCGCAGGC
This sequence comes from Hypomecis atomaria, assembly GCA_964007245.1. Taxonomy (NCBI): domain Eukaryota; kingdom Metazoa; phylum Arthropoda; class Insecta; order Lepidoptera; family Geometridae; genus Hypomecis; species Hypomecis atomaria. The sequence continues at coordinate 5,845,135 of OZ023289.1, forward strand.
TGGAGGGGCTTGATTTTTAAGGAGTGCCAAAATAATTAATACCTGGCAGGCCAATCAGGCCATACCTTCAACTGTAGACGATTGTATAACAAACAATTGCACAAGTTTATCTCCCATTAGAAGAAAGCACGATAGCGCATCGCAAGTATGAAAGCTGCTTAAGCGAATGGGTACTTACACCAGCGTAAAGCCAGCGCTGTTGGCGTATTCTTGCTCGAGGCACCATTTTCAAAGTAAGCTGGGGCTTATTCTGTAGATAGAAGAGTGAAAAGATGAATGCGATGCGACCCGTTTCACCTTTATCCGGTGAAATAGAAAGTTTATATCGCGGCCCCGGTTCGTGTAAGCTGAGCGTGGCTGTTACGGGTTTATTAATTAAACTTACCAGTCTGCTAAGTTTTTGTTGTATTATTGGTGTGGCGAGAGCACAGAATAGGCCCTATTACACAGGGGCAAGAGTTTAAATAAGTAATACTTCTAAAATAAATGCTTTTCAACAGCACTGTAAAAAAAGATATTTTTAAGTCATACATTAGAGTAACTAAACTTTTATTTTTCTTTTAGCATAGTAGGGTGTTTGTTGGTCCTGTACCAGCCTGAAAATTAGAACACACCATAAAAGAGACCAACCTTGAAATCGAGAAAAATTTATTTGCCGTCACATACTAACCCTCGTCAAAATGTTTGTTTCCCATTATTTCAGAATTATCCCGATCCTACTAATATTATAAACGTGAAAGTTTGTAAGGATGGATGGATGGATGTATGGATTTTTGTTACTCTTTCATGCAAAAACTACTGAACGGATTGAGATGAAGCTTTGCAGTTATATAGCTTATACATCAGAATAACACGTAGGCTATAAATTATAATGATATTGCATAATTTTTCCATTTTATAACAATAAATGTTAAGTAATTAGGAAAAATTCTGCCATCTGTGAGCTATTCTAGCGTGCTCTCCAAGAAATGTCAAATCGAACAAATGTCAAATCGAATTTTTTTGTTTTATTTTTATTTTCCACCTCCTTTATTAAGGATGGTAAGGCAGGGACTCGAAATATCATGCGGGCAAAGCTGCGGGCAAAATCTAGTTACAAAATATGTTCACATTTTGACAATGATTGAATGCAATGAAACCTGCTGATTTAGTATAAGACAAGACCACAGGCCAAATTTTAAGGCGCCATCGTAAAAATAGCAACGAAAAATATTGTTATCTCTATCAAATGCATATAGTGAAAAAGAAACAGGACTACTACTAAACTGCTTTTATAAATACGATTGCGCCTTTAAATAACCTTGTAAATTAACTGAATAAAACTAGGTTAGAAACAGATATGCAGATTGCAGAACTCATTCGAGACTGAATCAATAAGCCAGTTTATAGGTAACTTCCGATCTCAGTCTAATATATGCCTACAATGCCAATCGCCAAATCGGGCCGAGGCTGCCGCCATGTTGGCAACTCATCGGTATTCGCCGATCGAACGGCTGCGAGTGAGCGAATTTATGAGCAGTGTGCAGATGCAAGGCGCGGCCATAACTCATGCACCACGACCTGATTACTGATGGCGCAGGCTGAACGACGGGTCAGCCGATCAGAGATCAATCCTGAACTGTTTATCTCTATTATACCAAGTCCTAATGTCGTTCTTTAACACTCACATTACAAGAAAGAGGGCGCACTATGGTGCATGTTGAGCGACAGATCTCGCGATCAAAGATCAACCCGTGTGTCATACTTGTTTCTCTATAACTTACAGTCCTAACTTTACTTTACTTTGTCCAACACAAGAAGGAATAACGCGCACTAAAAAGCCGCCACACAAGAGTAGGTAAGTCGTTAGTTTTACATTTAAGTTTATACGGAACCAGTCTGGCACGTTAAGTGTTTGCAGTGGACGATTTCTTCGCGACACAAATTGGTATTATAGTTCAATAGCTCTATCTCTTTGTGTATCTTTTGTGTGTTTATTAGTTAAGAACGACAATAGAACTAATATGTAGTTCCTAGAACTAATAATATGTATTATTGCGTAAGATCACGATGTGGATCCCCCTTTGCATACCTACACGATGTGGAATGCTTTTCCATTCGAGGTTTTCACACAAATATTATTATAGTAATTCGAAACGATTGAAAAAAAATATGAGCCAAGAGCTTTTTGAGCTTGCCGATTTCAGAATCGAAATTTTCCTGTATTCAATATTACCTTTTTCGCATATTTTAATAAATATTAATAGATGCCTCAACAGTTAGGTATTGTAAAATAATATCTGTGTTACATTATAATGTAACACAGTAACAGGCATTGAGCACTAATAATATTACTTTTAACACCAATCACAGCAACTACATATATAGGAAGTAACAAAACACAGTAAGTTCAAAGTGACATGTGTTTACGAGTATATGCAATATTCATGAGGATAGAGCCTCCGGTGTCCGGCGTCAGGCGACTCGCTTCCTGTTTCACTGACCACCAAGCGCTGGAATATTAGTTTGTACTCAATTGGCCACTAGCTTGGGGTATCACCTGGATACATGCTCACGTGAAAGCTGAATAACAAATAAATAAAGAATTGAACAAATTACATCACAGAAGTATGAATGAATAATATGTAGGATGACATGCTCTCGCATAATATTAAACGTTCACGTTAACATTTGTGTGAAATGTTGAGATGACATAACTGAATGCAGAGTAAAATGGTGAAAGGAAACTCGCCTTATTGTTACTCTTTCTAATAGGATAAGGATTCTAACTTTGACAAGCGTGGCTGGGCCATATCCACTATAATACCAATGAGCATTTTAGTAAATACCAGCATGCTGGCCACACTGCCAGCTGGCAGTGGGCTTGAGCATTTAGAGAAATCTTTAGAACTTCAAGGGTCTGTGGATGATCCAATTGCTTTTTTTGTAGTAGTAGAAGTATTGTATTTAGTTGTAGTTAATAAATACACGTGACCTATAAAAAAGTATATACCTGTTAGATACTTGTTAATTTTTAACCTAGGTAACTGCGTCAATCACGTCTTCTATTAAAACGACAAACTCCTTTTATCCTGAAATGTAAACCAATATTTCTTGTAAGATAATGGTTATGGTGATGGAAGTGTGGAAGTGGTGGAATTAAATTGATTTTATTCGATCTTTACAGAAAGAGATACAATTCAAAGCGAGCTTTTGATTGAACGAGCACTCTACGAGTTCCTATAGATAGATATACATTCTAATAGCGGCAGTACTATTTATCAGTGGTGTCGTTAACAAACGTTTTGTGTTATCGACATCTTGGAACTGTTAGGTGGTTTTGCTGACAATAATTAATGAAAAAGTCAACTACAAAGACTAATTATAACCTATGACATTTAACACAAAAGCAAATATAGCGAGACCGCACAGTTCAAAAGCTGTTCAAATTCAATAGGTCAGGCGGTTTATGAAGTAAAAGGTCGAACAAAAATAAATTTAATAAATACTTGCTAGTTAAAATCACAATTGTCGATTCTTTTTTTATGTTTTTGACTGTGAATCTGAACAAAATGTTTTGTATGTAGTAGTAGTATGTAGTATTTAGGTTTATAGTATAATTTTTAGCATTTATTGTATTCCCCGTCAAATATTTTTAGCACATTCCTTTCCGTACATGGATTGCCTGTAAGAGATCGCTCCCAGCGATAAGGCCGCCTAGTGTTGCACTACCTTAAGAATTTCACTTGTGTATTTTTTGTAAGTTTTTATTTTGTGTGTACAATAAACAGTTTTTGTTTGTTTTTTTTTTTATTATTTTCTGCCCAAAATGGCAAAACTGACTTCAATGCGATTAAGGTAAGTCTCTGACCAAGAAGAGAGGTAGGTACTGATAGTGCAAAATTCGAATAGTTCGTTCGAATCGATCGCCATTTTATCGCGAATATTTATTCCATTGATCTAAGCTACACACAACTCAAGATCTACTCGTACTTCATATAATTATTTGAATCTTCACATACCTATATTTTAAGTAAGCACTTAGGCAGGTACCTGGTGGTACACATTTCTTGTACAACTAGTTTATTTCATACAAGTAAGCTGGAAGAAGAATTGTAATCCGTAAGCCCAATGCAGCCCATGTCAAGCAGCAAACTTTCATAGGCTAATAAGACGACTCAAGCTCACACAAACTATGAACCATTAAAATTATAACGGTCATGGCGATCATCGAAATTAATCAATTTTCGGCAAGGTCAGTCTTCGGATGGGCGAAACGGGTGGTATTTCCAACTGAGCGCTACCGTAGCTCGGATGACACGGTGAAAAGGACGCCCCTTAGCTACCTGGCTTTACAAATTTACTTATTCAAATTATGGAGAAAGTATTGTAGGAAGATCGAATTGATTTCACGACTTCTGGAAACTGACTTTAATTTAATACTTACAACTCGAAATATCGGTTAATGAAAATCACGATCTTTACACTAAAATTCCAAATGTTTCGAAGAATTGAAATCTGCTATAATTGGAAAGTTCTCTAGAAGACTTTACTTTAAGTTTAATCAAATATTATTAGTCAGGCGTAATAACCGGTAGAAATCATGGCGACAGGGAGTTTTACAATATTACAAGACATTTTTTACTTCGTTTATCCATCTATCAGTCAAAAAGCGTCCACTGCTGAACTTAGGCCTTCTCTTTGGATTTCCAATCCTGGACGCAGCTTGCATCCAGCGTGTTCTTGCGGTCATGATGGTGAATAGGTCAACTCTCAACCTTGTAGATGGGGCGTGGGTGAGCTTCGTGGATACTATCATAAATTTCAAGTTTTAGATCATGCTATATATTATAGCATATAATGAATATATTGAAATATAACTATTAAGTACAACAAAACTACACTACTATTACACAAAAAGCATTGGATCATCCTCAGACCTTTGAAGGTCTAAAGATGCTTGCTGTCCAATGCTTTTTGTGTAATAGTAGTGTAGTTTTGTTGTAGTTAATAAAGGCACTTTTGCCAGTATACTATTAAGTAATTTTCTTGAGCTAGTGTGATAGATTGTTCTTTTAAAACATATTCTTTTAAAAACGATAAAAATCGAGAATTTTATGTCTTTTATAATTTAAAAAATTGCGATAATCTGTGCAAGTAAACAGGGTTATCTGCTTACCCTGGACTAAGCCAAAAGAGGGTTCTTAAGACCATCGTTATGAACAACTTTTACTATGGGGCCAACCCAAAATTCGAAATAACTACAACTCGGAATCCACACAATGTACAACCCGGTCAGAATATCTGTGCACCTCGCTGGAATGCGGCACCTCTCCCGCTTCCCCTGTCACCTCTCCGCGCACTCCCCGGTGCGACAGTACTGTTAGCATCTTCGTTGCCGATACACGTCCCGATAATCATTTACGTCCGGACGGTATACTAGACGTCCGGTAATGTATATACGTCCCGATAATTCGATATGGCGTCACGAAGTCAGGTGCACAGATATTGTGACCGGGTTGTAATAATAAAACAGCAGATTTTTTCTAGAATTTTGGTTTGGCTCCATTGTAAAAGTTGTTCATAATGATAGTCTGAATTATTACATTTCGGCTTAGTACGCCAGTTCTGGTTAGCACTATAATTAATTCTTGGAATTTTTGCTATATTTCGACTCGTATTCACTGTAGTTTTGTTTTATTTCGACTCGTCAAATTTATAGAGGTCCAATTTTGTGGAGACCGCTAAGAGTATGCAAAGAATTTGTGACCCAAGTTCCCACAATTACAACATTAGCCAAACCTGAGCCTTTCCCAGAAATGTGTAACTAAAATATTATATTTCAATATTTACTCATTATACCAGTTTTCTACCCGAACTAATTCACTTTAGATGCTTAGAGATAGAAGAAAGGAGTTGCTCTTTGATCTTGCCTTTTAACATTGCGTTTGAATTAGAAAATTAGTATTAATTTCGGCTCCAGTGAAAACAGGGAGTTAATTAAAACGTTTAAATAGCTTTTCATACAAGTGCTGCGGATGCGAGACTTTTTTATGATGTTCAGGATTACTATGGCATAATTAATTTGTTAAGAATATGTTAAGTGTGCTCTTTTGTAATTCTATTATAAAATATAACTAGAAAGAATCTATCATCTAAAAATCCATGAAAAATTTTCCTCTCGGGTTTTTTGAAATCAAATTTAATGATAGCAGAAAACGTAGGACAACAACGATGATACTATAACAAAAGATGCATTTCTATCAAACAAAGAGCTATTTTATAAATAATGTAATGATTACTTTTCTGCCGATTTAACCGTGTTATATGCTAGATAGTTAAACAACACCGTACGAAAGACCACTTAATTAAGTACAAGGATAACATATGAACATCTAGGTACACATCATACAAATCAGGGCTTATTTATAAATTAGCTAACTGTTTGTCCCGTTTTCGCCCAGGTACGATTGTTATAGCTGCAAATCTTTTCGTTGAAACTCTATAAAAGATAGTGGAAACCGCATTCGAAGCTGTTGAGTACTTTGAAAGATAAATAATCGGATACACAGACGGACAGACAGACACACATAAATAGATTCTTTGCTTTATAATAGATACGTAGTGATAAGAACCCCTTAGGTCTACACAGCTCATCAAAAAAATGTTTAGAAAAATTGGTACTGTAATTAACATGGATGTACAACAACAGAGTGTATTTTCAAAGGTAGACAATCGTAACAGAGCGCCGAAGTAATCCATTACAGTTCTTTGTGCTGACAATGTGTTCGTTGCAGCGTGATCCCACAATGCGACCTGCCCGCGGGATAAAACTTTAGCAACACTATCGCACGGCTCGCCTCTTATCTACCTATAGATATCGTATCTACATTACCATTATGTAGTATTACTTACCAGTAGCTTACCGCTTTATCGAAATTTGATTAGGAATTTCTTAGCGATCACCGAAGTTAAGCGTTAAGCGTTCGGCACAGTTAATCTTTGAATGGGTAATCTTTCTTGGTACAAAAATAATAAATATTGTGCAGAAGAACGTAAAGAACAGCTTCGATTTGATTTCAGTTTTTAAACCACCCGATCCAGGCATCTAGCGATTAAAATAATCTTTATGGTAAATTTTCTTGTGTACCATTTCAACCTCAAAGCATTATCATATAAGTCTGGAGTTAAATGTTTGACGCCTATTTTATATTAAAGCTTTGTTTATTCTTTGATCATAGTTACACTAACTGTAGGTACAAAATAAATCCTTACTTTAAATAAAACAAAACCGCAACCACAGAAAGCATTTAAAACTATGTTTAAAAGACACTACACAAGTTTTCCTATTTGCATAGGATCGCTAAATCGAGCTCAAAATAGAATCACGACGAAACGCTCGGCAATAAAACACTGAAGTTTCACTGTTTATTCAACATAGTAATTATCATAGTAGATTCCTTGACAAAGTCCGTGTGAAACTAAGTTGGACAACGGAGCATTTTAATGAACTGAAATGTAATTAAACTTTGAAAGAAAAAGCGCCACTTTTTAATTACCTTAGTTGTTACGTGAACTCACTGAGAATGTCTTTAATTTAAAAACTAGCCCACGTATTTTTATACAGTAGCTTACTTGGGAATAATTCTTATCTTAGATAAGTCGGGTACTGTGAGTTTTTTTATTATGATTAAGTTGGCGAGAGAAAAGTAATAGGCAGTCATTTGTGTATAAGAAAATGTAGAATAAGAAAATAATTTTTGTTAAGAAATATAAGCAATTTCCGCAGTTATTTGAATAAAGAATTAAAACATGACTTCTAAACCTTTAATATCGTCCCTAATATCATCAAGTAACTACCTACTTGACGATATTATGGACAAACTTTATTCAATCAGAAACAATTAAAGTTTAGATCCAATTAATTCCAATAACTAGTTGCCTACGCATTTTGAAATAGTTTTTCATCAATTAAGTTTGATAATAATGGATGATAATAATGCCACAAGCCCGCAAGCAAGACTTTGCTATCTTCGGTAGGTATTTCTTAGGGCACACCACGCATATATTATGTGAAAAATGTGATCAGAACTTACTATATTGGAATCAAGTAAGTATGGAGTACTCGTACTGCTAAGCATATCCAAGAGCCATCAATCGTTATTTAAAACTTTTCCACACACTTGCTCATAAAGTGGCTCTAATTTCACCGCAATTAGGCACATAATGACACCTGTAATGAAACTGTGACTGTTTCATTACTATTATTCACAAGTGAGTTTTCTTATTTTATTTTATTGGTTAAGTAAAGTAAGTTCGTATAGGCCGGGTGGCTAGCTATTTTATTGGTTGAGTTATTAGTTGGTTGGCTATTTAGTTGGTTGGTCTTAAAAAAAAGTATCGATACAAAAAAGGTCGTGTTCAATAGTAAGTACAAATCACAGAGATACCAGAGGGATAATGTGGTCGATCGAGAAAAGAAAGAAAGAGATGCAATGATTTAAGATGGCATGAGTTAGAAAGAGACATGAAAAATATCTCAATTGAGTGGCTAGTTGCCGTGTTTTTCTCTCAGTGGTGTCAAATTCTAATACATATTTGACAGTTTTGACAGCTCTGAGCCAGATTTTGCATAATTTTTGTGGATGAGAATTGCCTCAAGCGACAACAGCGCTATCTCTCTAGTTGTAATAGCTCTGTGGTACCTACTATAAAACCTCATTCTTTTAGTTTATGGCCGATTGCTATTGCGCGCGCATAGGAAAACTGTTTAATTTTTACCGCGAGTTTTGGCGGGAACGCGCAAAAATCATGACTTTGACTTGACTGCGACTTTCGTGGACTATGACGTGACTATGACAGTGGCTATTTTGATAAAATGACAAAAAATATAAATTTAAACTTTATAGTTGACACTGGCAAATGCACAAAAATGCGACGCCAAAACATAAAAGAAGAAGAAGAAGATTTTTTCCCGCCATTTCGAATCATTTTTCACAACTCGTTTTCGTGTTAATCAATCCTATCCCCACTCTTCTGACCGATGTGATGAAAAATAGAGTAACATTTGTAGGTTTGGGCTGTCTTAATGGCACGAGTCATCTTTTAACCATCACCGTACGCGTTTACTAGTGGAAAATTCCATCCATCCATCAGCTATAGAACGTCCACTGCTCCATAGGACATAGGCCTCCAAGTGAACAATTATTAGTTGTCTATAAAGTCAGTTTACGGACAACAATTTACGTTTTAATTAAGTAAAACACAGGTGTTAGCATAGCACTCTCAGGTGCACGCGGGCTCGTCTCGCATAGCACTCTCAGTGCTATGAGAGACGAGCCCGCGTGCTAGTACTCCAATCTTGAGAAAGATCGCCAAATGCGATCGAAACTATAGTAGGAAACAATTTACGTGATAACGTCAAATACGTCACAAGCCGAACGCTTAGGCCGACTGTGCCTTTCTATCGCTTGTTTATTCATGCTTCCACACAGTACAAGATGTTAATAACAAAGTTTAGTACAAAGTTCAGTATGGACCCTGTCGGGCACTGCATATTCTTGTTCCGCGCTCTCGCTTGCACGCTCGGCTTAGGCGAAATGTGACAATGACTCATGCTCTTTCAAGCGTGCAGACGGCGTTCATAGATTTATAAGACGTTTAAAACACAGTCCAAAGTCAACAGTTCACAGTTCAAAGTCCCGAAAGCACTACTCTCTGTTATAAAGATATTTTAGTTCGTGTTAATCAATCCGATCCCCACTCGTCTGACCGACGTGATGGAAAATAGAATAAAATTTGTAGGTTTAGCCCATCCTAATGGCACGAATCTCCCTCTAGAGCCGCAACTGAAGGCCTGTCGGAATTTCACGGACGTCCATTTCGAGGCACTGGCTCTGACAGCCTCGCCCGGCATTATATTTTTTGTGTTATTTTTATTTGAGAGCATTTTGGACACGTAGGCATGTCACGTGCTTTAAGCACTAATTTTCGTGCTATAGGTTCTGTGTTTGTTTTCTTTGTTTGGTTTCGACTGAATCAAGTTGTAAATAATAATGATTTGCTAAATGATGATTACTTTTGCCTTTTCTACAACGCACCTGATATTAAAAAAAAATTGAAATGAAAAATTGACGAAGAACAAAGAAAAGTTAGCCGTCCAGACAACTTATCGTCATATAAAATGCTTACAAAACATGTAGAGGCAGATATACATACATACTTTACCATATGATATTGCTTAGCCGTATACATTTAGATTTCTCAGACATTCTCGAATAAAACGGGTTAGCAACATCGTCTGAACGTCTATCAACACTAAAGCTTAGGATCCTGCAATACTCAGTGGAACAGAGATAGATGGAGCCAGCATAGCGTAGTAAAGCATTTTCAAAAATTCCATTTATATTCTCTGCGAGGATCAAAATGTATGTCTTTTTTGCTTTTGGCAGGGATACCGATGCCGTATTCTATTGCCTCGGCATCAATGCCAGCAAGATCAGACCCAAGAAGCATATTTCATCTGGTAATAGATAATGATCAATAAATAATCTATCAAAAATACACACGGATTACTAAGCCAAATATGGGATCTACCATTTTTGAGCGCTGATTTTATTCAATTTCTCATAGCTGTTCCAGATGTTTCAGCTGTTTCAAATGACCGCAAGATCACGCTGGCTGCAAACTGCTTCCATTCGATCTTATTGATATCTTTATGCAATAACTATGTATATCAGTGAACGTTACATGGCTAAAATAGTAAGGATAATGATGTAAATCTACTTTCATCTGTTCATCGCTTTTATTAAACGTCTTATTTCATCCTCTATGTAGTAAGTAAAATCTAGTTCTAAGGGGAGGCATGACCGTCCGCACGTCTATCAACACTAAGCACACAAGGCGGCGAGTAACCGCAGTCCTCGATTAAATTGTGAACAAAGGATCAATATGTCAATTATGATGAAAGCTTTAGGCAGGAGAAACTGGGCCGAGCCCTATGAAATCTCACACAATCTCCACAAATACGTAGGATACGAACCAGTATTTGCTAACGGGTTTATCATGAATACCTACGCATGTCTATGGGTTCCTGGTATTTGAATTTCAATGTTATTAATGTATTATCATATATTATCTTTAGTGATATTGTATCGTAAGAACATGTAGGTACTTAAAATATGTTGGAAACCAATATTAAACTAATTCAAGTCCTTATTATAGTCGACTTGCACTGTTAGGTTGCTTTAATATCTCATCATCTTGGTAAAATTTCACATAATTTCCACAAATAGGTACCTACGTAATATACCTACGGACTGGTATTTGCTTACAGTTTTACCTTGAACGCATGTTCATGTGTTCCTGGTATGAATTCAATAATTTACGTTATCATGTAATAATATGACATTATTATTTCACAAAGAATGTAATTTTAACCCAAAGTTACCACCAGAAGCGAGATAAAATATAAACAAATCTATAACTGTGCGTAACGAAACATAAATTCACAATAGTCATTTCAGACAATTCATACGAGAAATCAAATCTTTCGCATCTATGCAAAACCATTCAACCCTCAGTTGTTACAGAAAACCAAACACACACAGCCGTATTTATTACACCGATAACGTATACTCTACTTACGAGTATGTGTGTGTGTGTAAACCGCGACCTCGGCCCATAACATGGTCCATTGCTGTCCTTTGCGTCACAATTGAATCGGTCGCGACAAAGCGGCTTTCAATTACTTACACATTAAAGGCCGGATGAATGGTTTCATGTCTCAATTAACCCTCCAGGCTCTTTACCTGAGGTAAGGATGCACTGTATGAGTATATCAAGGACGCGTTACTGGTAAATCCAATTAGGCGTTTACATTGATTTGATGAGTGAACCTATGTATGTTGACTTGAAAGCAATGTTTATCAATTAATTGGCTTTGTGTGATTGGCAATGGTGACGAGTAATTTTGTACCAACAAAAACATTTTCATGTGAAATGAAGCCAAGTCACAGTTCCCACTATCAAAAAGTTGTCAGATCTCACGTAAAGCCAAGCTTCTAACTCTCCATCTACACGCCTTACTCTACAAGCCCTTACTCCACTAACTCTACAGCTTAGTCAATATATGTGACTTGGCCGTCTCGTTACAACAAGAACTGTATGTATAACAGAATTAATGAATTAATCACTTTACACCCAGGCGCAGTTAGCGAAACAGCCAAGCCGCATATATTGACTAAGGTGTAGAGTTTGTGAAGTAAGGACTTGTAGAGTAAGGCGTGTAGAATTAGAAGCTTGGCTTTACGTGAGATCTGACAACTTTTTGATAGTGGGAACTGTGACTTGGCTTCATTTCACATGAAAATGTTTTTGTTGGATTACACTTCTTTTTGTAGTTTACTACAAGGAGTAATTTTATCGATTTTCACATCTCTAGCTTCAAAACTTGCGGGAGTCTCATACCAACTTTCAACCCCTAGTTTTAAAGGTTAGGGGGAGATTTACTAAAAATCTTGAAATATTTGTAATAAAGAGTCCCTATATCAATTTTTGGACATCTAGCATCAAACTTTGCAATAGTGTCTTACAAACTTTCATCCCCCAGTTTTAGAGTATGGGGGGTGGTTTATTAAGAATCCTGAAATTGTGTTTTATTATCTATTACAACGAGTTCGTATATCCATTTTCTGACTTCTGGCATCAAAAGTTTCGAAAGTGACAAACAAATTTTCATCCCCCAATTTTAGGGGTTGGGAGCTGATTTATTAAAAATCCTGAAATACGTGTTTTATTATTTCTAACAGGGAGTCTTTATATCAATTTTTAGACTTTTAGCATGAAAATTTGTGGAAGTCTCATACAAGATTTCATCCCCTATTAAATAGGGTTGGGGGGTAAAAGTTCAAAGTTTTAGATTTTTTCCTTTGTATATGCCTGATAGTCTACCTTGATGCCAAATATCAAGTTTCTAGGTCATCTGGAAGTGGGTTAGGTTTTTAATCTATAAGTCAGTGAGTCAGTGAGTGAATTTTATTCAATCAGAAACAATTAAAGTTAATTTCTAATTAATTTCAATAACTAGTTGCCTACGCATTTTGAAATAGTTCGTCATCAATTAAGTTTGATAATAATGGATGAAAATAATGCCACAAGCCGCAAGCAAGACGTTGCTATCTTCGGTAGGTATTTCTTAGGGCATATGCATACCTATATTATGTGAAAAATGTGATCAGTACCTACTTACTATATTGGAATCAAGTAAGTATGGAGTACTCGTACTGCTTAGCATATCCAAGAGCCATCAATCGTTATTTTAAAACTTATTTTTCCACACACTTGCTCATAAAGTGGCTCTAATTTCACCGCAATTAGGCACATAATGACACCTGTAATGAAACTGTGACGTTTCATTACTATTATTCACAAGTGAGTTTTTTTATTTTATTTTATTGGTTGAGTTGCTTTGTTCTTAAAAAAAAGTATCGATACAAAAAAGATCGTGTTCAATAGTAAGTACAAATATATATTAATGTACCTATGTACTATTAAACCTCATTCTTTTAGTTTATGGCCGTTTGCTATTGCGCGCGCATAGGAAAACTGTTTAATTTTTCCCGCGAGTTTTGGCGGGAACGCGCAAAAATCATGACTTGGACTTGACTGCGACTTTCGTGGACTATGACGTGACTATGACAGTGGCTATTTTGATAAAATTTAAAAAAAATATTAATTTAAACTTAATAGTTGACACTGGCAAATGCACAACAATGCGACGCCAAAACATAAAAGAAGAAGAAGAATTTTTTCCCGCCATTTCGAATCATTTTTCACAACTGGTTTTCGTGTTAATCAATCCTATCCCCACTCTTCTGACCGATGTGATGAAAAATAGAGTAACATTTGTAGGTTTGGGCTGTCTTAATGGCACGAGTCATCTTTTAACCATCACCGTACGCGTTTACTAGTGGACAATTCCATCCATCCATCAGCTATAGAACGTCCACTGCTCCATAGGACATAGGCCTCCAAGTGAACAATTAGTTGTCTATAAAGTCAGTTTACGGACAACAATTTACGTTTTAATTAAGTAAAACACACGCGGGTCGTCTCGCATAGCACTCTCAGTGCGCGCGTGATAGTACTCCAACCTGGAGAAAGATCGCCAAATGCGATCGAAACTATTGTAGTATCCTACTAAAAATCAAACGTGAGTAACACCTGTGTTTTACTTAGTTAAAATGTACGAAAACCACGTTAGTTTCCATAGTGAAACAATTTACATGATAACGTCAAATACGTCACAAGCCGAACGCTTAAGCCGACTGTGCCTTTCTATCGCTTGTTCCGCGCTCTCGCTTAGGTACACGCTCGGCTTAGGCGAAATGTGACAATGACTCATGCTCTTTCAAGCGTGCAGCCGGCGTTCATAGATTTATAAGACGTTTAAAACACAGTCCAAAGTCAACAGTTCACAGTTCAAAGTCCCGAAAGCACTACTCTCTGTTATAAAGATATTTTAGTTCGTGTTAATCAATCCGATCCCCACTCGTCTGACCGACGTGATGGAAAATAGAATAAAATTTGTAGGTTTAGCCCATCCTAATGGCACGAATCTCCCTCTAGAGCCGCAACTGAAGGCCTGTCAGAATTTCACGGACGTTCATTTCGAGGCACTGGCTCTGACAGACTCGCCCGGCATTATTTTTTGTGTTATTTTTATTTGAGAGCATTTTGGACACGTAGGCATGTCACGTGCTTTAAACACTAATTTTCGTGCTATAGGTTCTGTGTTTTTTTCTTTGTTTGGTTTCGTCTGAATCAAGTTGTAAATAATAATGATTTGTTAAATGATGATTACTTTTGTCTTTTCTACAACGCACCTGATATTTAAAAAAAATTGAAATGAAAAATTGATGAAGAACAAAGAAAAGTTAGCCGTCCAGACAACTTATAGTCATATAAAGTGCTTACAAAACATGTAGAGGCAGATATACATACATACTTTACCATATGATATTGCTTAGCCGTATACATATAGATTTCTCAGACATTCTCGAATAAAACGGGTTAGCATCATCGTCTGAACGTCTATCAACACTAAAGCCTAGGATCCTGTAATACACAGTGGAACAGAGATAGATGGAGCCAGCATAGCGTAGTAAAGCATTTTTTAAAAATTCCATTTATATTCTCTGCGAGGATCAAAATGTATGTCTTTTTTGCTTTTGGCAGGGATACCGATGCCGTATTCTATTGCCTCGGCATCAATGCCAGCAAGATCAGACCCAAGAAGCATATTTCATCTGGTAATAGATAATGATCAATAAATAATCTATCAAAAAATAAACACGGATTACTAAGCCAAATATGGGATCTACCATTTTTGAGCGCTGATTTTATTCAATTTCTCATAGCTGTTCCAGATGTTTCAGCTGTTTCAAATGACCGCAAGATCACGCTGGCTGCAAACTGCTTCCATTCGATCTTATTGATATCTTTATGCAATACCTATGTATATCAGTGAACGTTATATGGCTAAAATAGTAAGGATAATGATGTAAATCTACTTTCATCTGTTCATCGCTTTTATTAAACGTAAGCCTTATTTCATCCTCTATGTAGTAAGTAAAATCTAGTTCTAAGGGGAGGCATGACCGTCCGCACGTCTATCAACACTAAGCACACAAGGCGGCGAGTAACCGCAGTCCTCGATTAAATTGTGAACAAAGGATCAATATGTCAATTATGATGAAAGCTTTAGGCAGGAGAAACTGGGCCGAGCCCTATGAAATCTCACACAATCTCCACAAATACGTAGGATACGAACCAGTATTTGCTAACGGGTTTATCATGAATACCTACGCATGTCTATGGGTTCCTGGTATTTGAATTTCAATGTTATTAATGTATTATCATATATTATCTTTAGTGATATTGTATCGTAAGAACATGTAGGTACTTAAAATATGTTGGAAACCAATATTAAACTAATTCAAGTCCTTATTATAGTCGACTTGCACTGTTAGGTTGCTTTAATATCTCATCATCTTGGTAAAATTTCACATAATTTCCACAAATAGGTACCTACGTAATATACCTACGGACTGGTATTTGCTTACAGTTTTACCTTGAACGCATGTTCATGTGTTCCTGGTATGAATTCAATAATTTACGTTATCATGTAATAATATGACATTATTATTTCACAAAGAATGTAATTTTAACCCAAAGTTACCACCAGAAGCGAGATAAAATATAAACAAATCTCTAACTGTGCGTAACGAAACATAAATTTACAATAGTCACATCAGACAATTCATACGAGAAATCAAATCTTTCGCATCTATGCAAAACCATTCAACCCTCAGTTGTTACAGAAAACCAAACACACACAGCCGTATTTATTACACCGATAACGTATACTCTACTTACGAGTATGTGTGTGTGTGTTAACCGCGACCTCGGCCCATAACATGGTCCATTGCTGTCCTTTGCGTCACAATTGAATCGGTCGCGACAAAGCGGCTTTCAATTACTTACACATTAAAGGCCGGATGAATGGTTTCATGTCTCAATTAACCCTCCAGGCTCTTTACCTGAGGTAAGGATGCACTGTATGAGTATATCAAGGAAGCGTTACTGGTAAATCCAATTAGGCGTTTACATTGATTTGATGAGTGAATGAACGAGTGAACGTATGTATGTTGACTTGTAAACAATGTTTATCATTTAATTGGCGTTGTATGATTGGCAATGGAGACGAGTAATTTTGTATAGTATGCTGGTTTCATTTGTTTTTTTCTCATTATATTTTTAGCCTATAGAAGTGATCCGATCTTTTTTCATATTATTGTTCCTCGTATTAACGTATGTTGACTTGTAAGCAATGTTTATTAATAAATTGGCTTTGTCAGATGATACTAAGTTATTTGATATGGAGCATTTGTACTTTTATGATTTTATATGTTCAGCCTATTGATGTATGACAATAATTTTATGGAACAAGTGAACTGTAGATAATAAAGTAATTTTTCTTCTTTCATACATTTCTCGGACAATGCTGACGTGGCCCATAGGTTTTCGAATAGATTCTGACGAATTTTATAAATGAATCGAACATGCATTTAGTAAATGAATAAATAAAAAGTCATTTTAGTTATATGTACTTATACTTAAAAAGTAAGAGCTTCAATTAAATAATGAATTTATACAATATGGGCGGATATGAAATTCGCTGCAACAAAGAGAATTCTGTAACACAAAATTGGATTTTACAATGAAAATTTTGCTTTTCCGCTCTTCAAACAGCATGTATCAACAGAAAAAGCGTAACTCAAAAACGTGGTGCGTCACAAAGCGCACCGATAACACCCGAGATACTTATAAATATTAAAATATTGAAATCTATTACATTATGCAGTCAAAACCGGGAAACAACAAAATATCCTCGTGTTCGACATGATAAAGCGATCCGCACACATGCGCGGTCGGAGCGGTCTAGCGGGCGAGCGGTCATCTGTATTGTACTGGTTGTCTAAGAAGGGCGCACATAGGTCCGGTCGCGGTTCGTCGCGGCTCGCGTTTGTAAACAGTTGCCCGCGCCTCGACTCGACAGACCGCGCGCGGTCTGACGGGTACGCCGGTAGTTTTTCACTCTTTCGGCTGAAGTTTGACGTAATCAAAGAGTTCGGATGGAGCCTCAACAGCTTTTGCGGTCAATTGTGATTTTATGCAATTGACCGCGACCTTTTTTTTTTAAAATTCGTTTTCTCATAGTAAACTGCAAGGAACGAGAAAAATCGAGTTGCGTCATAGTAATAACTAGTAGTTCCACAGACAGTAGACTACACAAGCACCCACCAAGAACTATAAAGGTGCATTTGTTATCAGATGTTGTAAGTAATATTACAAAATAAAATATGCTTTGTGATACTATGGATGAACTAATTTATATTGTCTGATGTTCAGAAATGTTAATAAAATTGCAAGAAATGTCTTGTTTATATTTATTTATTTAATAAGAGTAGTTAGTAAGTACAGAATCTTCTTCTCTTCTTTCTATTTTTTGTTAGAGCCATTCTAACAAATATCATCAGCAAGTTCTAGAAATAGATTTAAAAACACGAATACCCATGATTAGTAGGAATGACTATCAGGGGAATAATTTACTCACGGATTCTGACCACAAAATAAAAACTGCTTGTAATTTCGCTGCCAGAGACTGATAGACTACATACAGGGCTATCCAGTTGGTGCAAAAAGAGGTGATTCAGACCATCACTATGAACAACTTTTACTATGGTGCCAATACGGAATACGAAAAAATCAGCTGTTTCATATATTTTGTTAATTCCAAGCGGCAACTATTGTGACGGGCTCACGCGATTATCTACTTCGGAAGGAGGCTTAGTGTCACGGGAAACTTCCTTACCTCCCCATGTAGTCGGGTAAAATAAAAGGTCTGAGTTTCACCGTGAACAAATTTATTAATTAGTTACGCGAGCACGTCTAATGGCCCACAGGGCACTGTAGGTCTGCCGGTGAGCAAGTAAGGGTGGTATCGGGCTTATACAGTCATAGTGAATCTTTCCTTTTCTCCTTGGTCTTGCACTCCCCTGACGTCACGCCGCCGCAGGTGTAGGTGGGCGCTCGCAGGTAAGTGGCCAGGTTCGTGATGGGTCTGGATGTCGTCGAGTGCAATGATGTGTGGAGCAGCTCCAATTCCCAAAGGGAGACCTTGGACCCTGTAATGCGCCAGACGCGAAAGCATTACTTTCTGGCCACAAGCCAGTGAAACACCCACGACAACAAACGAGCAGTAAAGCGCAAAGTACGTGGCTGTATTGCCGTGGATGTTCACTATCAGATACGGAGATTACAATTTCGAGAGAAAATAACAATTTTGAAATTATAAAATGAAAAGAAATCCCAAGATTAATTTCGTGAAAGTAAAATGTGGGTAATTTAAAATAATTTAGTTTTATCAAAGCAAATAATAAAATTACAAGTACCAACCCATTAATACTCTGCAAAATCCGATAAATGAAAAAGAATGAAATTTTGAAGAAATTAAATTATGCAACCAAAAAAACTTTACAATAAAAATGACATGATGTTATTAAAAAGTGCACCACTTACCCAGTTCTGGGGTTAAATTGTCCAATTTTGGATAACAATAAGGTCACAGGGACGCTAGTGACGCCTATTGTCCACGATTACGCTGAGAAAATATGTAATTAGGCGTATTAAAGATCGCGGAACAAAAGAGCGTGCGCTCAGCCTGTGAGTTGAAGTCGGTCTGTCGCCGTCGGCGAGGCTCGCCGGCGCATCGCCACGATAACAAAAGAACTGGTCGTGAGGCACCTAATATGTTGCAACGTTGATTTTTAGCTTGTTGATACAATTTAGTTTTTTAAGGTTTGTTTTACTGTTTTAATAATGACTAGATATTTAAGATATACGATAATATTTTGTTTCTAAATAATTTTAAATTATATATTTTTAATACTTTTTTTTTTATTTGAAAAAAATATATGTAACATAACGTTACATTACCCCGCTCGTCTCAGAAAGGGTTTTGTTCTTAAATAAAACCCGTCTTTATTTTACTACTAGCACTACACATTCATAATATTCACTTTCAAATTCCTTTCATGATAACATACATACAACCTAACAAACTTACAATAACAGATTTATACTACTGTTAACGTACCTTTACAAAACAGGTCAGCTGTGAATAGTTGCACAGAGGACCCATGCTAGCGGCAAGGTGATAAAGAGCTGAGATTTGAATAAGTATTTTTTTTAATAATTTTAACTGAGTATTTGCGGCAAACATCAAAATACTCTAGCATTTATTTTAAATTTGGCAAAAAAAAGTATTTATTAAGGTTTTTTTTTTGTTATAAATAAATTTAGATATGGAATTTTTTTTTGTGAAGATTGTAATATTTTAATATCTAGTGTTTTTCAAATCTTTAATATGCCAAACACCTATGTTTTTTCCTGTCATGTCTTCTAAAACATATACAAGAGGAGACCGTTTCTCAACAATACGGCACTTTAAAAATTTTGGTGCCAGCTTTTTGCTAAAGTACTTGTCTTTGTCACTTAGTACGAAAGCACGCTTATAAACTGTGTCACCAACATTAAATTCTGCGGGCTTCCTACGTAAGTTATAATGAGCCGCATTCTTTTCATGTGCCTTCCACAACGAAGATTGCACATCATCGAAAACTGATCGAAGACAACCTCGATTTTCCGCATACAAATCACGTGGAAGAAACAGTACTTCGTCACCTAGGTCATTATCAGTATAGTGAGATCCGCATAAAACTAACTCCCTACCGTATACGAGAAAAGAGGGCGTATACTTAGTAGATTCATTAACTGAATTATTGATTGCGAATTGTATTTTAGGCACAAACAAATCCCAATTACGATGGTCATTATTGACAAATGTGGACAAACAAGTGACGATAGTTTTATTATAACGTTCCACAGTATTTACCTGTGGGGTGTATTTGGGTGTAAAGTATGTTATACTTTTTGAAAAGTGCATCTGTTGTCGAACTAATGAACTGACTACCATTATCCAAAAAAATTGTTTGTGGCACGCCATGTACTAGGAAAACAGAATCTTCTAGTATCTTTATGATGGCATCGGAAGTAGCGCGTCGTAGTGGGAAAATAAGGCAAAATTTAGAAAAACAGCATGTTATCACAAACATGTAACTATTTTGTTTTCGGGTTGTTGGCAGAGGGCCTATGAAATCTAAAGAGATAATTTGGAAAGGTCTAGAACATTGCTTTGGACGCCCCATTTCACCTAATGTAGTGTGGTTTTGTGCTTTGTAGGATAGACATACTGAACAAGAACCTACGAAGCTAACAACGTCTTGATGCATTTTTGGCCAATAGTATTTTAGAGACAAACGCCGATAAGTTTTAAACACGCCAAGATGACCTGCTGTTGGCTCTGCATGATTCTCTAGCATAATGGGTTCTCTGGCTTCTAGCGGTACCACTTCCTTCCAGTCGAATTCTGCAGTAAGTGCATTATTACCTTTTATTCTACGATATAACTTTTGATTTTGTATAATGTAGTTCGGAAACGATGTTGGTGAATTTTGGCAACCATGGTAAATATTTAAGTACCACATATCTTTAGTATTGGTGCCTACTGGGGAAGTATCTATTGCCGAAATGGAGCATACACGAGATAGAGCGTCTGGTATAACGTTATCAACGCCTTTACGGTGCTTAATTTCAAGATTGAAAGAGGATAAACGGACTCCCCATCGCGCTAACCTTCCTGTGGGATTATCCAACGATAAGAACCATTTTAAGGCAGAGTGGTCAGTGTACACAGTAAATGTTTGGCCATTTTCGAGGTAACACCGCCAGTGCTCGAGAGCAGTTAATACCGCGAGAGTTTCTCGTTCGGTGATACTGTAGTTTCTCTCAGGGCTGGTGAATGATCGACTCATATAGGCAATTGGATGTTCTTTACCATTAATTGTCTGTGTTAACATGGCACCAACTCCGTAACTACTTGCGTCAGTGTGGACTTCAAATGGTTTCGAATAATCCGGGCAAGACAGAACAGGGGCGGAAACGAGACACTCTTTTAAAGCATTAAAGGCTGCATCAGCTTCTGCTGACCACTTGAAAGGAGGTGCTTTTTTTCCGTTAGCAGTGAGCTTATTGAGTGGACCAGCCACTGTGCTGAAATTCGGTACAAAACGTCGGTACCAAGTAGCAGTACCGAGAAAACGTTTCAGTTCTTTTCTTGTGGTGGGCGTTGGAAAATTGAGAATAGCCTCAACTTTGTCTGGGTCTGTGCGCAGACCATGAGAATCTACGACGTAACCAAGGTATTTGAGTTCACTTCGAAAGAACTTACACTTTTCGAAGTTTATTGTCAAATTTGCCATCTTCAATTTGTCCAAAACGCGCAACAACCTAGACACGTGCTCTTCGAAGCTGGAGCTGATGATGATGATATCATCTAAGTAGGCGAAGGTCTTAGACTCCATGTCGCTAATCAGTAAATCGACAAGCCGTTGTTGTGTCGCAGGGGCATTCGTTAACCCAAACGGTGTGGTTTTAAAACGAAATGTGCCACGGCCCGGGACATAAAAAGCGGTCTTATCGCGGTCTTCTGGGGCAATAGGCAGTTGCCAAAAGCTCTTGGATAAGTCGATGCTAGTAAGATACTTAGCATCGCGAAGGTTGTCCAAGATCTCGGAGACATACGGCAAATTATAAGCATCGCGTTTGGTAATTGCATTTAATTTGCGGCTATCTAAACAAAACCTAGGTTCTCCGTTCTTTTTATTAACAATGAGCACGGGAGAAGACCAAGCGCTCTCACAAGGCTCGATAACGTCAAGCGACAACATTTCATCTACCTGCTCAACCAAAATTCTTTGCTTTTCGGGAGACATCCGGTAATAGCGTTGTTTTATAGGTTGCGCGTCACCAGTATCTATGCGGTGGCATATTAAATTTGTCCTACCTAAACCTTTCGCTTCAGTTGAAATAGACTTAAATTGGTCTATTATATTGTCAACTATATCTTTTTGTGATTCCAACAAATTATCATACGATCGAATACAAGGTTCGTCGTTATTTATTTTAATTTCGGCCAATGAGGCATTGGACATTTGAATGCTACCTAAATATTTAGGGCAAATTTGGAAAGCACGCCAAAAATTGACACCTAATATAATGGAGGTTTCAACTTCAGGCACTACGAATGCTTTAATAATGTGAAATTGTCCTTCAAAAGTCACAGGCAAATGCATATAGCCAATACTTTTTAAAGGTTGTCCACCAGCAGCAACCATATTAATGTGTTCGTCCTGGTGCAAGGTACAGTCAATCAAGTGTAAATGAGAATTATTGCCAAGAATTGAGACTGTAGCTCCAGAATCTAACAAGCCACAAGCATCGGTGTTGTTTATTTTAATATTGACATATGGCCTAGTGTCATTTATTGGTTTTGATTGCAGAATTGTAGAAACTTTATAAGTCGAAGAAAATGTTCGAACGAAATCAAGCCACTTTTGCCAGTCGTGCTTGTCGAAGTTCTTACAATTCTGCTCCTTTAGTTTTTTGAATTGTTCTTATTTTTACGGCAGTTAGGACAATCAGGCGTTTTAACATCTTTCATACCACACTTAAAACAAACTATGTCTCGCGGAGCCTGGCATTGACGAATATGATGGGTGTTATCACGACACCTAGGGCAATAAGGTTCTTTCTTGTTTGTTTCAATAGCATGTATGTAAGCTTGATTGTTATTAGCTTGATTATTATTGTAAGTATTGTTTTTATATTGATTGTTATTATTTCTGTATTGACTATTGTTGTTGTAGCTATTGTTTTTATTTTGATTATTTGCATTATAATACTTGTTTTGGTTATAACTTGTGCTAGCTTTATTTGCAGTTTTATTGGCATCCTTAGTGTAGGCAAATTCTGGTGCCAATGTGTCTGATGTAACCTTAGGTGGTTCCTGAAATTGAGACAGACGTGTCTGGATGGTCTCGTAATTACGACACAAGGAACGCAAGTTGTCTATCGTCGATATCTGAGGAGCTGCTGCTAAAGTGCTCGCATACATGCTCGCATAAAGTGCTCGTGACACTAAGCCTCCTTCCGAAGTAGATAATCGCGTGAGCCCGCCCCACGTTGGGCGCCAGTGTGACGGGCTCACGCGATTATCTACTTCGGAAGGAGGCTTAGTGTCACGGGAAACTTCCTTACCTCCCCATGTAGTCGGGTAAAATAAAAGGTCTGAGTTTCACCGTGAACAAATTTATTAATTAGTTACGCGAGCACGTCTAATGGCCCACAGGGCACTGTAGGTCTGCCGGTGAGCAAGTAAGGGTGGTATCGGGCTTATACAGTCATAGTGAATCTTTCCTTTTCTCCTTGGTCTTGCACTCCCCTGACGTCACGCCGCCGCAGGTGTAGGTGGGCGCTCGCAGGTAAGTGGCCAGGTTCGTTATGGGTCTGGATGTCGTCGAGTGCAATGATGTGTGGAGCAGCTCCAATTCCCAAAGGGAGACCTTGGACCCTGTAATGCGCCAGACGCGAAAGCATTACTTTCTGGCCACAAGCCAGTGAAACACCCACGACAACAAACGAGCAGTAAAGCGCAAAGTACGTGGCTGTATTGCCGTGGATGTTCACTATCAGATACGGAGATTACAATTTCGGGAGAAAATAACAATTTTGAAATTATAAAATGAAAAGAAATCCCAAGATTAATTTCGTGAAAGTAAAATGTGGGTAATTTAAAATAATTTAGTTTTATCAAAGCAAATAATAAAATTACAAGTACCAACCCATTAATACTCTGCAAAATCCGATAAATGAAAAAGAATGAAATTTTGAAGAAATTAAATTATGCAACCAAAAAAACTTTACAATAAAAATGACATGATGTTATTAAAAAGTGCACCACTTACCCAGTTCTGGGGTTAAATTGTCCAATTTTGGATAACAATAAGGTCACAGGGACGCTAGTGACGCCTATTGTCCACGATTACGCTGAGAAAATATGTAATTAGGCGTATTAAAGATCGCGGAACAAAAGAGCGTGCGCTCAGCCTGTGAGTTGAAGTCGGTCTGTCGCCGTCGGCGAGGCTCGCCGGCGCATCGCCACGATAACAAAAGAACTGGTCGTGAGGCACCTAATATGTTGCAACGTTGATTTTTAGCTTGTTGATACAATTTAGTTTTTTAAGGTTTGTTTTACTGTTTTAATAATGACTAGATATTTAAGATATACGATAATATTTTGTTTCTAAATAATTTTAAATTATATATTTTTAATACTTTTTTTTTTATTTGAAAAAAATATATGTAACATAACGTTACACTATGTATGGAATATCTGATAATTTTTTCTTGTATTCTGAGTGGGCCTCAAAGTAACAGTTGTTAATAATGATGATCTTACATCACCTCTTTTAAGGCTTAGGCTAAGCATAGGACAAGCAGATGATCCTGTACAACTACAGTTAGGTAATCAAAATAAAGAAATTTCTTGTTCCTACTTATGAAAAAAATATATGAATGAATGAATGAAAAAATATAAACATAAATTGAAATGAAATGGTTAGAGAAAGAAACGTAGTAAAATGATTGATGGAATTTCATTTGATCAATATCAAACTCTGTTTTACATTCCTAATTCCTATTAGCATTACCAGCATAGCGCCACCTAGTGTGAAGTGGCAGAACTTTGAAAGATAAAGTGACATCTAGTGCTGAGTAGCCTAACTACGCCCGCGCCCGGACCGCCGGACCGCCCTAGACCGCTCGTACCGCGTGGCGACCGCCTTGCGACCGCCTGGCGACCGCCTTGCGACCGCCTGGTGACCGCGTGGCGACCGGGCGGGTGGGTAGACTTGCGAGCCAAAGTTGCCATCAAACACTGTAAACTACTATTTCTTTCAAAGTAGGTTGCCATCAAACAACAATTCATTGCCGTGTTTTTGATATGAAATTGCCGTGTTTAGAAAGAGAAAGAGACGTCCGCAAGTGGTAAATATAACCAAGATGATGAATACATAATTTGAAAGCTTGTTTTATGGGCTTCTCAAAAATATTAATTTTATGTTGTGTATCCCTCCATTTTTTGTGAAAAATAGAAAAATAACTTACTAATTTTTCTAGTTCAGCAATAATAATGTGTTTCTATCGTTCGTTAACTTGCATTTTTACCTGAATATTCCACATTTTTCTCCTATTTTGTTGAAATCATAAGAAACTAGTGTGATTAACTGGTCACGCTAGTTTATTATAATTTACAATGTGTCTAGAAAATGCTTACAAAGTGTGTCCAATTGGTAAAAATACTTAATAATAATTTGAAAGTTACATAATCAGGGTTACCAGAAACAATCTACCTATTCTGTCAAATAAATAAATTAATCCAAAAAAACTCAAAATTAATTTAAAAAAAATTGAACTTTTTTTGTTTTTAACTGATGTAATTGGCTCAGAAAAATATGTGTTTTTTTGAAATATAACGAGTGCTGTGGTTGGATTTTTAGATAATTATTTAACCAGCCTCCATACATTTGGTGGGCGTGTTTTTATATTGTAGATAATAAATGTGTGCATTCTAGACTTTACTGTCCCTATTTAAAGTATGACAAAATTAAACTGTACTAAAAACACAAATACTGACAATAAAACTGGAAAATGAGAAACTTCCTGATTGCCGTGTTTTGAGACATAATTTGAGAAATTACCATATTTTATACATTTTCGTATAATTATCCATCATCCATCTATCAGCTTTAAGACGTCCAATGCTGAATGCATAGGCCACCCCATATGGATCTCCATTTTCCAATAAGACTGTTTAGTAGCGGCTTGCATCCAGCGTGATCCTGCGGTCTTAATGAGGTCATCCCACTGGTGGCAAAAACGTAAATCCTCCACTGTTCCGAACGCTGCCTGTGCATTCTAGACTTTACTGTCCCTATTTAAAGTATGACAAAATTAAACTGTACTAAAAACACAAATACTGACAATAAAACTGGAAAATGAGAAACTTCCTGATTGCCGTGTTTTGAGACATAATTTGAGAAATTACCATATTTTATACATTTTCGTATAATTATCCATCATCCATCCATCAGCTTTAAGACGTCCAATGCTGAATGCATAGGCCACCCCATATGGATCTCCATTTTCCAATAAGACTGTTTAGTAGCGGCTTGCATCCAGCGTGATCCTGCGGTCTTAATGAGGTCATCCCACTGGTGGCAAAAACGTAAATCCTCCACTGTTCCGAACGCTGCCTAGCCGAGTTGGATTCAGCGATTAATTGCGGATTGGACTGCAATTTGTATTAATGTAATGTTTTTTTCTTTTATAATTATTATGTATGTCTTTTCATATGGGTTATGTGCCTGAAATAAACGTTTATTTATTTATTTTATTTATTAACCTCTTTATGAAGTCGGACCTACCTAACTGGACTACTTGTCCTAGGTAGACGTACGAGTCAACAACTTCAAGAACCGATATACCACAAAGATACCAGAGGGATAATGTAGTCGATCGAGAAAAGAAAGAAAGAGATGCAGTGATTTAATATGGCATGAGTTAGAAAGAACCATTTAAATTAACTCGATTCAGTGGCTAGTTGTAGTGTTTTTCTCTCAGTAGTGTCAAATGCCAAAACATATTTGACAGTTTTGACAGCGCTAAGCCTGATTTTCCATACATTTTTGTGGTTGAGAATTGCCTCAAGCGAAAACAGCCCTATCTCTCTAGTTGTACTGGCTCTGTGCGATCTAGAGATATTGAGGTGGGTACGACGACATGGGCGTTGCACATGACTAGACATCTGATTATATGCACTCTCTATATACATATAAAAATGCATGCAAATATGCACTAAAAAATATGTACAAAATTATGCACTACCGAAAACAATTTGTCATTAGAATTTAAGTGTATTTTTACATTATATTCATTTAAATCGGTTCAAACTTGTGATTTTTAGGCTAAAAACGACTGTTCATCGTCAACTAACATAACCAGACACAACTTGAAATTTTGTGCTATATTTTATTGAAAGCAAGTATGAACATTGTTAATATTTTAATTATACGTGTGTGTAGCTAGCGCGATGCCATTCGCTTTTCTAATAATTTGGAAACAAATATGATGATAAGAATAAGAAAATGTTTATTGTTAAGCCGTGTAAAAAGTGTTATAACAATTGGTATTGTGGCATACTTGCCGATGCCCCATTACTTATTAAATTTATCATTATGTAACTAAATCTATCCTGTACAAAACCTACATTAATAACTTAACAATATTAAACTTAATTATTCTAAATAAAAATACTAAATGAAACTTAGAAGCAACAATATTATTACCTATACTAAAATCTACAATGTTAATTACCTTCTGACATAAATAGACGAGTTTTACCTACCAATAAAACTCATATAATGTCCGGAGCCTTATTCGAAGCTTTTTAAACATATATTGAGAATGCATCTTCCGTTTCCGGCCGTCTTTGCGGTTGTAGCTCCCTCTGGTGGGTTGAATATGACAACCCTCGTTCACCAGTTCTCGATCCGAGATAGGTTTCGTCATTGTGGTCTCAATATTCTATGAAATTAATTAACACCAGGCAGAATTTGCTGTAAGGCTTCGAATAAGGCTCCGGACATAATATGAGTTTTATTGGTAGGTAAAACTCATCTATTATGTCCTTCGCCGTTATTCGAAGCCTTTTAAACATATATTGAGATGTGTTTGTTTTCGCCTGGTGAACGAGACGCCAATGTGAATGTACAGATTGATAGAAATAAACAGTATGAAAAACGTAAGTATTAGCACAAGATAGTGTAAATTGCTAACAACATATCGTTTATCACTACGTACAGCTACGTAAAAATGTATAAGAAAAACGAATATAATAGTCACTGCTATTATACTATCTTATAGTTTCAAATATTTTCCCTGTAAAATGTGTATGTTATTATTATATAGAAACGAACAGGTACCTAAACCTAATAATCACATAGTATTACTGTCTTACAGTTTCTAATATTGTCGCTGATAATACTTTATTATGCGCAATTATTCTAATAATATGTCAATCATTCATTAACCCTAGAAGCCCAATGTACGTCGTTTTGACGTACACGCCGAAAAAAAATCGCCATATCTTTGGCACACATTGTTGAATCGTCACGACCTTTCAAACCAACCTAGTGCCCGTTGAGACCTAACAGGAGAAGACTGTATCGCTTCGGTAAGTGCCTCCATTTAATTGTAATCACAATGATGTACGTCAATCTGACGTATGATTGGGCTTTGTGTAAGTTTTGCCACTATTTTAAGTTTGCGGTATTCATGTTATTTTTTGCTTGTCGTTTTGTTTGATATTATTACTAAAAAATTGTATTTTTAGGAAATAAAATACAATGGCGTCCTCTAGATAACTAAATCCAGACGAAATTGCGTCACTTGCAACATGAAGATGATTTTTCTCCCGCTGATAGAGACTCTCAAGATTTTGTTCCTCAAAATGATATCAGAAGTGATATTGAAGAAGAGATGGTGGACTTTATTGAAAATGCGAGTTCGGAAACGAGAAACTTGAAAACCCTGTCCAGTTTCCACAGTCAGCAAATCTTGAAGAAACACTTTGGACTTCACTTCACAGAAACATCACATTGAATCAGACTTCTATTCGGTTAGGCAGTTTTTATGAGATATAAAACATGGCTTTTGTGACTTCATAAGTCACTGCCACAACAAGCTGACAAATAAACAAAAACATTGAGCCGTAGGGAGTTAATGGAAAAAATTGAGCACAGAATTGACCACAATTGACAAGACTTTACGTGAAAACATAGTATATATGTTGAAAACCGTGCCAGAAACATCAGCAGCAGTTACATGTGATGATCCAGAATAAAAAAATATGACGCTACTGTGGGTGTTGTATCTGTAAAAAAGGTGGATGACAACAGCACTATGCTTCAAATGTAAAAAAGCAACGTGCGGAGAACACTATATTGACACATGTCAAAACTGTATATAATTACTGAATAATTATTTTTTACCATTTTTATATTAAAGAGAGTTAAATTGTTTCCTAAAAATTGTTTAAATAAAGTTGATTTTTGTATTAATTTTATTTGTATCAAAAAATAACTAAGACGATCACAATTTTTGTGTAATTTTACTATAGTTCCTAATATATGATTATTAAAGTATCAATAAATAACTATTTTATTTAAATTTACGTTTTTATATTTTATTGAACTATATTTTAAGCCCTGTAATTTAGAAATTTGATAGATACAATATAAAACAAACAAATATAACGACTTTTAATAGTACACGTCAAATTGACGTATGATTGGGCTTTATGGGTATAAAAATATGATTGGGCTTCTAGGGTTAATAGTCTGTCGATTCACCCTCTGAACGCAACAGCTGGGGTGGTATCACCACCATCAGCCTCCGGCAAAAAAGATTTTACACCATCGGTGATTCCAGTTTAAGATGCAGCTTACACTACAGCGGGGCAATTCTGACAACCGATTTCGTTACTAAGGTGGCACGTTCTTGAACTTGTCTCGTTTTTCTGACAGTTTTGAGCAATCGGAACTGTCAGAAAAACGAGAGAGGTTCAAGAACGTATCACTTTCATAAAGAGATCGGCTAACAGAATTGCCCCGCTGGTGTACGGCAATAGTTCTCGATTACAAATCTTGAAACCGGTATAAGAAATTTACCAAAAATCTGTTGACAACAAGACCCCTGAACGGTTCAGACCGCACATGAAAGTTGACATTTTGTTGCGGCCTCCTTGTCTAGCTATTTACAACAGATATAGTCAACACCTACAGTAATAGAAGGTAGATACTATATGTTTATATACACCAACCCGCACTGGGCCAGCGTGGCGGACATGGGCCAATCACCCTTCGTGGGCAGGTCTACGTCCTGCAGTGGACCACTGAAAAGGCTGGTACAGCACAGTACTATATGTTGAAAATGACCTTTTAACTATAAGTACCCAAGAATTCTGAATTTCAATCATATAATAACAAGCGAGACTTAATAAAAACCAAAATAAAATTGTTACTCAGTCAAATCCTTGTGACTGGTAGGCTTTGTAATCTTAAAATCTTCCCACAGTTGTTCAAAACAGTTGGCGCGGCAAGTCACCGAAAGCCCCCGTTAGGAAACCTTGGTATAGTATATAATAATTATATCAACTGAAGACATGAGTGGATGAAGGTGTTATGTCGCATTTTTTTTAATTTCGGTTTTTTGTCATGAATGAAGGTGTTATGTCAACTCGGAAGTCATGGCACCTTCAGATTTCATAGTTATAAGCGTAAACAGTGTGAAAAATAATGGATGAAGGGTTTATGTACACACAACACTTAATTTCTTAGTGGAAGAAAGTGTTATGTACGTACATATAGCACCTTCATCCATGACCAAACGTGCTAAAACGAATAAATCCGTATTTTGGTATGGATGAAAGTGTCATGTTGTGTACATAACCCCTTCATTCATGTTTGAACGTGTTAATTTACGAGAATGTTATCATTCAGTTCAAAAATTACGTTGGTCGTGGTAAAAAAAATAATTAAAACAGAGATCGGGGTGGGTACAACATGGGAATTACACATAACTTTCGTCTTGTCCATGTTCATCTTAAGACCCACCTGTTGAGAAACCCGATTGAGGCCTTCGAGCATCGTGCTGAGCTTTTCCATCGATTTTGCCATGACTACTATATCGTCGGCAAACCGAAGGTGTGTGAGGTATTCGCCATTGACATTGATGCCGAATCCTTTCCATTCCAGGAGCTTGAAGGCGTTCTCCAAAGTAGCCGTAAACAGTTTCGGAGAAATTACGTCTCCCTGTCTTACGCCTCTTTTTAAAGGGATCGCCTTGGAGCTCTCTTCCTGTACTTGGACCGACATATTGGCGTTATTATACAAGCACTTCAACACTTCGATGTACCGATAGTCAATACGGCATCGTTGGAGAGACTCGAGTACAGCCCAAGTCTCGACCGAATCAAAGGCTTTCTCATAGTCCACAAACGCTAAGCAAAGTGGCAAGTTATACTCTTCGGTCTTCTGTATAAGTAACCTGCCGTAGCGTATGAATGCGGTCCATGGTACTAAAGCCCTTTCGGAAACCGGCTTGTTCGGAAGGCTGGAAGTCATCAAGCCTGCGCTCGAGACGATTCGTAATGACCCTTGAAAACAGCTTATAAACATGGCTCAGAAGCGAGATGGGTCTGTAGTTCTTCAATAAGGTGTTGTCACCTTTCTTGAAAAACAACACCACCACGCTTCTGTTCCATGCTTCTGGCGTGATGCTCTCGAGGACGACGGTGTTAAAAAGCTTCTGGAGGACTTTTAGTACCGGTGTTCCACCCGCTCTCAGGAGCTCTGATGTGATACCGTAATCACCCGGCGCCTTGTTGTTCTAAATCTGATTCAGGGCCATTCTAATCTCGTACAGGCTGATGTCTGGGATATCTTCGGTGAAGTGTCGGGTCAGCTTGGCTCTTGGATCTTTGGCCGCGCTGCTAACAGGCTTAGCGACCGAAGCGTATAACTGTCCATAGAACCTTTCGATCTCCTCTAATACCTCTGCCTTGGTCGACGCTAAACTTCCATCTTCTCTCTTCAGCTTTGTCATTTGGCTTTGTCCAATAGACAAATCTCTTGCGAACACTTTGGAGCCTTTGTTCCGCTCTATTGTCTTTTTAATATGTTTAGTATTAAAAAGACGGATGTCGTGCCGCAAGGATTTCGAAATTTGTCTATTGAGACGCCTATAATGCCTATATGACTTTGCATCATCGGAAGACTGCAATCTTAGCGAGCGTCGTTCGGCCATGAGATTTACAGTGTGATCGGAGAATTTCTGCGGTTTATTTGAACGGCGGGGTCTAAAGAACTTAGCACCCACCGTTTGGACAGTTTCTTCAGTTTCATTTTAATACTTTCATAAAAACTTTCAGTTAATAAACACGTTCATACAGAATAGTTGTTTCATTTATCACCAAACATATTTGTGAATGAAGGTGTTATGTACATTTTCTTACATAAATTACCCTCATAAATATAATATTTTTCTAACAGCTTTATGTACTTAAATAAAGACATAATAACCTATATTTTTTGAAAGTTTTAGCATTGTAACTCTACTAGTACCATTTCTACAACTAAAAAACCTTTAACGCTAATTTTCTCGAGTTTTTGTTTTTGTATCATAACACTTTCATCCACTCATGTCTTCAACTGTTACATTGAAAAGTGTTGAATTTTGTATTCAATCGTGAATACAATAATACCAAACTTGCACACCGTCGGCGTCGTGGTGCATCCCGCAAATAATGAGTAGGTCGATTTAAAATTGACCATCAATTGAATAAGTACATATACTGGTATACATATATCCCGAACATGACTATTCTTAGCACTATTATTTGAAATGCTTTCATTTCACATGTTTAGAGCTAAGCTGGCTTTACCTATTGAATTTTATTCTAGAATATTTGAAAAGATAATGTACAAGCCAAGCCAAGGTAACTTTAAAGCCAAGAATTACACAAATCATTATAATTATTGCCATACCCTTATAGGGTCATAATAGATATAAACTATACAGACCATGTTACATAATAACCAAATGTAAGTATTACATACGTTGCAATAAATGATTGAGTAGGTATTGTACCTACTGTTAATTTTATCGTTCCAATATCATGTTAGTTTACAGGTGTTAACACGTTCATCGCCGACTAATATTTTACAAAATCATAAAAAAATGACATTGGTTTTTATGATTATATTCAGTTCTATTTGTTCATTTATACAAGTTTTACAGTGACATTTGGTTTTTTTGGCTTTATTTTAGGTTTTTTTTAAGTGCCGGTCATAACGACCCGGCGTGGCCTAAACGGAATAATTATTACATTCAGGCCGTGCCGGTCACAATGCCGGCCAGCGTACTTACGTACGCGTAATGTTCGATCGATGAGACATCGTGCGTTATACGTCGTCAATGTTTTGACAAATGCCAATAAAAAGTTTCAATAACCATTTTGAGTTAATCTTTAGAGTTTGAGTGTTGTTCGTATGACGATATGTAATGCTAAAGTTTTAATTAAAAAACATTCCCAACATTTTTTTGTGTTATTGTCTTTTTTTTTTTTCTTTAATTTTGTCCTTTAGTTTTTTTGCATAAATGCAACTTATAACATAAATAAAAAATTGGTTGCCTGTAAAGTCGGTATACGGGCGAAAGTTTTACGTGACAACGACTTTGAGACGAATGAGACGAATGAGAGCGAGTGAGAGGCACTTACGTGCCTCTCACTCGCTCTCATAGTGAGCGCATAACGTGAGCGGAGCGTAACGCAGTTTCTTGAAGTGTCACCCGGCAAACCAATTTATAAGACGTTGTCACGTCAAAATGTTTGATTCGAAATCCTGTGGTTTTTAGGGTTCCGTACACAAAGGGTAAAAACGGGTCCATATTACAAATTCTTTAACTTTTTTCTCTAAGTCCTAAAAATAGGTATGCCATCAAAAAATCAAAAAACCAAGTGGTTACAGGTGTTCATTGGGGCCGCGCCGGTCATATTGTATGATTAAATACACAGCTTTTGCATTCTGCGGCGCGAACGGGCTTCGCAAAGTAGGGTCTGGCGTGCCGGTCATTTTGACCCCCCATGGCCCCAATGGGTAGATCAAGTGCCGGTCATTTTGACCCACCATGGCGATGAACGTGTTAAGAGTATTATCTCTAATTATTTTTACTTTGCTCGCAATATACTTCTGTTGTATATTATGATAATAAGCCATGAACTTTCACCCCATATTTTTAAAATTTTTTTTTTCGCACCATATCTGCACTCTCGACCCACGAGTCATTGCGTAGGCTCGCACGTGTTGCATGAAACTTGTGGACCTGGATTCTGAAGAGGAAATGTCCACGCTAAATAGATCACGCTTCGTAAATAAAAGAGTTACGTATCTAAACTTTTTGTTTTCAGCCTAGTCAAGACTGATAGAATTAAGTATTTTGCCATTTTTACTAGAAAATGTATCAGATAAGCAAAGCAAACCAGCCATTCTTTTGCATGGTTTACGTTTTTCGCATGCACGACTTAACTTTGTCTTTAAAGGCAGAGATAATACCCGGAGCAAATATAAAGATAATAATTATATTAGAGAGTGCAAAACCTTTCTCAGTAAAAATGGTCGACCCTGTAGAATAGCCAGCAGGTCAAAGTTCAATATTTTTTCTTTAAAATTATTCAATCAGCTGGTACCAGAGTTCTTTCTACAGAACCCATAAATTGAAAAACATTTTTCCAGTAAAAATGGTCGACCCTGTGGAATAGCCAGCAGGTCAAAGTTCAATACTAGTTGTAAATTATTTGAGCAGCTGTTGCCAGTTCTACAGAACCCATACATTGAGAAACATTTCTCAGTAAAAATGGTCGTCCCTGTGGAATAGCCAGCAGGTCAAAGTTCAATACTTTTTCTTTAAAAATCTTTAATCAGCTGTTGCCAGAGTTCTTTCTACAGAAACCATAACTTGAAAAACATTTCTCACTAAAAATGGTCGAACCTGTGGAATAGCCAGCAGGTCAAAGTTCAGTAGTTTTTCTTTTAAAAATTTTTAATCAGCTGTTGTCAGAGTTCTTTCTACAGAACCCATAAATACCACTGCACTAAGTAGGTATTGTGGCAATTTTTACTAAAGAATAATAATATAAGCAGTTGACTCTAAAGTGTGTGAAACTGTAGCTTTTGAGTATTACTCTGGGAGCGATTGCAAATCCCAATGGCAAAACTTTCTATAGAATTAATAAAACAATAAGTAATATTTTAGTACCTATTACAAGCAACAAGTAATATGGGCAGTATGTGAAATAAATTAAAATTGAATTTATTCCGATGGCCAACAGGACGCATGGAATCATCGCTTTTCGTGGTTAAAACCAGGGTTTGGTCTCAGCGACATAATTATATAACAATACTAGCTGCCCCGGTGAACTTCATCTCACCATCTGTCAACTGTCAATGACAACTATTACACGCAGGAACATTTTATTGGGAAAATTCAATGAATGTCTTTATTATTTTACTCACTATATTTTTGTATTTTTTCACCGTTTAAACCTTCCCTTAGCTTCCACGGATATTTGAAGACCAAAATTAGCCCAATCGGTCCAGCCGTTCTCGAGTTTTAGCGAGACTAACAACCACGATTCATTTTTATATAATAGAAAAGAAGAAAGATTTCTTTTGTTGAGTTGCTTATCGTCTGTTACTTACTTGTCAAGAAACAGTTTCATGACAATGACCGTAAATGCAGTGCCGTAGATCTAGCGGCAGGCTTTATAGTTCCTATTATTATTTGCTCCAAAAAGGGTTGGCGCTCTTTCACCCGTATTCATGAACGCTTCAATCTACCCGCAAAAACAAGTGTTATATCAAATTTACTTTCTCATCTGCCGCTCCCGGCATTGGTTTGGTTCAATGGACTCAATTGATTGCAATGATATATTACGTTTACCTGGACTTGTTGAACCGTGGTAAACTACTGTGGTTTTAATATTTTATTGATCACAGCAGGATTTTAAAACATAACCTAGCAAATTATTATTGAATGCAAATGGCACAAGGGCGCATATTGCAACTATGTTGCAGTTTTAAAATTCACGCAAAAAGTTGAAAAATTATAATTGAATGCTACATGGGTGTATAGCAATTACACTGCAACAACACCCCCAACCAAATGCTTGTAAATCGCAATCGAACTCGTATGGCTACAAGATCGCGCAGTAATTAGGTACATTGCATCAACCAAAGGGCGATACAATAAACCTTGAAAAACGCATATGATTACATTCTTGTCATTAAATGTTATCTTATTTTTGATCACAAAATACTATACACATTAAGCTGAAACGTAATAATAAATGAATGCATACAGCAAAATGGGCGCATATCATTAAATTGGTATCAATAAATGATATCATGTATAAAATCACAAAAAGCAAAACATATTAAGCTGAAAACGTAATAAATGAATGCATATGGCAATATGGGCGCATATGATTACATTGCACCACAAGATCTAGATATTTGTGAGCATTGTTAAAAATTTTAATTAGACGGTGCCGTGGGCGACCGGTTAATTATAGCTATACTGGATTCAGGGGCAGCGCCGCCTGATTACCAGGGAACTAACTACCTGCCTTCTCCTGTGCAGAGACGGAAGGTTGTGATTGTATGTTTGTATAAGCTAGGTGTCTAACCTTTACCAGAATTCAAATCGTCTGAAAGATATTGAAAATTTTATTTTTACTAAAGTAGGTAAATATTTATATTCATTAATATTTGTGAAAAGAATTCTGGGAATTTGCTTTAACTAAACAAAACTTTTCTAAATAGGGGTATCTTATGAAATAGTCTTGGTTCCAGTGACCGCCGAGTAATACCAGACCAACGAGAACAAGTCGCTCGAAAACTAAATGAATTGCTTGAACATTTTCATGCTCAAAATGAAAAACGACATGTGGAATTTCATCGTGGCAATCAAGATTGTTTGCCGAACTCAATCGTTTTCAAAATTGAAATTGCAATAATCTCTGAATACAATACCTTCCATTCAAACAAATAGCCCTGTTTTCTTGGTTTAATAGTAATAAATAGTTTTCAGCATTTGCAATTGTCAGACGTTTTCAAATATAATTGAAATTATAAGGGCCGCCTCGGCGGGCACCTCTATAAAAGGCACGATCTGCTGGATCAGCGCAGGAATACTTCTACTCTGAGGTATTCTGGTGTCTTGGGACCGACCAGCGGCTACGTGTCCTTCCATACCCGAGGGCAGTATGTACAAAAGAAATGGTTTTGAATTTGCCATACCTGGTCAGTAAGGTGTTCTACTACCTTACTCTTTTTTGTAGCTTACATCCTCGGCGACCTGGCGGTCACGTGGTCACCACCCGCGGCCCAAGTGGTGCCCCACAGCGACGACGAGGGCGTCGTGGAGGTCTCGTATACGAGTATATATAATACTCTGCGGTTCCTAGTACCGCTAAAGGACGATGACGTCGACTTGGTCGACTTCATCCTCGAGCACGTGTACCACTTTTCGAAATTTTTCGCACACTTTTATGTTCAGTCATAATTATGTGGGTAGAAATATAAGTTTTAAAATTTATTATTTCACTTTCACAAAATAAAATACAAAGAAACTACAACCTATTAATGTTATTTAGAACAATTATGACATTATTCTATTTTAATATAACGACGAACGCTAACAGCGTTAACTTAACGGCACGGAAGTTAAGACGCCAATGACGAAACCTATCTCGGATCGAGAACTGGTGAACGAGGGTTGTCATATTCAACCCACCAGAGGGACCTACAACCGCAAAGACGGCCGGAAACGGAAGATGCATTCTCAATATATGTTTAAAAGGCTTCGAATAACGGCGAAGGACATAATGTCGGATCGCGGTCGTCGCTTGTAACATTTGCACGGTTTCGACGACCGGCGCAATGTGCGCAGGCGCAGCGACGCCCCTCAGTTTAAAAAACTACGACAGCTAGTTGGTAACTCTTTTGTCTTGAGTCCGGCTTTCTTTTGTGAAAATTGTGTTTTATAATCACTTTCCGCTTTTAATGCTTATTGTGTTATCATTGGACTTCTTTTCTAAGAAATAGACATTGATTACATTCTTGGTAGTGTAAATAAACTAACTTGTTGTGATACCAGTATTTTTGTGTTTGCCTGGATTCCCGGATATCGTACCAAGGAAGCATCCAGGTATTTACGGTGCATCATCACACATCCCCAAACACTACAGTATCAACAGCTTGCCCAGTTTGAGCGTACAATAATCTTTTATAAAATAGTTATACATAAATAGTACACATGACCTCCACATGTACCGCGGGCCGCGGTTTGACGACCACTGGTCTAGAGCTATGACGCCGTTGACGGACATCCCTAAGAATAATTTTTGTCCATTTTTGTTGTAAATAATATCTGGAGTGCGTAAGCGCACCTCCGCATTAAAAAAAATAATAAATCTGGAGTGTGTAAACGCACCCCGCTGAGCGGTCGCCACGCGGTCCGGGCGCGGGCGTAGTTTTGCTACTGAGCACTAGATGTCACTCATGGGCTCGAATCTTAAAAAAAAAAACTCCCTATTTCCCACCATAGACATATGGTAATTTGCATTTTGACTTTCCCAATTACATTCTCTATGCCCATTCAAGGCTGCTCGAGTTGCAAAATGTCAAAGTCCATCAATCTTTTCCTTAAAATTTTCAGCAGTTTTTGTGCTATCTTTTTTAATGTTAAATTAAAGTTATTGTGTTAGTTATGTAAAGTGTTCGTGCTTATCGTCTCCACTGAACTGTTACAAAACCACACATTCATTGTGTTTTATGCGTTGGTGTTCAAACATTGGTATTTATATAGTGTATTTTTGCATCCTGTAAAATATTGTGTCGTATGCCGAACTACAACTGCAGGCAAAGCATAATTAGGAGACAACGTATTCTGAAATAGTTAATTAAGACTCAAGTGGGTGTCTAATATCAATAATAACTGTGCAAAACTGAAAAACTTTATCTTACGAAAGTTAACCTAAAAATGTGAATGATGAAATTGATGTGAATTATGAATAAACATGAAGAAGCACAATATTTAGTCTTATTTATTAACTTACAATAGGTACATAGGTTTTAAAAATGGTAAAATAATAATTATATTTTAATCGGAGAATTGAATATTATGGATACAGGAATTAATAAATATTTATAAAGCCAAAAAAAATACTGTCGCCATGTTTTAAAAAGTACATAAATGTCAAACTCTAAATTACCAGTCCGCTATTGGTTGTTCATAGATTCCTGCCTGATACGTAGTGTCTGTGATGTCACTTTATCTTTCAAAGTTCTTCCGCTTCACACTAGGTGGCGCCATGCCGGTCATACTAATAGTGATGGGACATTTTTTAAGATTGTGAACAAGTTATCAAAATTACGTCACTCGTTTTACCACGTTAGTTTTACTTACCACTTTATTTAATATTTACTAAATATAATATAGTTTTATTTATAAGCAGATTTTGGCTGTATTTTTACTACCTAACTTCTCTGTAGTCTATGGTCTCTAGTTATAATTGTTCTATACTAAGCCGAATGATGGTGACGTCAGACAATCATTATGAACAACTTTTACTATGGAGCCCACTCAGAATACAAAAAAAGTCAGCTGTTCCATATTTAATTACCGCTGGAATCGACAATGTGTATGAAACAGATGAATCTTCCTCTCTTCCGGATTGTGCCACCATAGTAAAAGTTGCTCATAGTGATGGTCTGAATCACCTCTTCTTGCACAGCTGGAT
The DNA here is from genome assembly GCA_964007245.1 of Hypomecis atomaria. Classification (NCBI taxonomy): domain Eukaryota; kingdom Metazoa; phylum Arthropoda; class Insecta; order Lepidoptera; family Geometridae; genus Hypomecis; species Hypomecis atomaria. The sequence goes on from OZ023289.1 coordinate 5,885,120, forward strand.
TGTCTGTGGTCTATCAGTCTCTGGCAGAGATATCCTAAGCATTTTTGGGGTTAGAAACCGTCTGTAAGATGTCCCTCTAATGACCATTCCTGCTAATTATAGATATTCGTGTATTTAAATCTATTTCTAGACTTTGCTGATGATTTAAGAATTGCATAGAAAGAAAATTACTAGAAACCGATAGAAAACCTACGCGTATATCTACCTAGTGATGTAATTTCGATAACTTTATCACACTCTGAAATATACTAAGCGCTACACAAGTCGGCGGATGAGAAATTAGTCTCAGATGACACTTCGCCGTGATTCGCTAATAATTGCGCATGTCTACACAATGCCGACGCCGCGTGGCGTAGTGTTGATCACGGGCGTAGGGATTACGCAGGAGGCAAGAGGTTGGTGGGCGGGTGTGCCCCAGCGTCTTGTCTTTCTGGCTCCCGAGCATACAAATATTTCGGCTTTTGCGCAGCGTTCTGCGCAAAACTTCCCATCCGACGACTTGTGTAGCAGTGTGGCGCTAAATAATACTGTCCCACCACTATTAGAACTATCGGCATGGCTCTACTTAGTGTAAAGCGGCAGAACTTTGAAAGATAAAGTGACATCTAGTGCTGAGTAGCCTAACTACGCCCGCGCCCGGACCGCCGGACCGCCCGACCGCCGGACCGCCCGACCGCCGGACCGCCCGACCGCCCTAGACCGCTCGTAAGAACGCGCCAGTTTGCGCAGGTACTGCCGTACCGCCGGACCGCCCTAGACCGCTCGGACCGCTCTACCGCTCCGACCGCCTCTGTTTGCGGACCGCTTAAAGTGGTTAAATGCGATTAATACCCCGCACTGTATACTTTATGCGTCGGAATGGAAGATTTTTCTGGATCTGTTAGAATGTGTAATGACGTTGCTTTATTTCAAAAGTGGTAAACCTTTTTATAGAAGCTACGCGCAATTTGCTACGAGTCGTAGCACTGTGCTACGCTGCTGGCTGCGTCTGCTACGAAAGCTACGACTTGTAGAACTTTTTTAAACAATTGTTATGATGTAGGTACATAATGTTACAATTTTATTTCCATAGAAAACAAAAAACTTAGGCTAAAAACAGCACCAAATAATTTATTTTTTATGCATGAAAACGGTCAATTTTACAAACATAAATATTCAATGGATCTTGAATCGTCTATTAGTCTATGACCTAGACTGGTAACTTGTGGTGATTAAAAAAAATTAAAAGCCAATAAATAAAAAGCGACATAGGCCACATTTTATCACGAAATATCTCTGTGGGATAGCACAAAAATCAAAATATCATGCGGGCGAAGCCGGAGGCAAAAGCTAGTAATAATTAGATTCAAGTTTTTTACATTGATTTCTTGTTTATTTTCGCTAAATAAAATCACATGTCAATACAATAATGTCACATCAAAAATAACAGACATAAACATGAATTACTGTTTTAATAGCCTAAAGAACTATTTCACAAAGTGCGCGATATCAGTGGTTCAAAACTCAATTCTGCGGAATCCCACCACATCGCGTAACGTTTATTAAACCTCTAGCTTTCTAACTCAATACCATTAAGCCTTAAAGCCCATTAATGCAAAGCGGCTCGAGTTAAAATGCGTAACAAGTATTTGGCGGAACCTAATTTATAATTTATTTTGTGGCTTCTATCGACACAATCTGCGTAAAGTGACGTGTCGTCATCAATGCAGTGCATAAATTGCTCATTGTGTTTATTTTAGTGGTTCCTTCCTACCTAGAGGAAATTTAATCTGATCGCGGCAAATAATTTCAATTAATTTAACTTTTAAATATGAGCTTGGAACAAAATGCGCATTAATTAAAATCAAATGCAGGTAGATACGAGTATAAAGCCCGATTACAGAAGCGCCAGCCTAAATTTAATAGCAACGTAAAAAGCGTTCTCTTTATCGAATTGTGCTGAGTCACACTCGCTGTTCACATATAAATAGGTATCCATATGATGCATGATTCATGTAGTAAACTATGTCTCCCACTAATATACTAAGAAGTTACATTAATGTATTAAAATTGTAACAAATTTTAACTAGATTTTTGGTTAAATAAACTGACAGGTACTAGAATAATGCAGTGAACGGAATATATGACAATATGTTACCTTTAATTATGTGTTATCACAATAAAAGAAGCGCTGGAGAAGAATTGAATTAATGATCCAGGAACTTCAGGCGGATAGAAAGTGAGGCGCAGGATTCAAGTGGAAAAGAACTTGCTTCTTTCTTGTAAAATCCACAAGCTGAAATTAATTAAAACAATAGATAAGAATTCTATGTTGCAGTCACATAAACAAAGCCAGAAAGACATGAGAATTAACAAAATGTTTGTGAACATTCAAGGTGTATTTCAAACAATATGCTGAATGATATTATTCAGATTATCAAGTTATTCTCGACTGAAAAACTACAAGCATTTATAAAATTAACCGTCGAGATTTGCAGAGAATGAGAGATTAGAGAATTCAATCACATACAAATAAAGGATCAAAGAACGTTTGCTTGAATTAGCAGTGATAAGATGTAGCACCAATTTGTTTTAATAAGGAATGATTGCAGCCAGGGATTGTTGTTAAAACTGATGAAATACTTCAAGAAAAAGCTACTGAATAGAAGTTAAAATGTTAAAACATTGTAGATAAATACCTTTTTCGCTTTTTCCGAGGTTATGTTTGCGTATTTTTTGTGTTTTGTTCCAAACAAAACTGTAGAATGATTTAGCTCGGTTTTGTCGTTATTTCCAAAAGAAGCCTTCTGGCAGGCTCTAGAAAGGTCAACTAATGCTTTCAGTCTTTAATTGTAACTGAAAATCTATTTGGAAACTGCATTTGAACAATAACTGCACTGAATGTTGTTTCGACACTTTTAGTTTATATTTATGCAGATTTTTGTAAATAATCACAGCACAATTGCTTCTTTGAAACATATCTTTATTCTTGCCGAAGATATATTTATCATTTGTATAGAAAGAGCACTAATATTTAAAGACTGTTTAACATTTTAATAATTTTCTATTACATTTGTTTGTTGACATTTTTTAATTGCTGAGAATCAGGGTTGCTAGCTTATGATTTGAAAAAAAACAAGAGAACATTTACGGTATAATGTTTTGTTAGTTAACTTTTGGTTTAGGATAACGCGGGAAAAGCGTTAAAGGTAAATAACAGATTAAATTGTCTATAGTTTTCTATATATTAATCATTCTAAAGTTTATATAGTACGCGAAGAAAATAGAATTTGTATGTGTACCACAAACAAGAAAACTGTTTTAATACCGATTTGCTGCTATGAGTGGGCACACAGTGGAGTTGAGTTCAAAGTGACATTAGCTGGGATTTCCTGGATTTCTGGGATTTCGAGGATATGGAGCTTATGAAGCCGATGACAGATTTCGCAAACTTTCAAGAGATCGTGGATTAAGAGCTTGTCAAGAATATTAAGAACAGGTGACGAGGAAGAAAAACAGAGGGGAACGCGAGGGAAAGAGTCAGTAATTGTTGAGCGTCGATAGAGTGAAATACTCTACCGGGATATCGCGTGGATTATTCTTCGATGAACGGGATAGTGACTCTTGAGCGATTATAGAGTGAAATACTCTACCGGGATATCGTGACAGTGAATTTAATTCGAAATAATATATTGTTATATTCTACCGGAATATCGGAAATTCTTCCGGGACATCGAGTCACTATTGCGAACTCGCATTGGAAGAGAACATTCTCTATCGGGATTACATGCTAGTGAATTCAGAACTTTAGTATAACGTTTTCTATAGTGAATTATCTATGTACTTTAGTGTTTGATATTTAGTGGAAAACGAGTTGTGTTTGGATTGTTTCTTTTACTAAGTCTTTAGTAAAAGCCGGGTGAGTCAATTCTGGTTATTCATGAGTTGTAAAGAGATCTAAGAATCTTGCTAAATTCCATTACTGAAATTTAATAACGAAAATGTTCAAAATTTGCAGAATCAGAGTTTTGACTTTCAATATCATTTTGTTACCTATTTTAAATGTGACATGTTTATTTCTTGTTTGAATTGAAATAATATTTTAATACTTTGCCCTTTGTATAATGATTGCTCTATTTTTATCATGTGCGATTATTTTTACTTTGCATTGCGAATTATGTATGAATTCATTGTTTAATTTTATGATTTTGTTTTGCGGTATGCGACCTATATTAACTAGTTCATTTTTGATAATGAACTTAATTCGAAATGTTTGTTGTTAACATTTTTAGTACCTATTCAAATTAAGAGCTTACTAAAGCCTAGTAACATTTGAAGGAAATTGTCGTACGTTTGCGAATATGAATCATTTACTACGAATAATTTTACAGTTCGATCCTGTAAAAAAGAAATGTGCACTGTTTTGTGTAATTTAATTCTCAGTATTGCTGGAAATTAATATTTTCAAGTTAGTTTTACTTTCATATAAAATTCTGTATTCTGAAAGGAATCTGAATGTTCTATCAAAGGATAATTGATACTTCAAGAACTTACAGAAGTTTTAAGAATTGGCTTTGCTCATTCAAATATTTCATCATCAAATCTTACATTCTTACTCACGAAAGTTGAGTTAGCTTAAAGCTGAGATTTATGGCATTAAAATTCAAATCTGTATCGGGCTAAAGTACCGAGGAACACAGTATCTGCGAGGATCCTGAAAAAGGCCAGAGAACCGTTCCACGTTAACAGAGAGACAAATTAATGTCTATAAACCAAAAGCTTGTTGCTATTCCAGAATTAGACTTATTACTAAGTGAAGTCTTTCTATAAACTGAGAAATATAAATTTGTTAAACACATTCAGTTGTCCTTGGTGAGCGTTCTGATTTTAACGTGTGGGAGACTTTAGGTAGAATCTATATTGTATAAAATTGTAGGATTAATTAAAGTACGTTTTGTAGGTTTAATCAGTACTTATGTTTATTTTAATCGTAGTGAATGTATTTCTAGATTCTAAGATGCTGTACAACATACTTGACAGACATTAAATTTAATTGATAACAATCAGTTCACCATATAACTTTGGCCCTTAAAGTCCAGTTCATTAAAAGATTCATGAAATTTGAATCTTGTATATTTTTTCTATTAGATTGGTGTGAAACACTTTAATGAGAAGTTGACTGTCTGATAATAGTCAATTCAAATGTTGAAATTAGATTCCTTTTAAATTCAGTCCAGTAGTATTATAAGACTGAAATATGTTTTCCTTAATATGATTTTCATAATATAATTTTGAATAATCTGAATGGCATTATTATTGTCCAATTGTAATCAATTTAATGAATGAAGATTGAACTATCCAGTACAAATGATACTGAGAGTTCTAAAGTTAAATTTTGCTTTGCTTAACTAGTAGATATCACCTTATCTAACTTCTAAATAAAATAAAAATAAAAAAAAAATGCCATTGTTGGTGGAAGTTGGAAGGCTGTGAGGGGAGGTAAAAGGAGGCCTTTTGGGGGGACCCCCCCCAACAACCCTTTAAATAGGGATGCAGACTTTTTATAGAAAAATATGAAAACTATCATCAGACAGTCATGACTCATAAAAGACCAAGTAAAGCCCCAGTTGTACTATGTGCATTCATTGTGATTTCATTCTAGTTATTACTGCGTATATAAACCACCGAATAACATTGTACAGAAGTAGCCACTAGAATTATAAATGCAATAATCGAAATTTACCTTTTAGCTTCCAACTTTTCTAGAAGTATGAAGTTTATTTAATTCTAAAAACTTAGACATTTAATTAGGTAGATATTCCAAATCACCATCACCTGAGTTCTGCGGATCATAACGTTAGGGTTTCGCTAAACGATCACTGGCCAATCTTAGATTTAAGTAATTTAGTAATATTTATTTAAAATGTAACATAATGTGTTAATAAACTTATCAGCTTACAAGCGATTTTATTTCACCAGCTACTGGGTTAGAGTTAAGATTTGTAGTAGGTCAGGGTCATCTTTAGTCAGCTTTGCGAGACAATAAGGTTAGACAGTTAACATTAGATATTATATAATACAGTAAATAAAACTAGGCTCGCAGGTTAGGTAGTATAGCTGCGTACGTATAGGAATATATACTTTATTCTTATAGGTATAGGAAGCTCTAGATATAGAGATATTTATAGTTATAGCTAGATTAGGGGGGGGGTTTATTACAATTTGGTGTGGTGCCGTGACCAGGATTCGGATCTAGGTTATTATGGATATACAGTTATTATTGTCATTATTACAGTTCAATTTATCTCGAAAAAAAAAGTTAATGCTACTCTGGTTACATTTACATATATAGGTACGTTTGAACAAGTCGGTTTAGGGTATAAGTAGGTCAGTGTTCAGTAGTCAGTCTAACTGAACACAATTTGTTGTCGTGGAATGGAAACGAGGTGATTTGGAATATAGTAGTAGTTAACAGGAACATACTTTTAGGTTTTACATACTGAAAAATGAGTTAAACTTTTGTCACGTGAAGTAGGTTTTATGAAACTTATTAACAGTCTAGGGAATTGGGGGTCGATTTAATTTACTACGGTTTCATTGTTGTTAATTGAAGTAAAAACTTAATATGAAGTTTCACTATAGAATTTTATCATAAATATCGGTTCAATTATAAGTTTAATTTATCAGTTCATTTATCTGGTATTTTTCAGTTCTAGCTTTTGTATTTGAATATTTGTAAATCAATAGGTATAGTCTGGCCTATAAAAGTGAGTTTACATGAGACTTTGATGACAAATAGTATTTAGAAGTATAAACAAATACCAGGCCTTTGAACTTTAGTTTCCAGGATCAGAATACTGCATAAAAAAAAGGGGTTCTAATGACAACTTAATTCGACACTCACTTAAATCTCTATGAATACCAGTTACATGACTATGATATTGTGTAAATGTGCGATATTTTAAGTACTTGGTTGCTATGGGTATGAGATATCATTGTTCTTTAGATGATTCTAGATGGTTTTAAAACAGGTTATTTATAATGCTCATACAACGTAATGTAAACATGTAGGCAACAACCGCAGTTTTTAATTGAGAATTTGTGATTCTAAGCTAGATGTCGTAAGATGTAAACTAATTTTTGTTGTAATTGGGTTAGTAAGCTCTTAATAACAATAATAACGTCCTTATAGTTTGAAAGTCAATTCAGCTTTCGATAAATTAAATATAATATATTTTGATTTTTATTGTAAAAAACCGTGATTTCGGGTTGTTAACTGGCAACACTGGTACATCAGAATTTCAAATAGCGCGAAATGGCTTGTTTGTTTTTGACAATTTTTAAATCATAAAATATAATTTTACCGGGTATTAACGTGTTCTACTGAAGAAATGAAGAAAGGAAAGAATACCAGCGATTGATGGTCAATGTTTCGAGAAGAAGAAGGTATGTTAATGTATAGTTATTTTTGCATTTTGTTTGGTTACAGTATAGCTCAAGTGTTTGTTTTTGAAAACTTTTGTGAATTTTGATTGATTGATTTTACATTGATTTTAGATTGATTTTACATTGATTTTATTTCAGGATTTTCAGCGGTATTAAAGATGCACAGAAGATTCTGTCTTTGCAGAGACGACAACTCATTGTGGACAAATTAACCCAGATAAAGAAGACTGAAATTAACCTAAAGAAGTTGAATTAGAAGTGATTTTATCAAAACGTTTGGTGATTTAGTGCCTGTTGTAAAGTACTTAGGTATAGTGGGCTCTGTGATGTTATCATACCTATTTATAATTTATGAGTGAAACTGTATTTAGGTTCCTATATTTGTTGTGGACTCCAAAACTTAACATTTACACTGTGGTAGATACAAACTTTACCAGAATCAGTTTTATTTTGTTTACAATGTATCAAAACAATTTAAGTAATATAAGGGGTTGGAGTTTGAGATAAATCAGACACAGGCTAGGCAATGGTATGGTTTTGGGTTTGTAGTAAAACAGTGTAAGTACAATAAAATATTATGAATGCCATATATTATGTTATGACTATGGAAAATATACTTTGTTTTGTTGTTAAGGTCAGGCAGACACTTTTTGGATTTAGTAAAGTAATGAAGTCCGGTTTATAATTTCAATTTGATAGACGGGGGGGGTCGTACAACTTTATAACGTATTTCAAATGTTTATAGTCAGATGCTTACTGTCTCATTTATATTAATATTTGTAACACATTTCATGTAAGGTATGCTAACAATAAGATATCAATTTTATGTAGAGATATGGTAGTAATATTTGCAGTTTAAAATATTTAGCCCATTTGTAATATTCAGAAAAGCATTTAATCAGCACTTTAGATATTTTGTAGACTGGGGGTCGTGAAGTTTATTTTCTAAACTATATTATAATATTATAGTCGCTATCATTGTGTGGTTTTACTTTTTATGTTTTTGAGATTTTTAGTTGTATAAGTATCTGACTCTCCTATTGCCTGAAATAATAGTATTTGTTTTGAACTTTATAATGAAATGTATGTGTGGATTCTGTAATAAATAATCATTATATTCAGGTTAGTTTGGGGTTAGTGACCTTTTGTCCGATATGATTGGTTCGAGCCCGGTCATGTCTACGGTGAACATAGATTTATTTTGAACTGTGACAATATCTTTGTAGGCATGTTACACAGGCAGGTATATGTACTTTGTATGAGTTCTATTTTATTAAAAGACTAGGTATGTAAAAAAAAACTTTGTGAAAGACTTAGGATATCTCTGAAATGTGTAGTTATGTTTTGATGTTTAACTTTTAACTGTCTCGACTCAATTTAAATTTTGATGTATCAACGAGTTGAATGTACTAAGACAAATTTTGTTACCCGCTGCTTTGCTTGTGTAATTTTTTGACTTCTGTATTCAATCAAAATCAATCTCCTAGTAATTTATATTTTCAAAGAGTTACTTTTTATGATAAACATTTTATAAAAAAACATTTGATAAACATTTTTAATTTATATTTTCCTGGAATAAAGCTTATTTCTCTCAGATTTTTGGAATGTAGTCATGCCAAAAACCAGGTTGGTTCAATGTAAATACAGACAATGTGGTAAATTAACCAAAACATTTTTATATTTGTACTATTAGTACCTAGTGATAAAATTGTTAATTTTTGTTTGTCATTCGATTTTGTATATTACTCGCATGTTATGATTTTTTTTCTGAATTGTCTTATTAGATTTACAATGTGGGATGTTAAAATATGAATAGTTAAGTGTTTTAAAGAGTGAGCCATAATAATGATTTCTGAAAATTAGAGTAGCTTATAAAGCAATTTATTGTAATTTTCATTCCTTTCACTTTAGCTTTATGTAAGAGATATTCTTGATTTGTATGATCTATTCTGTAATGAAATTGTAGTTAGTATCTTTTGTAAGTTTATACGATAAATAAATGCATAAACCAGTAATAAATGGAATCTTGTTTTTCCTCATATTTTCCTCATTTGTCTTTTAGCGCCATCTACACAAACGAGTTGGAACTAATATGTCTTCGAGGTTGCTTTGTTTCGTGCTCGATAAGGTATGTCAATAATTGTCCTATTGTTTTACATGGGCTTTACGTTCAGCGACATCTTTGCAGGTTACCAGAATTTATATACCGGTTTCGTTTCATTTCATTCGAACAAAAAACGCTGTAAATTAATTCATCCGAAAAATAATTAAGATTTGCAGACCGTCCATTTTCTCGCATTAAAATGTAGCATAACTGTGATTTATCATACATGACCTTTTACGTATACTTTCAGACGTATGAATGCTTTATTTGTAATTTTCTGATCGAACATAATTTAGTACCAGATTTTGTCGCTTTGCGTCACAAGCCACTATTATTGCAAAGTGTGTAAGGTAATATTTATCAAAAATAAAACAAGAGTAGCTCATTTAAACAAATAGCAGTTATTATAATGACTTATCTATACATATAAATACTTTTTGCTTGCACTCGGGGAAGGCATAATCAATTTCGACCGTGTGCGGAGCTCAAACGGTTCGCGCGTATCGTTTTGTTTCGATGTGACAGTTTTCGCATTAGTCTTGATTTTTCGAAACCGGTTCAGCCAAAATTTTCAGTAGATGAGTACGCCCAACTCTGAAGTAGAATTTAGCAAACAAGATGGAGAAAGAATCATTAAAATCGGAACATAATTGGCGGAGAAATCGCGTAGCATACATAATAGCCAAATCGGTGGTAACTTCTTTCTTTTGAAGTCGGGTAAAAATTATTATGATAATGCCTTTCCTCCAAGTTTTACGAATTTTCTAGACAATATTTACCCTGATTAGCGATTTTCTGACGATATGGTGTGATAGATATTATTTCCGTGGGATATTTTATTATGAAGTAAGTACCTAGATTTATTTATAAAAAAAATACAGTTATTGTATAATAATATTACATAAAAATAATAATTTATGCTGTTTGTAGAACATAAGATTTATAAATCTAATTGCGTAAAGCACAGCGAAGTATATTGAAAAACCCGGCAATTAAACGGAAAAGGTTTACGCAAAATGAAGCTAGATGGCGTTAGCAAGCCTTAAAACGCGCAAACGGTAGAAGCAGTGGAATTTAGACGTCAGACTGGTATATTTCAATACTTTCATTTTAATTAATTCCTTCGGAATTAAGGACGTAGGTATATTGCATGTTCGATTTCACTTGCGGCAAAGAATATATACCTAATAATACTCTTGCGGTACTAAATGTAATTATGTTTTGAGACCTACTAGGAAGGGGTTGGTCGGCCGCACCGCACCGCACCGCTGTCGCCGACCGCGCGCCGCATCGTGCAGAACTGTGCCCGACGGACGCATGGTTTTCGAGTCACGCCGCAAGCGCTACTATCGGAAGGTCTAATACAGAAGGTTCCCAGAAGAGCGGTCACCCATCCTAACAAGGATTCGCCTAACCGGTGCTGAACCGTTGACTGGCGTGATTGTCGAGTTACACCGCAAACGCTACTATCGTAATATTCGGAATATTTAGGATAATGGTTTTAGAGTTGAGGAAAGTAATTAAAGAGAATTCATTCTTTCACTAATTTTTTACATAGATGATTTCTTTCTAATCAATTCAACATTTTAAATTTTATTATGTATTTTGTTTTTCACTGGACGGGAGTACCTACGAGGAAGAATGTTCGGGCCGTCTCCGCCGCGCTGACTCGGAACGGGTTGGTGGATTCGCGTGCAACATCGGGGTATCTTCTGTGAACATAAACGGTTTGCTTCGCGATGCTATTATTTCATCAAGGAGCCAGTGATGTGAAGGTATGTCAAATAGGTTCCAGATAGTTCGTTGGTGTGGGACCGGGATTTGAATCCACAACGACTTCATAAATAATGGAAGAGTGTTTGTTACCACCGGATCACGACGGATCATAACTTTATTCTGGTATAAGTACGCATATAGTTTATTCAGTCATCTTTTAAAAAAATTTTAGGGAAAAAAATATTTTAACAATTAGCGCCATGTTTTCCTTTCCTCATAATTTTAAGGCTTCCGTACCCAAGGGGTGGGAGCGGGTCCCTATTACTGGGACTTCGTCATTTGTCTGTCTGTCTGTCGCCGGGCTGTGTTCCTTGAACCGTGTTGGCTGGACGGTTTAGCTTTCACACATGATGTATTCCTGTTGCCGTTTTAACAGCGAATGCTGAAAGAAGATGGATATTATAGAGGAGGCCATACCATACGATACGGAATTCTTCGTGTGCGGACTCGCACATGGATCTCACTTGACCGATTTTTAACACATTTATCATTATAGCGTTACTGTCGTAGCATTGTAAGTTTTAGCGATCTTAAAGTCTGGGAGCAAGTTGCATCCACATCAATTTCGGTTTAATGACTTAGTCATAATAAACAGAAGGTACAAAAGAATTGATTCTTTTGACTAACTAAGAAGAAATTATGAAGAGGCCTGGAGATCAGTACTCGCGTGCTGTTTGAAGAATATTAGATCGAGCCAAGCGAGGTCTCAGAATTTGCTGGGACAAACGGATATTTGTATGTATGTTTGTATATTTGTATGTATATTTGTTCGACGATAACTCGGGTATCGCTTCATCGATACTCATGAAATTTTACATAAGTGTAAGTACCTAGTTTATATAAATAGAATTTTAAGTTTGAATATGAGCAACTTCAGATCAGCGGTCGCTAATGTACCTATGGGATCTGCGAGACGATGACCAATCAACGATTATCTCAACATAGTTGCTCCATGACTATATCAACATTAGTGTGTTTCAAGTTTGAAGTAAATACTATACAGTGTGTGAAATTGCGCATTCCAGCTTTTAATCAACATAGGAGATAAATAAAATTAAAAAGCATTTCTCTATTATATTTTTCAAAAAATTAAAAAAAAATTTTTTTTTAGCCATCATCGTTATATTAGTTGTAGAACACTCGCTGATGATCAAGGGATTCTTTAGTGAATATTTTACAGTGAATAAGGTTGTAAAGGGGTTTGTATCCAGCGTATTTTTACGACTTTAAATTATTAGAAGATTGGCAAGTTGGAATGGCAAAGGGTAGGGCACTTAGCACGGACGCTTTATGTTTGATCGGGTAGAAAGAGTTCTTGAGTAATATACACATACTTGCCGTCAAGCACATTTCGGTAATGTGTTTTTGTTTTTGTTGTTTGGTATTGTGGCAGTAAGTAAGAGTATACTAGTAGATGTTAATTTTTTAGATCGAGAAATTTTTGCCATTAACCTCAATTAATCAATAACAACTCTGAACTTAATTTGATTCATAAATAGGGTTGTGTCGAAATTGGTTGATAATAAAAATATGAAATTTTATTTTTAGAAGTTCATTTGAAATATTATTCAAGTTTGAAATTTTTTTTTTGGAAGTTTATAAATATCAGAAAGCATTTCAGGATGATTTAGCAAAATCGCCTGAAACGAACGGAAGTTTAGTTTTATTTAGTACTAACCTACTTGTGGTTTATTTGTATTAAAATTAAAAGAATTTAAGTAACTGAATTTCAATTGAACGTACTTATCTAAAGTCCGATTGTAGCAAAATTTTAACGGATTTACCTAAATTTGAGTTGTAATAGAATTAAATAAACTTTCAAGTGTAGGTATTTATTGTTTGATTGTAATGTAATTAAATAGACCATCGTATTGTTCATCTTTATTATAGGTGAGCCTTGTTAATTAGGTAATTGTAAGTAAGGAAATTTAATTCCGAATTTTATTTGTAATTTAACTTTTGTGTATACTATAAAGGTACTTAATATAAGTTGGTCAATTTAAAGATTTGTAAATTTAAAAGTAATGTATGCGATTGCAAATTTTGTAAAATTTGTAAGTATTAATGCGATTGCAAATTATAATTATTTATAAGGTTTCGAGTTTGATGCTGAATTTTCAGTTTGTAATAGTTTAAGAATTTCTAGTTTAATAGTTTGAAAATTTGTAGTTTTGTTATGTAATTTATTTTTACAGCTTAAAGGTTTAAAGGCACTTTAAAAGAGTAATAATTTAAATTTTATAAATGTATAATTATGTTGTGATAGCATTCTTTGTATTAAGATATTGTTAGATACGGACGTAGGGGGTGGAAATTTCGTCTTTAAAAATTTTGTTTAGTAAGTGAACAAAATTAGAACATAAATAAAATTGATGTACATTTTCTCGGTGTCAGATATATTAGGTGTCTGAAATTTCGTTAAATTATTGTTTTTTTTTTATGAACGTTCTTTGTTATAAGATATTTATTTTAGGCCACTAAAAGTTTCGTTTAATATATTGTTAATTTTTTGTAAATGTGAATAGCAATGGGGTAGTATTTAATTTTTTTTCTTAAGGGTATATATGCAAACATTGGAACGCTCTTAATCTTGCAGAGGTAGTGCTTCATCTTCAGAGGTATGATACTATGAAAGCCAATGGAAGGGGTTTGTTTTGATGGGTATGCAGACAGTTCTGAATGGATGGATGACAGATTGTGGAATTTCAATAAAATTTGGGTTTACAAATTTAGAAATTTTAGGATTGGAAAATTTTGAATGAGAATGAAAGTAGCTGTAGAGAAAAGCATTGCTGGGGGGTTATGAGCGGTTTGTCAATGTTCGATTCTGGCAAAACACTATTTCAATTCGAACCTCATGGACGGAGGGATTTTGTTAGGTCTAAGCAAGCGTGCCATCCCGCCAACTAAAGTAGTTGACCCCATGAGGATCTTGCACTCTACAATGTAGGAACAGAGATTATAAGCCACACTCCACAAGCGCCAAAATAGAGATGGTTAGATTGGTAATTTTAAACTCATCGTGGAACTCTGGTTTCATGCGAAGTTTTTTAGATTTTACGTACCAATCCCAGTATCAGCCAGGAGGGTTTTGTTAATTTTTGTAAACAGAAGATTAGTTTGCAACTCTAAGCAAAACCAAGATACTAGTTCTAAGACGATTCACAACCGGCTTTCCTCTCAGTTACTGATATTGCAGTGGGATCGAAGAAAACTGTTGCATGAACGATTTGTTTAAAACCTTGAGTTGAGATCTGAGATGATCATTTCGATGTTGGTTTAACCCTTTGAAGTTGTCAGTGCGAGCAAGCGCGCGCGATATGTTACCGCCACTCGAACACCTCTTTTTTGCCTCACGGCGCCAGCCCGGCGAGACCACTTGATAAACTTATCATAAAATCTTAAGTACTGAACCGATTTGTATTCTGTAAATGTAGTTCTGATGAGAAATATATTACCTATCCGATATGTGACAAATATACAATTTTTTTAAAGTTATAAATATTGATTTTCAAATAAGTCAAAAATAGATGAGTTTTTTGTCAAGGTAATTTTCTCTCATTCTCGGCTCGATTTTGAGGCTAGAATATCTACCCCGGCACTAAGAAGGAACCATATTTTCCACCAAACCTCCTTTTCATGCTAGTTTATAATAAAAATCAACTAAAAAATCAAAATGAAATCGATTATTTTTTGTCACAACTAAATAGCACTTGACTAATATGAATGGCGGGCTTATTTTACAGTTCATTCTCTAAACAACAGATGGATATAAAATTCCCATGCTATAATCGACTCTATACCCTTGTGAAAAGGTTTTTAATGACCTGTAGTACGATGGTTCAAATCCGCACCATTAGCCATAGACGGATGCAAACATTCTAGTATTTTTGTTGGTTCGGATTGGAATCATTAGCCGTCAAGGGGTTAAAAACACTGAAATTATATTGTGATAGGGATAAAAAGAACACATTCACATTTTAATACACATAATTGTATTGCTGGAATTCGAATCTTGATGGATACAATATTGCATTCTTGTTTAAATTTAAATCATTGAACGCGATTGCTCTGAAAGAGGTTCAAAGTCATTTTAAAATGAAGGAAATTTGCTCAGATTAACAAATTTATTAATCTTCTTAAATTTGGGGTCGCTGTGCTGAGTCACACTCGCTGTTCACATATAAATAGGTATCCATATGATGCATGATTCATGTAGTAAACTATGTCTCCCACTAATATACTAAGAAGTTACATTAATGTATTAAAATTGTAACAAATTTTAACTAGATTTTTGGTTAAATAAACTGACAGGTACTAGAATAATGCAGTGAACGGAATATATGACAATATGTTACCTTTAATTATGTGTTATCACAATAAAAGAAGCGCTGGAGAAGAATTGAATTAATGATCCAGGAACTTCAGGCGGATAGAAAGTGAGGCGCAGGATTCAAGTGGAAAAGAACTTGCTTCTTTCTTGTAAAATCCACAAGCTGAAATTAATTAAAACAATAGATAAGAATTCTATGTTGCAGTCACATAAACAAAGCCAGAAAGACATGAGAATTAACAAAATGTTTGTGAACATTCAAGGTGTATTTCAAACAATATGCTGAATGATATTATTCAGATTATCAAGTTATTCTCGACTGAAAAACTACAAGCATTTATAAAATTAACCGTCGAGATTTGCAGAGAATGAGAGATTAGAGAATTCAATCACATACAAATAAAGGATCAAAGAACGTTTGCTTGAATTAGCAGTGATAAGATGTAGCACCAATTTGTTTTAATAAGGAATGATTGCAGCCAGGGATTGTTGTTAAAACTGATGAAATACTTCAAGAAAAAGCTACTGAATAGAAGTTAAAATGTTAAAACATTGTAGATAAATACCTTTTTCGCTTTTTCCGAGGTTATGTTTGCGTATTTTTTGTGTTTTGTTCCAAACAAAACTGTAGAATGATTTAGCTCGGTTTTGTCGTTATTTCCAAAAGAAGCCTTCTGGCAGGCTCTAGAAAGGTCAACTAATGCTTTCAGTCTTTAATTGTAACTGAAAATCCATTTGGAAACTGCATTTGAACAATAACTGCACTGAATGTTGTTTCGACACTTTTAGTTTATATTTATGCAGATTTTTGTAAATAATCACAGCACAATTGCTTCTTTGAAACATATCTTTATTCTTGCCGAAGATATATTTATCATTTGTATAGAAAGAGCACTAATATTTAAAGACTGTTTAACATTTTAATAATTTTCTATTACATTTGTTTGTTGACATTTTTTAATTGCTGAGAATCAGGGTTGCTAGCTTATGATTTGAAAAAAAACAAGAGAACATTTACGGTATAATGTTTTGTTAGTTAACTTTTGGTCTAGGATAACGCGGGAAAAGCGTTAAAGGTAAATAACAGATTAAATTGTCTATAGTTTTCTATATATTAATCATTCTAAAGTTTATATAGTACGCGAAGAAAATAGAATTTGTATGTGTACCACAGAATGCCTAAAGTGAAAAAGAAACAGAACTATGTTATTTAGCTAATATAATTACGATGGCACCTCTGTAATCAGGCTTATTGTCATAATGTATTTTTTGGATCATCATGTTATAAAATTTGATGTACTTACCTAACTTTTGAAACATTTTTTTTTAAATGAACATGTCTATAATGTCTACAGACGAATTTTGCCTGAGAATCAAATTGTATTTTAATGCTACGAGTACTACTAGTATTAGACTGTATTTGTATTGTTAGTAGTTAATATTTATGATAATAATAAAGAATTTTTCAAAACAAAAAAGAAAAAGTGGTTCTATCCAGTAGCCTAACATCTAGACCACTTAGATCACAAAAGAGATAAAACCTCTCTGTAGCGTTCACAGGGAGAGTTATTTTGTTGCCTTTATCTTTGTGTATGGTCCATGGCGACTCTGGCACAGGAAATTTTACGTTACCATAGAAAAAATGGCAAGTCGTTTTTTTTTTTTTTTTTTTTTAATTTAATTATAAAGGGCTTTGTCGCTTAGCGACCACATCGCCCTGTAGGAGATACATAACTTAAACTAACTTATCCTTTTAAGCCTATATCTACGAGTTTGTACAACATTTTTGCACTTTCAGAGTCTGGAGAAGACAAAATGGAGTTGTAAAAACCAACGTCTTTAATATTTTGTATAGAACATAGTCTTCTAAATGACTCGTTCCACACACATTCTAACAATATGTGGAGAGTATCTTCATATACGCCACACTCATTGCAATTGGGGGTTGGCGTTTTTTTCATTAGATATCTAAACTTATTAGTCAGAATATGTGCAGAACGGAGTCTGAGGGCTGTCACTAGCTCGCTGCGATTTAGAAGGCTATGACTTATCCAGGGATACTTTAAAACTTGCGGTTGTATAGTCTTGTACCAGATTCCTTTCTCTTTGGATCGCTCATCAAAATGTTCCTGCCACATTGATCTACATTGCATTTTAATCCATCGCGTGTAGTCCGAGGCCAGAGGGGTCGTCACCAGTGGAACACCGTCAGTGATCGCTTGCCTAGCTAAAAGATCGACAGCTTCATTTTCCTGCAGGTTTATATGTGATGGAATCCACTGAATGAAGACCTCCCTGTTCTCGGATTGAAGGCTTAGAAGGCAAGTCGATGGTTACCATTTTACCGCTATAAACGACCGCTCTTAGGCGAGGCCTGAGTTAAGCGGTCAGACTATAGGCTACGACCTCGTCTCTTTGAGCGGTAGCGGTAGCGGGGCGGCGATCAGTAAAGAACCAATGTACTAAAATGTTCGAATGACGCCACGACGGCGTGCCGCTCCAAGCGCTCGTATACCCCGCCGCCACCGCTGCTGCTGCCGCTAAAGCCTTAACACGTAGCCAAGCGGTGAGTGGGGAAACTATTAGTACTGTAACAACCTTTTTAATAGTTCACTGCAGGACGTAGGTCTACCCACGAAGGGTGAGCCATGATTGGGCCATATCCACCACGCTAGCCCAGTAAGGGTTGGTGGATTCACACACGCTATCGAATTTCATCTCCGGACCGGTTTGTAGGTTGCCTCACGAGGTTTTTCTTCATCGAAAAGCCAGTGGTGTTAGAAACCGTGATTTCCAAGAAATTCATTGGTACGGGACCGGGATTTGAACCCACAACCCCACGATTTTGAGGCGGGTGTCATTACCACTAGACCATCACAGCTTTACTAAACTATTAGTGAAAGGCGTTATCTAGCTGACCCGGTGAACTTCATATCACCTTCTTCTGTAACACTAACTTCGATGGCATCCGCGCGCCACCAACTACCAGATTTAATAACTTTTACTTTACTTTAAACATTTTTTTTTTTACAATTTGACATTATATTTAATTTAGTACTGAGTGACGAAAATCTACCAAATTAGATGGATCTGGTAGGTTTTTATCATTCATACAACTGGCACCTTGTTGTGTTTCCTTATATTTAATGTTTTGTTTATCTAATGTGATTATTGTGGTTTAATTGATGGATGGGAATTAAATTTAAAAGAATGATTGATTGTTTAGCTGTAATAATATTTATCGTAAGTAATTAGTTTCTTGCTAAGTTTTTACCATTAGGTATGTAGATTTTTGTTGACTATTCAAAAGTGTGTCTCTGACACCCATTTCTTGAATAAATGAACTTTTACTAACTATAACATGAAGAAATATTTTGTATGGGAAATTTGTATTGATATTTTATGATTTTTCTCGCAATTTTCTTAATTTTAAGATAAAAACTTTTCTTGAGAATAGCAAACACAACAAAAAAAAAAATAAGCGAAATCGGTTCAGCCGTTCACGAGTGACCATGGGAAATAGGGATTAAAAAAGTAAGTTCGTATAGGCCGGGTAGCTAGCTAGCCCTGGGGTCAGAGTTCTTAGGCCGCCTAGAGACCTCTGACTTGGCTAAACGGTTAAAACAACCGGGGCTCAGTTGGAAAATGCCACCCATAGGGATTAATTTTTATCTTTATAGAACTTTATGAAAAGAAGAAGAAGAAAAGAGAAGTTTATGAACAAGTTAACAATCCCATTTCTAAGAATATAAAATAAATAAAAATATACTTGATAATATGCTTTTGTGTTTGAATATAAATTCCGCATACAATATTCTGAATTAACAATGCCACTTTAACTCGCCACTGGCGATTTAGATAACTTTATTTAACTTAAAAGTCTTCTTGTATCAGCTACAACTTCACAGACAGACTTCAAGTATGTACAGTCTTTATTACAGTTCCAAAATGAACAAGTAACATTACAAGACCAGTCCATTACATTACATAAATTTAGTTGTTAGACCGGATATCTAGAGATCTAGAGACAAAATACATACATAACACTGAAACAAAATACAATTACAAAATAAACACAGTAACTTGACCTACAATGCGCTTACTCCCATAGTAAGGCTAGGTTAACATGCTCCCCTACGATCATATCTGCGAAGATAGCACGTACCTTACTTATTTAGTGATATAACGGTGAGCATACACGGTAATTTTAACTGATCAGTTTCTTCGTACACATTACAACTTGGTTAGACCCAACCATCGAATCGGATGGAGTGTCACGTAGTTCATCATCATCAGCCGTAGGACGTCCACTGCTAGACGTACACCTCCCCTATGGATTTTCAACTAGCCCGGTTGAAAGCGACCTGCATCCCGGTCATGTAGTTGGCCCAACAATATTATTATTACTAGCTTCCCGCGCCGGCTGCGCCCAACTACAAATAGTTTAATAGCTACAAAATGTTGGGTTTTGGGCAAAAATTGCATATGTTAAATAATGTGTGGTTTTTGAACGGACACAATAGTTCGAGGGTGGTAGTCAACTACAGACTTTTAAAAATGAAATGCAACAGGAAACGAGCTGTGGTTGGCTATTACAGATGAAGTCGTTAAAATTAAAAAATAATTAAAAAAGAATTTGTGGTCAGAGACTCGCATGGGTTTTGGAGACCATTCTGGTAGAGCCGACGGAGCGAGGAAGAAGTCTAGATTAGTTATTTTTAAAGTTTAAGGAACAATGTGATGGAAGGAATAAATCTTCAAGTATTATTGTAATAATGGTGTTTCTACTGAATCTAGTCCTCGGTTTTTCTAACAAAATCTTCCCGAAAAAAATATCCTAAACCCAAATGATAGTGTAAGCCGTGTAGCAATTTGTTGTGTAGGTTAGAAGATCTAAGTAGATTTTCAGACAAACACACAAAATAGGTAGCGACTGTATTTTATGATTGTAGTGATTAGTAATGGTTGGAGGCGGTTGGATCATCTACTCAATTCCACCCACAATCACCCAATTTGCAGTCGACATCCAACAAATCAAGGTCAACATCCGACATTGCTACATACAAACTGAATAGTAAAGTTGGACCGACCACGTTATACTCCCTTGTTATACACGATCCGATTTGGCATTTAGCTCCAACCAAATCGGAATGTGTATCAGGGCTTCAACTGATCAGTTTAAATGACGGTGTGTGACTAGCTTAAGGCTCTCTTTGCCGTCTTCTGAAGCGTAATTTCAAAGGCTAGTCAGCTGTCATAGCAGCCTGCCGTGCAGCCTTTAAAATGCAGTATGAGCAAAAACGCGGTTTCGAGAAAAACGCGAAAAACTTTTTGATTTGTTTTTTTTCTATGTTACAAGGTTTTATGACGTATGTTTTGAATGCCATTGGGCGCATCTGAATTCGAAGAAAGACTTCAGGAAAGAAAATACGCACTTAGATTATTATATGATGTATAAAAACGATTTTGAAAAAAAAGATCCCAAAAAAGAGCAGTTACTACACATAAAATTTAGTGAAAAAGTTCGCATAATCAGATTAAAATGCAGTAATTTGAGTTAGTACTGCAAAATTATGCGGGACATGTACTACTTTGCCGTTTAAAATGCAGTATCAGATTTATTTTACTGCATTTTAATGTGTCTCTTGAATAAAATGTAGGTGCAGTATGTAAATAATTATTGACTAAATTACGTAAGCTACTTATTTTATGGAGTAAGAAAGAGTATTTCGATCAAAATATTTTTTATTAAAGATATAGTAAGAAATCAACACTGCACTTCAACATCAACAAAAATCAACACAATCACTTTTTATTATTATTTAGACTATTCTGGCTCAGACTTTTGTGATATCATAGCAATTTGGGTTAGTCACACTCACAGTTTAGATGTAGTAATTAAACCTTAAATCACTTATAACATTTATGATTAACACTGCCAATAATCAGGGCTGGATTTAGAGGTCTAGAGGCCTAGGGGCAAAAAAAAGAGTGGAGGCAACCTGGCTCAAAATTATTTTCCAAATGAAATAAATAATATTTATTGGTCTAGGGAGTTAATACTCCCTGCACGGGAAGCATGGCAAAGGGACTAATAGTCTTTCCACCATTATGTCCCCTCGAAGAGGAAATAAAGTATGGATTGACAATGACATCTGACATTAAGAGTGGATAAAATGGTTTTCTCCCCTTGCCGTGCTACCCGGGCTGAAGATGGGTAGTAAATTGCAAATACTTATTAGGGTCATTTGACATTTGATCACCCTTCGTGGGTAGGCCTACGTCTTGCAGTGGACTATTAAAAAGGCTGGTACAGTACAGTACAGTACAGACATTTGATATTTTATCGATTGCCTGATTGGAGTGAACAAATATAGATCTATGATTTCTGTTTATATTTAAGAACAATACAATCATGTTTGTATAAAGTACTTTAGGTAAAAGTAAAACAGTGAAAAAAATATCGAAGGGAGAGTTGTTTACTAGTCAGATAAGTCGGATATTGAAAGGTTTTTCCCGAAGTCTCTGTTTGTAGGGACTCCTCTTTTGTGGAGGCCCAGGGCTGAAGCCCCGGTTACCCTCCCCTAAATCTGGCCCTGCCAATAATACTTACGAGAAAACTAAAATATGCAATAAAAACTAATGAGATCTTTCAATAGAACTGCTCAGACATACTTAAACACTTAAATAACTATCTAGGAACAATAATCATAGGTATTATTCTAAGTATATATAACAAAACAAATGCTCTCCTTCCGTATGTTTTAACTACGGACGTAGTACGGACGCACCACGGCGCCGCTGCCCGCGCTAGTTCGAGTCGCGGCGTCATCCCTTGAAGGCCGCAAGTTCTACGTGTCCGTCGAGAACGTCAGCTCCGGACACAGAAGAATGGCTGCGGGAGTTCCTCAGGGGAGTTGCACATCACCATTCTATTATGCCATTTACACGGACGACATACCGATCCTGGAAGACCTCAGACCAGGAGAACGGGGAGTCGTCCTCGCCCTCTTCGCGGACGATAGCGCTAACATTGCGTCGTCCAGGAACAAGAGAATAGGCGCTGGCAGGATCCACTAGTCCTAGACATCCTGCCAGAATGGCTCGATAAATGACGGATTGCCATCAACGTGGGAAAGATGGCAGCGCTGCTGACCGGGAGATCACCAAGTCTACCACCATTGATGAAGCCACTGCAGCTTAGAGGACAAGACATTGCGTGGGAAAGCACCTGCAAGTACCTGGGTGTCTACATCGACCGGGCCCTTCGCATGAGCTCGCAGACCTTGCACGCCGTTCACCAGGCGAAGGCTGTTCGAGTCTTGCTGCGACCCGTGCTGAGCTCTAAGCTGCCACTGAAGACCAAAGTAGGGATTTACAAGACCTACATTCGTTCCTGGTTAACTTACGCAACGCCCGCTTGGTACGCGCTCTGCTCAGCCAGCCAGAAGAAAATGATGCAAGTGGTGCAAAACGTCGCTCTGAGGATGATCTCGGGAGCCGGCCGGTACTTTCGCAATGACGTTATCGCCCGGGACGTGCGAATCGAAACCGTGAGGGAGTCCGTGGCTCGTCTGTCGCGTGGCATGTTTGACCGCGCGGACAATGGGCCATAACCCCACCTGAACAACATTGCGCCGCTTCACGCACGCCTCCCTGCCGAACGTACATGGCGTGCCCTCCCTAAAGATCTCCTCTTGGCTGGCTCGGACACGGAGCAGGACTCTGAGGGACCAAGCGGCATCCAAAATAGAGATGAGGCCTAAACTAAGAAGAGAGTACCACCAAACCAAAGAATGGCCACCCCAGTACAACCAAGCCAAGATGTGGCCAGCGATGGCCATACAAGTGGCTAGCGAGGGTGCTGAGAAAAGCCGCCCGTCCTCGCGGACGGAAAAGGGTACTCGCATCCTCCCAACATAGCCCCTCAGCTCGATAGCTGAAGCGTCCAGCCGCCGAAGAGAGCGCAAGCTCGAGTTGGCATCCTAACCCTCGCCAAACACGGGGGGGAAGAACCCGCATGATGATGATGGACTGTAGGGACCCGCCGCCCACATCTGTTTCAGTCCTGAGTTAAGTCCTGTCTCAATACTGAGTTGAGCGGTAGGATTATACTTGTAACCAATATTCCATAAAATAGAATTACGTGATCTATCATTGTACATTCATGTCAATGTAACAATTATTATGTAAAAATTAGGTCTTAGAAATAGGTGATAGATTTGGATAAATGTAAATGTGTTATCATAATTTATTTAGAAACCTTAAAAACATCGAAATTACCACACAAAACAAGTAGCCACGCGCTGTCGACGTCCTCCTTCCACGGTGCGGCGTTCGGCACGCGACTGATTGAGCGACAAATACTAGCTAAAATGCAGTAGGAAATTCCACGAAAACAGTGGAATACAATAAATTGATTTGAATTACCAATTAAATTGCAGTAATTACGACTTATACTGCAATTTAGGCTGTAAAATGTAATTATTGAAGTGATAGATATTATCGATTATACTGCAGTAAATAACCAAAATACTGCAATTTAATTAGTAACATTGACAACAAAAAGTAACCTATGATATAAATAAAAGACAGTTCAATTAACTTCACTGCATTTTAATTTGTTTTGACCGTATGGAAAAAATAGGTGATGCTATCTTAAACACCGCGTCTTAGTAACTTACTGCAGACTAGTCTGTAATCATTTTGAAAAGTAATAAAAATAAACTTTGCAGTATTCATATTTTCAGTACATTATCTATTTACTGCATTTTAGTTTATGTGTTTATCATATTTTTAAGGTTATGTTAACCGTTTTTTTGTAGCAGTGACGACATTTACTGCATTTTATCTGGGAAAACAAAGCTATTAAAATACAGTAATTGCTCTTACTGTATTTTAGATAGTTTATCGTTACAGTTTGCATAAAACATTCCTAGTTACTGCGTTGAGGTAGTTGTTTTTTACTATCTTGTAGTTGCGATAATCAAAAACCGATTACATCATTCGATTCCTTATGACGTGCCCATTACGGATCAATATTTAACTCAAAAACGTAAAAATGTCAGATACTGCGTTTTAAGGACTGCAGGGCAGAGCAGTGGCACAAATATTACGTTGCCAAGACCTAGAGCTGTATATCTGACAACTAGACGCCTGTCTTGAGGCTAACTGTTCTAGATAGACGTAATAAAATATTTACAGAATTTTTTTACTCTGTGTGTGTGGCCATGCGTGGTGAGTAGGATTAAGACACGTGCGTTAAACTTTGATATAACAATTTCGATAAAAACGTATGAAGACACCTTTTAATACCTCTTTTATTTAAATGTTTAAATACAGGAATGTAGCCAACTGAGTAGATTTTTTTTTAAATTAATTTTAGGTCTGCTTTACAAAAGCGTCCACATCTCTTTAAGACTGAACGAATGAGCTAAAGCTCGGAAGCCAACCTGTATTATTAGAAACCTATAAGTAGTACAATGTCCTGTGTCTAGCAGTGTACGTTGCACAGCTGATATAATTATGGTAATATATCCTAATTTTCTTTCTACATATTGAAAAAAAAGAAGTACTTAGATAAGTATACAAAATGGCAGATATCAGACATCTAAAATAACAACCTTCTTTTTTCGGCAGTCGGTTGAAAACAGTGCCATAACAATGTCAGCAATGTTAATCTCGTTGAAAATAAATTAGCGAAACGTTAACATTACAGTCATTACTCCTATTTATTGTTGGTTCATCGATTCCCGTATCGCCCTCACGCGCTGCCGCTTGCCTAAAATAAACACAAATGAACCGTAGTAATGGGAAAAACGCTTATAACGCTTTCATGAAATCATACGCAAATAATTCAAGTTAAATTAGGAATAATTTTCATTACGTACCTATACAACTCTTGATTAATAAATACATTTTATAGCGTTGCTTGGTGGTTGGTTTCAGCTTACCTTATTTAAAGCTGTGATTTAGTCGAAAAAGTAGACACGTGTAATATTTATTTTATTTTTAGCGTCTTTAGAGTACGAGTACGAATACAAACCTTACCCATTGGTATTTAGGGCAACTGAGCTATAACCAGCACACTGGTCTTATGCGGACTGGTAGATTCATATACGCCATCTAATTTCTTCTGCAAATTGTACACAATGTCCTTGCGATATTCAAACATAATAGGTAGGTTCGATGTTCGTACTCTGAACGTAATAAAATTAAAATCTATTTTTTTAAATAAAATAAAACAGCTTGTTTTAAGAAAAAATAGCAATATTAATTAGCCGATGTAGTGGCCATTTCATAAAACAAAGAGCGCTCTCATAAATAGCTAAGACCTGTCATAATAATAAAACAACTACTCGTAAATAACAAAGCTATTATCGACACACCCACTACTACACTTACACTAATTAACAGAACACAAGCAAGTCACTGCACTCGTAAACACCATTGGTTATGAGAGCCATACAAAAGGTGAAAATCACTGCCATTCTCACAAAAGACCCTCGTCAAAAAATCATTAGTGTAGCAACAATAATTTGTCGCAGAATAATTAATTGCCAAAAACGACGCGACGGGAGTGATGGAAAAATAATTCGATATAGAAGAAAGGAAAGCGCTATTTATTTCATCACGTTTAGTTGGGAACAAAATTATTTGGGTAGCGATAATCCCTGGCGGCAAGGGAAGGATTGTTTTGGCTAAACAATGGAACAAAATGACCTCCTTCAGTGGTTTCTAATGCCTTGTCTTTTACCGACTAAGGAGGGGAATAAACTGGGATTTCTGGATTGAATACTGTAGATATTTTAGTAGGTATTTTGGGAATTTTGAAGAAACATTTTATCCAGAACTTGCTTTAGGCTTTTTGGGACTCTGAAATAGAAGAAGTAATAATAAAACGGGATATATTCACTAAGCCTACCTACATCGTATATCTTGGAAGGTACGATAGACAGAGAGACAGAGGTCCAAAGGGCTATTTTTGGCTTACTTATAGAGCTCTTTTCAACCGAAAGGTAGCCAACCGGACTATTTACAAAGAAATGTTCAAGACTTTTTTACATAGCTTCCCTTTAGGATGTTAAAGTCAATATCTAATCGTTACCAAATAAAATGTAATTCAATAAACATATTTATATTTCATTACACATTTGTTTTATTAGGCTCAGTCAGGCATTTGTTATAAATTATAATTATCTCCTAACTGCCTCATTGGCCCAGTGGTTAGTGACCCTGACTCCTGGGTCAAAGAGGCGTGGGTTCGTTTCCCACCCAGGGCAAGCATTTTTGTGATGAACATATATGTTTGCTCCGTGTCAATTAGAATCATTTTAGGGACTTATTTTTTACATCAAAACTAACAACTTTTGTCAGAACTCAAAAAAACAATTGTTGTTCCATAAAAAAAAAAACTATCGTTCATCCGCGACAAAATGTATGAAACAGCTGTTTTTTTTTTTTTTTCAGATTTGACGAAAGTCGCAGAACAAAAGTTGTTAGTCTTGATTTACAGAATTAGCCCCTAAAAGTATGCGAATAGTACTTGCTTCGGCAGTACATATACTAAAAAGTATGCGAATTAAAAAGGAATAACCCTGTACTAGTATGTATTTAAAAATAAGTCCATCTATCCATCCATCAGCCAAAGGACGTCCACTGCTGGATATGGACCTCCCCTATGATCGCCAATCTAGTCTTAAAATATGTAGGTATATCAGTATCTGGCTGCCATATCACAAACTTTGCTTAGGTTTGGAGTCAGAAATCGTGTCTTAGATGTTCCCAAATATTTATTTATTTAATTGTTAAAGAAAAATCAGCAAGGAATAATTTTCTATCCGAGCACTGTATGTATACTGCTGCTGTTTTTTTTTAAATTTAGAACTGTTTTCCAAACCGATTTAAAATATGACATGTTTATTTTCGAATACAACGAAGTTCCACCTTTTACTTTACAAATCTTTTACTAAAAGTATACAGTCAAAAAAAAATCTAGAGGTATGTTTACGCAACTCGAAAACAAGGAAAACGCGATGTAAAAATACATACGAAAAATGCCAAGTAAATGGGGGACATCCCCCATCTACTTGGCATTTTTTCTTCCCCCTAATATTTATATTTTTTTATTTAAAGATTTAATACTTAACATAAGTCAAGCAAACTATAAAGTCAGGAAAGTAATTTTTGAATTCGTTGTTTTCTAACAAAATTCCCTTATTTTCTATTCTAACAGATATTTTCCCAAGAAAATATCCCTCTAATTAATAACCGGAGAAACAAACAAAACACGAAATATGAGCGTTGAGTGTTTTTCGATAATTACAGTGCAGCTCTGCCTAGCGAGGCGACGGTAACGAGGAAGACGCTCATTCAGTACTTTAGCTCTTAGACTTTATGATTTAAAAACTAGAATGTGCTTGAAAATGTTGACTCCAGGGCTAACCTCCCGGCCTATACAAATTTACCAAGTAATTAAGTTAGTTCGTATTGGCCGCGGTAGCTAGCCCTAGTATTGTATTAATCGTTCCGCCATGTCAGAAGCCTTCAGGCGGCTTAAAATCAATAAATAAGCAAAAAACGTTTCTTGTATAGGAGCCCCCTTAAATATTTACTTTTTTTAGTTAAATTATTTATTTTTAAAGTAAATGTTTAACTAAATATTCAGTGAGAATTTCAAACATCTACCTGTCACTTAAAATTCAAGTATGTTGTATGGGAGCCCCTTTAATTTTTTTTTTCAGTTTTTAGTATTTGTTGTTGTAATTACAAGTTTCTATCTGTCACAGTTCATGAGCCTGGTGAGAGACAGACAGACAGACGGACAGCAGAGTCTTAGTAATAGGGTCCCGTTTTTACCCTTTGGGTACGGAACCCTAATTATAAACCCTATTTCAAGTATTAAGAAAATTCTACATTTTTCTATAACATTAAACGAATAAATATTCGTTTAATGTTATATAAAGGATGTAGTATGTAGAGAAGATTATAAACAGTTTGGAGTACTACCTGCGGAGTTTGTAACGGCCGCTTGCCTCAAATTGGAAGTCTTGTTTCAGTGCAAACGTCAGTGAAAAGCCTAAAATAAACATTTAAAAACGATCGAAATAAAAATATTCAAATAGAAATATCAGTACCTCAAATTGATAAACCTTAGGGAGCCTAAAGCAAATGTAATTAATTTTTAAAGTGTAACTTTTATTACATCGCCACAAACTTTTTCGTCCATCTATTGCATGTGATGGTCGGCCGCGGAGTAAAAGTGAAAGGGGCTCAACAGAGCACCAATGGTTCGCATCAGCTGACCGTGTAGTGTAGTCATTTGTGCCAGTAAAAGTTTCACTTCTACCGTAGTTTCATAAAATCACACAATTATTTTTTTTTTCTCTTCAACTGTTATTAAAATTCTAAGTTTAATTTAAAAATCGTTGTATCTCATTAAGTACAAAATGCACGTGATTCAGACAATAAGTTAGAGTACTGTAACACAGTATGTGACCGTGGCCGAGCCGACCTCTCTAATTAATTCTGATATTCAAGCTGACAAACTCGCAGAAATGCCCATTCATTGCCTTTCTTTGTAAATAAACCTGATTCGTAATTAGAGAGTTGCAAAAACTTGGATAATTGCTGTGCTCCTTTAAAGGGTAAAGGTGAGGGTATTCTTGAAAAAATGCACGAACTTTGTTCAATAGATCGTTTAATGAGTGTCGAGACCGTGGCAAAAAAGCTCTGAAGATTTTCTTGCAGAAACATTAAAGCTGAAAAGAATAAAACACGACTACAGATTGGAATATACCATTCATTGCAAGCTATAATACAATGCAAGATATTCAAAACATCACAACACTTGACTGCCTCGGTGGCTCACTGGTTAGTGACCCTAACTTCTGGATCAAAGAGGCGTGGGTTCGATCCCCACCCAGGGCAAGTATTTATGTGATGAACTGGGTGCTCTGTGTCTGGGTGTTATTTAGTTACTATCTATATAAGTATGTATTTAAAAATATGTTTATGTAGTTCTCTGGCAGCCATTTCACAAACTTCGTTTAGTTTGGGGTCAGAGATCGTGTGTTAGATGTCCCGAAATATTTATTAATTTAATTGTTAAAGAAAAATTAGCAAGGTATAATTTTCCATCCGAGCACTGTATGTATACTGCTGCTGTTTTTTTTTTATTATTTAGAACTGTTTTCCAAGCCGATATATAATATGACATGTTTATTTTCGAATACAACGAAGTTCCACCTTTTACTTTACAAATCTTTTACTACGAGTATACAGTCAAAAAACAAACTAAAGGAATTTTTACGCAACTCGAAAACAAGGAAAACGCGATGTTAAAATACATACGAAAACATAACCAGTTTACAAACCCCAAGAGGTCATTTCCGACTAACAAAGCATAAAATTGGAGGAGTCCAACATTCGCAATAACCCAGAGAAATGGTACTGAAATTCTGCTTCAGCGTTTAACAAATTTATGGAGCGAGGGCAATTCTTTAAATAAAGGATAGGAGTAGGTATTTTATTGCTCTTACTCGTACTTAGCATTCGCTCGATAAGATAATGTAGAGCCTCTCCCCGAATATTTCACCCGTGGACGGGCAATGGTAGTTCTCAGCGAAATTAAGTTTGACTCTTTATTATTTGAAATGTGATTTAGGTATGGTACAGTGGAGATAATAGATTCTTTTACAAATTCTTCTTTGTCAATATAATATTTATAATTATATTGCTTTGCAAAAATAAGTTCTATACTGAGACTGTAAAAGACGATTAAAAATTATGTAAATACTAGTCTGGATGTCGGAATTTCAATTGTGACGTCAACCGACTAGGTAGATTGACGATATAATTAAGACCCCGACCATCCTTACTAATACTATATACTATATACTATTATACTATATACTATATACTATATACTATATACTATATACTATATACTATATATACTATATACTATTATACTATATACTATATACTATATACTATATACTTATACTATATACTATATATACTATATATACTATATACTTATACTATATATACTATATACTATTTACTATTATTAATATTATAAATGCGAAAGTAACTCTGTCTGTCTGTCTGTCTGTCGCGCTTTCACGCTAAAACTACTGAACCGATTTGAATGAAATTTGGTACACAGATAGTCTAGAGTCTGAGAAAGGACATAGGTTACTTTTTGATTCGAAAAAATAGTTTTAAAGGGTTGAAAACGGGGGATGAAAACGCATTGGCTAGAATCTTAGAAGAAAAAACTTATTTTTGCCCATGACAAATGGTAATTTGCATCTTGACTTTAAAAATTACATTATCTATGCCCAATGCCCATTCAAGGCTGCTCGAGTTGCAAATGTCAAAGTCAATCAATCTTTTCCTGTAAAATTTAGAAAAGGTTACATGTATTTTTTCAGTTTAATTACGTAGTTTTTATTCTAATAGGTATGCCTACAAAACGCAAATCGAATCTAGCGCGTAGTTCTAGTGGAGCTCGCGTAAAGAAAATTGCTAGAAGCCAAGAATCTGAAGAGCACACTTAAATGCGTTTGACATTAGTTGCCGAGCGCCACGCATCTCAAAGAGCTGCTGAGACTCAAGAGCAAACCAAGCGCGTCGAATTTTAGATGCTGAGCGTCACGCAGCTCAGAGAGCTGCTGAGACTGAAGTTGAAAGTCAAGCGCGGCGACTTTTAGATGCTGAGCATCACGCAGCGCAAAGAACTGCTGAGACTCAAGAGCAAAAAACCAAGCACGTCGAATTTTAGATGCTGAGCGTCACGCAGCTCAGCGAGCTGCTGAGACTTAAGGAGAAAGTCAAGCGCAGCGACTTTTAGATGCCGAGCATCACGCAGCGCAAAGAACTGCTGAGACTCAAGAGCAAAACCAAGCGCGTCGAATTTTAGATTCTAATCATTAGACGTTAAGCAATAAATTGCATAGTTCCTGTAGGACAGGACAAAAACTATCGAAAGCTAAACTGTCGCCACTATCACAAAGACGCTAAGTGATTAATTCCTCTATGACACTTAACGAAACGTCACAGCGAAACGTAATTAGATGACAGGTGACATTGTCTGCAGACTTTTATAAATCACAGGTAGCATGGCAAGGGGACAAATTGTTTTTCCACCATTATATCTCATTGAAGAGGAAATAAAGTATGAATTGAAAATGACAACTGACATTAAAATTGGATAAAATGTTTTATTCCCTCTGCATGCTACATGTTACTATGACGTTTAATAACAGGCCGTCATTTTGTCTGACATTAAAAATATTTTTAAATCTTCTATCATTAGAGGTTTAACATGTTTCTTTATTCTACCTTTATGGTACAGAATCATCATACTTTAATATTATCAATCCGAAAAGTTTGTTGGTTTGTTCCTCTTTGACGCAGCAACGGAGCAAAAGATTGAATTGATTTTTGGTATGGATACCTATGGTTTAAAAGACAGAAAGTGATAGCAGGATACTTTTGTATCCCGAGAAAATTCGTGATTCCCATGGGATGGACAATAACTGTTTCTCAACAATGGAGCAACGGATTGACTTGATTTTTGGGGTGGGCATAGTTTGGAAGACGGAAAGTGACATAGGATACTTTCCTTTCCGAAAAAATTGCGGTTCCCGTAGGATAAGACAATAACTTTTTCTCAGCAACGGAGCAACGGATTGCCTTGACTTACGAGTATTGCATGAATATAGTTTGAAAGACGAAAAGTGACAAAGGCCACTTTTTATCCCAAAAACTTTAACAGTTCTCGTAGGATAGGATGAAAAGTAAGCGAGCGGGCCGCGGTAGCAGCCGTCTAAGCGCCAGAAATAACCTGTCATTTCAAGTTTAGGACGTTCCTACATTTTTCGCACTCCTTCGCGGCACTCAACAGCGCTAGCCCAGACTCGGGCTCCATAACGGACCTTACGCTCCCGCCATAATGAGGGTGTGTTTCGGAGCACAAGACACATCGTCATCCACCACTCGGGAGTAACCAGCACTGAGCGTCGGACAGCATTCCAACGCCCTGGTCCCAGTGCAACGGGTCATTCATAGTAGCCCAGCGCCTGCCTCTTCAACTGCAGAGGGCAGTGAGAACAGCCATCGCGATACCGACACTTCTCTTCCCCTGCAGCCCCACTGCGTCTTCCCACAGGTTGACGGCCTAGCGGAAGGTAGGGTAGGTGGTGGCACCCACACAACCGGTTCCATCCCACCGCAGCCCCTAATCCTCGGTTGCAGCGTCGCAAGAGCGGCACTGCAGCCCGCCTCAGAAGCAACACTCCTCATAAGGCAGGCAACCTACCGGCCATCCTCTCAGCTGCTTTAGTTAAAAGCGGCTGCACTACGAGTGCCGGCCTCTAAGCTGCCTTGGGGGAAAGACCCAAAGAAGAGGGAGATTTCGAGCGCCGCCTTTTCAGCTGCCTTAGACCTCCCCTGCCACGACAAGGCGGGAATACACAGGGGGGTTGTATATACACTCCAACCGTAACTTAACCAACAAAAGCATTCCTCTAAGGTATTTTGATGTTTGTCGCTTAGGTTAGGTTTCGCAGCCGACATAAACATTAGCCAAAATCAAAATATAACGCGGGCGAAGCCGCGGGTAAAAGCTAGTCTTCTATAACTTCAACAAGTAACACAGGCGTTGTACTAAGTTCCTATGCTCTGAGTTTCTGTAGACTTACATAGAACTTTAACAAAGTTCTGGCCTAAGCTGCCGTTTACGATGCTGCTGTATCGATGACACTTTCACAACTTACCCTGTTCTACCCTACATGCTTTAAAGTTAACAACTTGAGTAACTTTATAAGCTTGTAACAACAACGGTAGGAACTTCGTCAGACTGGCAAAGCATAATAAGTAAAATTATAGAAATGAGGTGGTTTTACGAGACCTAAGCGAAAACTCACGGAATCTAATTAAACGTGATCAAACGTGAAATTCAATAACTTATTTATTATACAGACCACTGTTTTGCAAAGTGACTTTCACGAAGTGAAATCTGTACTCAATGTTATGAATTAAGTAAGTAAGTAATTTTAGAATAAGCCCGACCGCAAAAATATTACATTTACAAACAAAAAACTCAACTACTCTCGACGAATTGTATCGAGCAGGTTTTTTTTGTATCGCAGTCGGTCTCACAGTACTTTAAACTTAGTCGTAATTGTGAGCATTTAATAATATGTACTTACATTTCTTAAAGTCCATGCACGTTGCATGTAGTGCACGTAGTTCTGGAAGTAGGTACACAGACGTGCACTCGGCAACAGTTTTAACCCAGCAATCGCTAAATAACCTACCACCAGCGTGAACCAGTTAACCTAGTTATAAATACCGAACTAAAATCCTCCCTACAGCTATCTTACTTACCCATGTAACCATAGAGATCTAAATATAGACCCTCTCTTTACCCGTTGCGGCGCGGCGCACGTGACATATGTAGCAAACCTCTTGAACGTCGATGGGAACTTTTGTCCAAATGCAAAATAGCGTCAAACGTCGATGGGAACTTTTGTCCCAAAAATAAAATTGCCTCAAACGTCGATGGGAACTTTGTCCAATTTGTATGATTTTGCAAAAATCAGCTTTAAACCGTAAAGTTAGAATTCTTTTTCGTAATAACGCTAGTGTTTAATATTCGGAATGAACCATAAAGGGCCTTCAAGTCAATAAACAGTTCCTTGCCACTGTTTTGGAGATGTCCGACGCCATTTTGTGCCGGCGCCGCGCCCACTTTGGTTCAATTCAGGAGTAGTGCTGCAGTTTTTGTCTGAAATATGTGGTAAGTTTTAACTAATTCATATAGTGTATTATATTAAAACATTGCTAAAGACTTTTCCTTTTGAATGGTGTATGTGATTTATAGTGATAATTGTGTTGTGATCGAAATATTGTGTTCTAAAGTTGGGGATGGCGGGAGGTTCGGTAAGTAGTGTTGTCGGAAGATTTTTTTTTTTTTAAAGGATTAAGGTGTAGACTTGAATCATAGACATATAAAAAATACTGTTGCCAATACATTAGGCTACTCCATATTTTTTGTAAGAACGTAGCTTGTCAATTGTTCCTTTGATATACGTTTTTAGAGGGACGGATACCATGCAACCGCGCGCGAAAAATTTGACTCGGGGCAGTAACGTTTGATGCAAAAATGGATTCGAGACGGTGACGTAAGATGCACAAATAGACGAGGCGAAGACGTTCAAGTGGTAGTCATGCACCGCAAAAATAAAACACATTGTACACCACAAAATATTTTCGTAATATACACTGCAACATGTAGTAATGTGTGAGTGCATATTCAGAGCATTGTAGTGAACAACTTTTACTATGGACCAACCAAGATTTCGAGAAATATTAACCAGCTGTCCCGTTTAAAATTGCAACTCGGAATTAACAAAATGTACAGAACAGCTGATTCTATTTTTCTTAGTTATTAAAGTAGTTCAGAATGAAGGCCTGAAACCGAAAGCAATATTTTGTGTAAAATTTGTTGGAAGGTATAGTCTAGTCTCTGCTAGATCGAGACATTTCTTATCTCGCGAGGCCATGTAACCAAGGGTTATAAAAAGGCACATTATATCAACTCTGGCGGTAACGTGAGATTTACTGGAGCATTATTAAGGCACGAAGACAATGTCACCGGCATGACCGCGTCAGGGGTCTGTTGCAGAATTATGGTGTGCTTAGGGCTTTACGGTTACTGTAACTGCTATCACAGGTTTCTGGGAACTTTTCTATAACACCTGAGATATCCGGTATTGGGTACTGGTGATATACGTCCTGTAAAAAAAAACATTTCAGCTTTTAAAAAAAATCAAGTTTAAACGAAGGATCTAATCAGATCCTTGACACTTGATATTATCTTTCACATAAATGAGAAAAATGAGTTCTTAAATTTTTCTGGTACTAAAAATCAACTTGTATATTACCATGAGTCGCAGGTGGATAATACAAAAACGTTTAGATCTGGTCTAGACGTTGAGACTTTATTGATGTCGATGTCCAACAGCGGTACTACATAAACAGGGATCATAAACCATTATAACATAAACAAAGTAAAATAAACAATATCGTACTTATAGAATATTGTATTTTTAAACTATATCTACCATGGCAAATAAGGACAATGAAGTGGCAGTGGGCAGGACATGCAGGACTGATGGCAGAAGATGTCGTAAAGTTTTGGTATGAAACTACTTTCCACCCACAAGGCAAGGCAACTTACTTATTGTATTTACGGCCCTATAGAAAAACTATTGGAGAAGCATATGTCCAGCAGTACATGCCTTATGGTTAAAATCGCCAATATTTGTCAGTTTTGTGTAGACATCAATTTAGTGAAAATAAATTATCCTCAAACATTGTATAAGTACTATCTTATACAACTAAACTAGTACTAAAACATTTTCGTAACCAAATACTTAAAACTGAAAACACAGTCCCCTTACATAAAATCTATATCGATCTCGAGCTTGTTTAAATATGTTTTTCTCAATTTACAGACTACAGCAAATACCAGCGTCTACTAAAATGAATTATGATGATGCTAAAAAATTGTAAATAAAAATTGGGCGTACTAAAACTTAGCTATACTTGAACAATGTAATAAGTACTATCGTATATATACCTAGTACTTCAACATCATATTATCAAAATACCTACTAAAGCTGAAAACTCAGTACCTTTATATAAAATCTCTATCAATCTCAAGCTTGTTTAAAGGATGTTTTTCTTCATTTTTTAAACTACAGCAAATACCAGCGTCTACTTTATTTCTTTATTGGAAATCTAGATAGAAATCCCGTTTCTCCATCGGTCCACCCGGCGACAGAGAAGTTTCAACTTAATTTATCAACAGCTTGTTACTAGTACAGCTCGTTGGAACACTTTAGTGGTTGAAGCTGTCTTATCAACTATTGATTTTAGAGTTCATATTGTTCTATCTAGTGGAAGGAGAATTTCTAACGTACTTAGTTTTACTACCTTCTTAAACTTTACTTACTATTATTACTGATTTACTATTTACTTACCTAAAATAAAACCTACTTAAAATATGATTTTTGTGACTTCTTATATAATTTTTGTATTTTAGGAGGACATGACCGATGGGGTCGAAAAGTTCTCGAATAGAGACCACGTACCAGCAAGCGCAGCGTAGAACGTCTACCTACGCGGTGGACAGATGATCTCATCAGGAACGCAGGATCACGCTGGATGCAAGCCGCTTTCAACCGATCTTATTGGAGATCCATAGGGGAGGCTTATGTCCAGCAGTGAACATCATACCTATGGCTTATGGGTGGAAGATGACTTTTGTAAAATTAAATATCCTTCATGTACAAGCCGTCATAATTTAGTAATTTGGTGCAAAACAGAGAAGTTAAGTACCTATTAAGAACGCGTTCTATAGTCTTGAGAGTTTGATCTGAGTAATAATTTAATTGGCACTAGTGGAACTCCCAGTAAGCTGAAATTTGGTAAGAATTTTAGAAGAATTGGTACCTAACCTTTTTAATAGAAGGCGCTAGTTTGTGTTTCGTCGAATTTTATTTGCAGCTGGTTTATTGAAACTGTTTAATGTTATTTAATTATCACGTACAATAACCGTACAATTTGAAAAGTAACTGTTTAATAAAATGAAATAGATCTCATAACGTTGATATGCTATTTAACTTTAATTTAGCCTTTTTGAACGAATAACATCTGCTAAAATGTAGAAAAGTTAATTTGCATTGCACATAAATATAAAATCCGAAATAAATCCTAAGGAATCCGAGTACGCCGATCAAAATATCTAAATCATTTCATTTCGTTTTACATCTCACATAACATTGTCAGGAATCTCAGACAAGACTAAGGCCTGGACTCCACCAGAGCTTTATAGTAAATAAATATGAAATAAATAAATAAATATGAGGGGTCATCTTACACACGGTCTCTGACCCCAAAATAAGCAAAGCTTGTGATGTGGCTGCCTTGCTTACAACAAAATACAGTCATGACAAACCGCTAAAATAATAAGTGGAAAGTAGAAAGTAAGTTTTTCTGCCTATAAACCCCATCGCAGTATGGCATTTTTTTTTTTGAAATTGTAACAAATCAAATAACGTACGTTCGGATTTATAATATTAATAAAAAAAGTTTTTTAGTTTTCTATAGTATTCTATAGTTATTTCTAATCAATTAGCATACTTTTAGGGCTTATTCTGTACATCAAAACTAACAAAATTCTGCAATATTTGCCAACCTTTTTTGTTGTACGTAGAAAAATATCGTTCACACGCGACAAAATGTATGGAACAGCTGATTTTTTTTAGAGTTCTGACAAAAGTTGCTGAACAAAAGTTGTTATTTTTGATGGACAGAATAAGCCGTAAAAGAATGCTAATTGATTAGAAATAACCCTGAATGTTCCTTAAGATAGATAGATAGAACTCTTTATTGTGTGCACTAATACTATTATTGTACAAAGTAGACAATTTATATCTTAAATTAGTGCCACAAATGGCGGCCTTATCGCTGACAGCGATCTCTACCAGGCAACCACTGAACGGAAAGAGATCACAAACAAGGGTATAAATGGGAGGTACCAAACACAACTGATAATAATAAAAATGTAAATAATATATAAATAAATACTACAAAAATATAAATACACATACATACATACAATGAATTTCATTAGAATAATAATAATATTGAGAAGGAGAAAAGAGACAAAGGCTAAAAGGGAAGTAGCAAATAAAGGATATAAAAACAGACAAGTGAAAAGAGAAAGAAGCAATTTCATCATTTTGAACACTGTTCAAGAAAAATATATTTCACTCTTTCTTTAAAAATGTGCACTGACTGTGAAGTTCTTATGGAGACAGGTAAGGCATTCCATAAGTGGACAGCGGTGACAGAAAAATAATTTTCATAAAATGTGGTATGATGGGTAGGAGTGGAGAGACAAAGCAAGGTTGATGGTTTTATAGGACGAGAAGAGCCCTCACGAAAGAATTTGAAACGTTCTTTGAGATAGCTTGGAGAGGAAGGATTAAAAAGGATATTGTAGAGAAGTGACAGGATGTGAGCATTTCTGCGGAATCTGAATAGTATTTAAGTTTACTATACTAAGCTCAAAAAGTTAGTAGTAGTTGTTATAGGTACATACTCGTATTTCATAGTAATTAGATAAAAAAATAAGTCAATTCTCCAATGGGCTTCACTACATAGTATAAAACAAAACTGCTTCCCGCTGTCTGTCCCCATGTATGCTTATATCTTTAAAACTACACAACATTACAGATTTTAATGCGGTTTTTCTTAATGGATAGAGTGATTCAAGAGAAAGGTTTAAATGTATAATACACTTGTGCGAATCCGGGGCGGACCGCTAGTATGAAATAAAACGCTCTGCTTAGCTTCAAACATCTCTCTTTGGTGGAATCCGAGCCTAACGAGTAGTGACATTCTTTATTCTAGAGATATTCTTCGAGTTTATGCTGCTTTATTATGTTACTCAGTTTATTTTCGGAATTTGAATTGCATTTCTGAAAGAATAAGTACAGATAATAATATAATAATAATAGTCACGTTACTATAGTAAGTTATGCCCGAAAAATAAACTTTTTAGTTTACGTTACAGATAGTACTTAAACATAAAGATGATGTTTAAACAGAATAAAACAAACAAGAAGGAAAGAAAGAAAAAAATTCAACGTTCGAGCTATCACCGTTCTTGAGATACAGCCTGGTGACAGACAGTCAGACGGACAGATGGACAGCGGAGTCTTAGTAAAAGGGTCCTTTTTTTACCCTTTGGGTACGGAACCCTAAAAATTGACTGTAGTTTATTATTTTTCTATGGAATACAGCATTCGTTCTCAATTTTGTGATTGTTTGGACGTACGAGTATCTGTTCAGGAGGTTTTCTCAATACGAGTAAATAAATGATTCAATGCATAATATGCTGTAGTAAAACTTTAATAATATTTCGTAAACTAAACCATACGTTACCACTACTATACTATATTTACAAACCTAAACAAATGAATAATAAAAAAAAGGATAACGTAAAGGATGACTATAAAAACCCTAATCTAGAAGGCCACTGCCAGCGGGCACAGTTCCCAAAATGCCGGCCCCATTACCACATTGGGTGGCAATACTAATGATGTAGCTGTATAATTAATTACAATAG
The DNA here is from genome assembly GCA_964007245.1 of Hypomecis atomaria. NCBI lineage: Eukaryota > Metazoa > Arthropoda > Insecta > Lepidoptera > Geometridae > Hypomecis > Hypomecis atomaria. The sequence continues at coordinate 5,924,972 of OZ023289.1, forward strand.
TAAACATAAAAATCAACAACAGACAGATGAATAGATATTCTATTTCTTTTTGATAACAATCATAATGTACCTATATGAATAAATATTTTAAAGACACGATACGAATTTTTACCCACCTCTGTAAACCTTTCGAAAACGACCCCGTAAGTAAGAGGTGTCGTACAAGGGAAGTAACCTATGTTCAGTGGTGGACACAATCAGCGGCTGTGGTGGATGATGATGACTACATAATTATAAACAGTGGTTGAAATAAACAAATATTTTTAAAGTTTCAAACATATTTTTCTTGCTTGACAAATTAACATGCAACAATGAGAAAGGTAACAGGTAACAATAAACACTGAAGGATAAATTGATTGTACAGCGGAACGTTACTAATAAATATGTTATTATGTAGGTCAGCAGACAAACACTGGGCAAACATTTGCCGTATTCATGATGTAGTTATACAATACTGAACTTTATAGCTCCATATCCTCTCTGCTGATTTGACTCTATTAAAAACACAAATAAATCAAGATCAATTCCCTCTACCCATCCATCAGCCAAAGGATGTTCACTGCTGGAAACAGGTCTCCCCTATAGATCAAATGAAACCGGTTACATTCAACGCGATGCTGTGGTCTCTTACCATGGGCCTTATTAATAAACTCCAAGTAGCTAAACGAGCTATGGAGAGGGCTATGCTCGGAGTCTCCCTGCGAGATCGAATCAGGAATGAGGAGATTCGCATAGAAGAACCAAAGTTAACGACATAGCCCAGCGGATTGGCAGGTTGAAGTGGCAAGCCTCGTTAGTACCTAATAAATCACAAAATTACATAAAATTAAGGTTTAAAGTAGATTTTTTTTTTCATTTTCATCTGCCGAAGTGACCTAAAAATATTTAAAAAACAAACATTGGGAACACGTAGAGTGACCTGTTTCAATAGTCTCAGCGCAAATTAAAATCCGCAGTCCGAAATCGGGCACGATTCACAAACAGTTATTATTCCGTCAAATATTTTGTAAACGTCTCCTATTTCGCGTCTCATCCCCAACGCAAACAGTCGGTCCTGAAACACAATTTAAGTTCGTCAACAGGCGGTTACACCGGCAGTCAGCCAGCTTGTTTGCGCATCAGAGTACTGCTGGACTCCAGTTTATTGAATCAGGCGTTAGGTGCTCAAACGGAATCTATTTAAAATTAATGAAGACCAACTGAGAGTGCTCCAAATAAAAGCGAAGATTGAACACCCAAAAAATTTGCGCACTCTTTTATTTCCACGAAAAGGGACTAATTTTTTTGACCGATCTTTCGACCTATTTAACGGGAACTCTTCCGTTCTTAACTTCAGCACATTTATGACGACGGAATTTTAATACCAAAAGAAATCTACGACAGATATTCAGCTACCAACAAATACGAGACATTTAAAGAACGAATTGAATTTTGAGAACAAAGCTTTTCGTGTCGCGAATACAGGGAAATCTAGAAACAAAAAAATGTTTACAATACATTTGTCATTGTGTAAGTATTTATCATACGAACAACAGACATTGAATATATTTCTCCGCAATCTTCAGCCATGACGACGAAGCCAACTTGCAGACTACTTTACGTCGTCTTTGTTTTGTTTCTTCTGCTTTATTGAATAAAATAAATATATAAATAAAACGTTTATTTTTCTATATAGTTTTCACAAATAAGTTGTGCACTAGATCCCACACTGGGGTGACTTGAGCCGTAGGACCTAGGTTCTTCCTTATTATAATATTATGCAAATATACAAATACTAGGTACTAGGTATGAGGAAAAATTGTTATTATAATAAGAGCTTAGCTTTTAGCTTAGCTTTTCACATAAAGTTAATTTAAACATGTCAGAGCTTAGGTCCTAATAAGGCTTCCAAAACACACTAGATCTAAGTCACGGTAGATTTTAGTCAAAATACTCTTTACATTTTCTGATTCAAAAACTTATAACCGACTTTGATTTTATGCTCTACTTAAGCTCCCTCAAGATTACAAAAATACCTAGGTACTTATTAATATGAAAAAAGTATACCCCGCCAACGCCGTAACTTATTTTTAATAGATATACTAGCAAACGATAGGTAACTTCGAGATGAGGTACCATCGTCCAACGCTGGTTGCAAATATCACCCAGGAGTTGCTCTGTACACACAGAAACCCAATGGATGTCGCGTATGCGTTGAGGGAAATATACTCAGGTAAATATTCCTCAGCCCCTGGTATTAGGTCTCTTGAGCAGAAAAGGTTCAAGGGGGCCCAAATATCCAAAACCCTCCCTAACACCCTTTTCTTAGTGCATACACAGGAAGAAAAGGAGACCCTCATAAGTCAAGGTAATGGGGGAGGCTCAGGATCACGCACCCTTACCATTCACGAAGCTCAGGGACTAACGTACGAGTCGGTAATCGTTATAAAAACAAAGCCGAAAATGAGACTACACGAGAGCGTCTCACACGCGGTCGTTGCACTATCGCGGCACACTGGGACCTTCATCTATTACGCCGACGACATCGAAAATGATGCCATCAGTCGATTCGTGCGGCGCGCATCGTCTGCGTCATCGGAGACCATCAAGGAATACAACCTGCAGATGGCCGTCAGAGATCGGAACGAGGCGGTGATGAAGGCTTTGGGCCAGGAGAAAGCAACAAAATTGGCATAGGATGTAAAAAATGTGTATTTGTAATTTATAAGAAATAAGCATTGTGTGCATGCCCCGAGCATTCATGCTCGCCATCGAGGGCTCCTTCTTGCGGCGGCATCATGTGTCGGGTCGTTCTCCTCCCTCAAATATGGTCGAGGAGAATGATGGCTGGCACATGTGTCATACTCGTGATCGGGTGCTGCTTGCGGGTCGCCGGTCTGCTCGTGGCATTCACGCAGTGCATTGACTAACTTAGGCTATTTCAAGTACCTACTAACACTCTTTGTATAGTATACCTAAATAATTGTAAATGTTAGTTAACAAAGGGCACAGACCCTGGAGTCTGTGGTTAATAAATTTTAATTTAAAAAAAAAAAAAAACGATAGGTTGGTAGGTACTGTGCAGTATCAGGCTTTGTATAAATAATCCACTACAGAACATAGGCCAAACCACGAAGGGCAGGTAGACTGTACTGACACTATAAACAACTATAGTTGACTTCTAGAGAGCCTTGAAAAAGTTATTAAAATCTCTTAAAATATATTATGTAAGAATGTCAAAGAAACTTTGATAACAAATTAACGTTTTGGCTAGCAGTATAAATCCCTATTACAGCTCTGTGGGATCTCAGCCTATGAAGATACGATAAACGGCTCAAGTTTAGAGAAAGAAATCTGGATGCGTAATTAAAGTGAGCGCCAGTGATTTAGTAAACGACGCCGATTACCTATAGGGGGAGGGGAGGGGGCCGCGAACAAGTTGTGACGACCTCATCAGGCCTCCTTCCTACAAATGAGCGAAGAATGTCTGGGGGCCTACCATATTCTCGTCGAGATACCTCGTTATATGGAGTTTCAAAAAGAGTCTTGCGCGATTTGCCCGCGGGCGCGGTGCGAACCGCCAGCGGGGCCGAACGCCGTACTCAGTACTGTCTTCAATGAGGCTGGCTTAGACAGATGACGGCACGAATCGAATTTCTTTTAGAAAATTATTTGTATGTTTTGTAATAATAATAATTATCTTGCCTTGCTAAGTATATACTATAATTATGAGCTAACTACACGCTATATAAATGGAATGCCGTGATTGGTTTTAGCTTTACCCATTAGAGATAAATCAACGATTTAAAAACGCATTGGGCACATTTGGGCGGAACGCACTTTGCGGGGGCTTATTTAACTAGGGGGTTGTTGACTCAGGTCAATAACTCCGTAACTGAATACAAGTAGTGTTTAACCTTGTATATTTTTATTAAATTGTTTGTGTTGTTTTGTAATAAAAATTGATTACTTTAAAAACGCTGACTAAGCGACGATTTAATACATGATAAATAATGAGGGAGTGAAATAAATAAATTAATATTAGGGGACATCTTACACACGGTATCTGATCTCAAACTAAGCAAAGCTTGTGATATAGCAGCCAGAGATTAAATAAAAACGAAAAATATTTTTAGATTGACGTGTATTGGCAGTACGAATAAATGTTTTATGTGTGTGATCGTGGTAGGCCTCCATGCCTGCGATCCTACAAATGAGCAAAGTAAACGCCTGAACACAATCTGCGTTGCGTCAATCAAAGAGGGATACTGCGGAACTTCGTATCGTGTAATCGACTTACAAACATTCGGATCTCTTTGCTACGAGTACAAGAAGTTCTGTTACAAATGTAGTAGATCTAACCTGCAGCTTCAGCCAAGTGATATTAGTCCTACTGATATTATAAACGCGAAAGTTTGTGAGTATGTATGGATGTTTGTTACTCTTTCACGCACAAACGGCTAATCCGATTTAGATACAATTCAGTATGAAGGTAGCTTAGACTTTTGATTAACACTTAGGCTACTTTTTATATCAGGCTAACGCGGGTAACAACACGGGGCGCAGATAGTAGCCTATATTTTAGAAAATGGATAGAGCTAGTGGCGATTGGTGCTATGTTACGAAATTCGAATTTTGAGTATCGAAAGTGTAATAATCTGCGCAAAAACAAAGCTAGTTCTGCGCTGTTATCATAAAAAAACGTTTTATATACAAACTAAGGTTTTAACACCTTCCAACCGGACTTTTTGTTAGAGGCTGTGTTTTTTTTATAAATAAACAGTAGTTGTTTTCAAACTTCTTAAAAATGTGCTGAATAGTAGTATTGATGAATGGAAGGTAATAAAAAAATGTTGTACAGGCAGTGAGAACTTTGAAAAAAGATTATACAGCAAATATTGCTAGCAATACGGTAATATTAATATTACGAAAAAGTAGATTTTAATTTCGTAGAAGTCAGAAAAAAGCTTAAACATTTATAACATAGAGTAAAATTGCCTGCGAGAGAGATTTTTGATGTATAAATAGTCGTCTGCCTTTTACCTTTATGTTTGATCTCAGTTCCGATGTTGCCTCCAAACTCTATATTCGTAATATCATTTCTCTTTTAAAGCCGACGGCGTGGTTGGTCCTGAAGGCCGACTTTACCAAAGCAGGGTAGAGATGTGCGAAACGTTGTACACTCTAAGACCGAAGTTTCATTTCCGCCATAGTTGTGTGATGGTTCATTGCGAGGGACGTTTTTAAGGACCAATATTGTTCACTACCACCAACCGATTGCTTCGTGCTCCTTGCTTTGTTTAGCTGTTTTCATAGAAGCCACTTACGCTGAGCAGGAATAGGAAGCAATTCTTCTGATTCTTAGTGACACATCCTTCAGTACGCATTTTCATACATCTCTCGTGGAAACACAGTCTAAACCCGTGATAAAAATACCATGTCATTAGCTTAGATTAGAGCTAAACTCTAGCTCCACCTTGTGTTTCCTCAGCAAGATAATGAGGCATTTATGCAGCGAACTCATGGGCTATCTATTAAATAACACTTTACATATTCGTGGGCCCATCTTCGCTCCGCGCCGATTTAGTAGAGTTTAAGTCTGATTGCTAAATAATACTCCATCCATCCAATTCCTTTTTGCTTTTTGTGCGACGGTAATTTAGATTTGATAGAGGAAAAAAACAATCTGGAACAGCGATATGTAAAAAACTGATGAATATTTTATGATGATATATTTTTCCACGTAAAATCTAAAAATAATCAGACGTGACTGAGATATATTTAAATCTGATCAGGAGACATCCGTCAGATATGTCAGGACAACTTCTTAATAGGATTCTGTATAGAATTATTGTACAAAAAGCTCAGACCAAATAAAAAAAATTAAGACAGAACGTCGCGAACAGACAAGTGAGGCCGGTTTTTTATACATGTGGTGAGTGCGTCGGTGTTGCGCCGCCGTAGTTCAACTAACGAGCCAAGGGGTAGTGAGTGTAATTGTGTCTGTACACGGCGAGGCGTAATTTTTCCTGCTTTAATTGTTTCTTGTCTTGATTTTTAATTTAGTCTGAGGTACAAAGTTACAATTTACTATCTTTTTCCTGCAGCTTCGCCGGGATAACATTTAGATTTTTGTGCTATCCAACAGAAAGCTTTTATTTTATCGGTATAAAAATTAGCCTATGTCGCTCTTCAACCTTTAAACCGTGCCAAAAAAACAAATCTATTCGTTATTTTTTTGTTGCATGAAAGAGTAACAAGCGGACAAACACATATTGGATTTGGATTTATAATATTGGAAATGATTATCAAATAATTTAGTTTGACTCATAGTTATAGAGCATAGTTTTGCGAAACATTAGCGGACAATCGTATGGTTTAATATTTAACCTCTACTTTTTACTACTCTTTTTTTACTATGGAAACATCTGATAAAAATCATAAAAAAAATTTTTTTCGCTAAAAATGGTTAAACTGACTGCCACCGTGAACAAAATTCGAAAAGTTCGCTCGAATTGTATACGCTCGAACGTATACAATTTTAACATTATTTTTTTCAAAAACGGCTCAGCTTATTTCGATAACATTTTAATTGAGCCACCTCGGGAGTATACCCTTTCGAACTAAGTAAGAATTTTATTTCGGTACACAATTGGCGAAAATATCAATGACCATACAAAAAAAAAACATACATACGAACATTGAACTTCCTCTTTTTTGGAAGTGTGTTAAAAATAGCTGGCTGCTCTTCAGTAAAAAATAAATTGAGTCTCGTTGTTTATAATAATCAACTTAAACACAACTGAAACCAAAAATCACTCTACCGCAATAAATAAATAAGTTCGTTTAGGCTGGGCCGTATGTATAGGTGGTGGCTAGCTTTGATGTCAGAGTTTTTAAGCCGTCTGAAGGTCTCTCACATCAAGAAAATGAGTGAAACTTCAACACATATTTAAATAAAAGCAACCCTAAAAACTAGAGCACAATAAATCGCGAACGAAATCCAAAACGCAAAACTATTCGACGTTTCTCCAGTCGGAGACAATTTTTAACCATTTCGACACGTAGCCCATCGCGTGGAACCACAGCACAATTTATCAGAAGGGTAATTCCTGCTGAGGCGGCGAGCGGTGACAGGCCAAGAAATGTCCCCGGTAATATCGGGGCGTAACTCCGCGATGCGACAAAGGGGCAATCGATCACGATTCCACCTGGCTAGAGCTAGCAACCCGAGTGCTGGTGGTCACAGTGCTTAAGCTACAGCCGCGGTAGACTCTGTAGAACCTGAAGGTCTACTTGTAGATATTCTCCGCTAATCCTATGCTAATGCATAGGATACAGTCACATATTATTTGAACAGGATTACTATAAATTGTGATCTACATTTTAAAAGTATGGCTAAAATAAATTTCTAATACGTATTAAATATTTATTTTAGACAAATTCAGACTCCTGTTAACGTCTAGATCGAGATCATTCACCCATCAGAAACATGAACACTTTTTGACAGAAAACTATCATAGGCGTGTGTGTAGGAATAAAATTTTATTTTAAATAGAATATTTTATATGATTACGAAATAAAGGCCGATCTTCTACGTCACTGCTAACAGAATGTCGTTCATATTTTGTGATAAAAAATATACATATGCTAGAATTTGTATGCATGACTATGTTCTGAAAGGCATAGAGCAAAAGTGCAAAAGATTAACTAGACTTTTGGAGACACTGGGGTATATATTATTAGGTTAATAGGTAAACATGTCGCTTTACATGTTCAATGCATATCTTGACATTACTAGTCAGCCCACGGTTCAAATTTAAGCTAAGACCAGAAAAAGGCGAACTGTAACAGTGCAACCATCTTCCATGGGTAATCGTAAGTTTTACGTTTTATATATACAGTCATGATTAATTGTAAAATATCGTGCCTAAGTACAAATTTAAAAAAAATACACCTTGAAAACATTCACAGCCTTTTTTAATATCCTGTTTCTTCCGAAAGTAAAATTATCATTAATTAGTACTAAGCTTAGCTACTGATAAACTATACCGTTCTGAAAACGACAATCCGAGTGCGTGCTACGCGTTAACTACCGAAGACTGGCTATCAAACGGTTACCAGCTTTAATCCCCCACGATAAGGTCCACATTATTCAGTAAGTTTTCAGAACGATTCGTTTTGTCTCTCAGAGCTCAGTCCCCAGGTAATGGTTGCCGCGATATTGGCGTAATATTTCTCGGCGATGGCGTTGGCTATCAACGCGTGGAAGTATTTTTTCATCTCAATTTGAATGGGTAGGTGCCTACTTACGGTTGTAATTCGATGTCAGGGTATAATTTTCTTTTTGAAGATTGATTGTTTCGGAGCCTAGGGAGCATTTAGCTTAGTTTGAGAAAGAGGAAGCTATAGCATATTTTGTTTAGAGTTTTTGTAGAAAATAGCGGTAGAACATGTCGTATTAATGTGGCGGTTGTGTGCTAGTTATATCTCTAGTTATTTAGCTATTTTCTCAGACCAAATAAAGAAATAATGACAGATTGATGTGAACATACAAGTGAGGCCGGAAAAACTACGCCTTGCCGTGTATAGACACAATTATACACACATACACGTACAACGAAACTACGCCTTGATGGTTTGTCAGTCGAACTATAGCGGCGCAACACCGACGCACTCACCACATGTATAAAAAACTAGCCTCACTTGTTTGTTCACGACTTTCTGTCTTGATTTTTTTATTTGGTCTGAGTCTATACTGTATTTTATATCCTTATACGTATTTCTACATTTAACTTTAGTTACTTTTCACACTAACAGCAACGACTTTACAACGTCAGCGCTATCATTTCTGATTACTATACTCAGGTTAACTCTAGACCAACGTCTAGTATATATAAAAGGGTCTTTATATATGTGTTGGACACAGACGAGTTTTGTTTTTAGCCTGTAGGTACACCACGTACTTACCTAAATACGTGCACGCGTGATCCTGTTTATTACTTCCACTGGAGCGAAAAACAAACAGAGAGCCAGATGAAGGCGGCCAAAACATACCTAATGTTAGTCTTTCAGAACAAAACCAGGATATAATATTATTTTTCTTGAGGTGTGAGTATCTAAGTAGGCACATACTAGTGTAGTTTAGTTTATTCCGAATAAAATACCACACATCTATAAGCCTTTATAATCTTGACTCGCTCTTGTTTTTATTTCCGATTTCTTTTATATTCGTTGTAAATCTTCTTAGAATTTAGATAGATAGATAAACTCTTTATTGCACACCAAGAAATAAACAAAAAGAAGAAACAAAGATACATAAGAAGAAATAAACATACAGTGTAACAATGGGCGGCCTTATCGCTGACAGCGATCTCTGCCAGGCAACCTTAGGATGGAGAGGACAGAAGCGTATAAATAATGGACGGGGAGCGCATTAATTAAAAAAATTAAAATTTTATACATCATAAACATACATACTATTAAAATAAAATTGATATAAATACTTAAAATACCTAAAAATAAAGAAAACATTACATATACAAAAATAATAATAAAATAGACCTATGACTTAATAATAAACTAATACATAACATAATTATAATACACTACTTACATATAACAACATAAATAACAACAACAACAGTTACAAAATACAACAGTTAGAATTTATTTAATAAAAGATCTTAATGAAAATTGTAAAAATAGTTTCATAAATAGAGATTCAGTATTTCCTCCTTTTTGAGGAAAATACTAACCTTCATGGGTAGGCCTACGTCCTGCAGTGGACTATTTAAAAGGCTGGTACAGTACAGTACCTCCTAAAACATGCATTCACATTTGCGTTATAATTGTGTCAACCAATGTCACGTTCTACAGGTTCTCACAAAGGTACTAGCTGACCTGATGTACCTAAGAATTAATGTTAAGTAAAGACCCTAGCTCCCAAGAACACTACGGAAACACTAATCTAGCTCCGCTACCAACAAAGCAGCAGCTCACTGTGTAGAAGATATCTCACTGACGCCCTTGGCTGCTGAACAAGTATTATTACAGCTGGTGGAACTACGCGCACTAGTACTCAGTGGTTATACAAAGTGTAATCGCTGTTATTTGATAAACAATGTTATAATGGTGACGAACATGTATTTAATTTTACAGCTGCTAGTAAAAAGAACAAGCAGATTAATTTGGCGGTCGCCGTTATATCCACTGGATGACGTCATACGTATACTTACAAAGGTGCCAAAAGTGTATTTTATAAAAAGAACGACGAGGATGGGATTCGAACCCACGCGTGCAGAGCACATTGGATTAGCAGTCCAACGCCTTAACCTCTCGGCCACCTCGTCATGTCTATATTAAGAAGTATTTAGGTATATGACATACCTATAGGTATGAACGAAACAATAATACTTTGGTAATAATTATCATGTTGAGTTGTGCTATGTGCTATGTTGCACAGCTTGTATTAAAGCTCAAGCATTAAAAAGTTAATAACGCTAAAAACGATTTTCGTTCAATTAGTTTATGGCTAATTTAACGAAAAATCTTTTATTACACCTTAGGCAGACGCAAAATGCACAGGTACAGGTATTCCTTGTTCTCCAATCTGTAGGTATTTTTTATATATGCTAGATGACTAAAAAAATAGAATTAGTCCGGTCGGAGACAGTTAGTGCAAAAAGAGAAGCGTCGTAGGTGAGGTCGCCTGTGTGCCATTTTACTAATTTTGTTACGTTGACAACACTGCTGTCATTGCTAGTACAACTAAAAGTGTTTGATGTTTTTGTGTAGACACCAATTCGGTTTTCATCAGTACGAGACTCGCGTTTACCAAGTACTTGTCAAACCTTGGCTGCTGAATAAAATATTATCGTTAGTTCACCGTAACGCCACGACGGTTCTCTTTTTGCACATACTCTAGCAAAAAATATTAGACATGTATTATTTTTATGTAATTTAAACAACAATTGACGAAAAAATACCCCGTTCAAGTTCCGCGTAACGCCACGACTCACGACTAGACTACAAAAATATAGACTTTTTACAAAGAAGTGACGTCACGAGCCACCACTATCGGACTTTGACAAGTTTGTCTATGTCATTTATTGTTTGATTGACAAAAGAAAAAAATACGTGTCAATTTTTTTATGATAATTTTACTAACGGACTAATTATGATAATTCCAGTCATCGTGCCCATTTCCATTAATATTTTATTTTTATTACAATAATATTTTATTATAATTAATTAAAAACTCGCTTTAACAAAAGGTAAGTAAGGTAAATCAATCTCATTATAAAAGCTTACTGTTACATGGCATTCGAAACGTCGAAATCTATCTAAAGTTATTTATCTTCAACAAGGTCCTTATATTTAATAGAATCTTGAGTGGTATAGATTGTTCTGGATTGATTTAAACCCTTTCTAGAGGATAATTAATCAACCGCCCATTCAGTACTGGAAGCTCCCACGAGACAAATTTACACAATGACTTGTCCTAGCTATAGAGATGTTCTTTCTAGAAAAGACTCTTTTAGACAGACAAAATTAGCGATTTTATTTGACAGCAGTCAATTTTTTAAATCGTTAGAATCATTTTTAACCGACTTCCAAAAAGGAGGAGGTTCTATGTTCGTCTGTAGGTATGTTCATCGATATTATTTTCGCCAATTGTGAACCGAATCAAAAAAATACTTTTTAGTTCAAAAGGCTCTGGAGGCAAGTAGTCCTATATAAATTGTATCAAAATCGGCTGAGCCGCACCTATACCTATCTAAATGTCCTATCTAGATTATCACGATCGTTCTGTTAGTTTTTACATCTTTGTATGCTGTTGTCAAATGTATCTCTGAGGAAAAGACACGACATCATATTGTTTTACTATCCATGGCTTCAACAATTCGCGATGACAAGCAAAATAATGTCTCGTGTCAAGAACCAGCGGTACGAAGCCGAAAAGGGTTCATTGATCTCGTCATAATGATACATTTATACTAGGGCGCCGACACTACAGTTTTCCACAATTAAGTAACGAGAAAAGAGTATAAAAATTTAAAAAAGCGAAAAATAAACATCTTATGCATATAATATATTTTATAAGTAGTTTATAAGCAAGACAAGCTTAGATTAGCCAAAGTGCGTACACTTAATCCGATTGGCTATATTTATAACTTTTCACACTTTCAATTTAGTTTTTAATATAGTTAGGCTAGTTACTTATTGCTATTTTTTATTATTATTTTAATATTTCGTGTCGAATATAAACTTTCGTTATGGGTATGTCCTAAAAGCACATAATGAAAAAACGGAAATAGGATGTAAAGACACAATAAGGATATATTCTGTAGGTTATGTGCAAGTACTTAAAAATTCCAGTGCTACCCACACCAGTTCGCAGAACCCTAGCTGAGAAACTTAAAACCACATTAGTTCTACATACCTGCTATGAACTTAACCCCCTCTCTCTCCTAACTACTGAAAACTGAAACTTAAAGGAGTTGCGGTAGAAAATGATTCTCAGAAGCAATCAAGAAGTATGACAAAACAGTTCGCAACACACTAAGTAGGTACTTAAGTAGTTTATTTGAAAAATGTCGACAAACTATACGAGGTTGTTTGGTTAGAAACGGTGTAGATACTAAGCTGAACGAGGGTGATTTAAACCACCATTATGAACAACCTCTACTGTGAGGCAAACCCAGAATTCGAGAAAAAAAATCAGCTGTTTTATGAATTATATAGTTGCAATTTTGTAATTTTTAACCCCCGACGAAAAAGAGGGGTGTTATAAGTTTGACGTGTCTGTCTGTCTGTGGCATCATAGCGCCCGAACCGAGACTTAATCGAAAGTGTTCTTAGCTATGTTTTATAAAAATCGATTGAGCCGTTTAAGAGTTATGGTGGGTTAAAGTGGGGATGGAAGAACCAAAATTCTACAAATGTGCCCAAAATGGTTGTCAATTGAAAGTTTGTTGTCAAATATTTTTGTGTCGGGGGTTTTTTAATTAGGTATATTATGTATAGAACTGCTGATTTCTTTATTGCTGATTTTCTTTCGCCAAAAGCCAAAGTTGTCTATAGTGATGATCTGAATCACTCTTTTGCCTTAGTATTTTACCTTTCAGAACCTCAGGCTTTCCTTTATTATAATCCTAATAGCGGCGGGTCCCTGGCGCCTGCACCTGTCTCAGTCCCCCTTTGTCGTCTCCCCCGGCGCCCCTGTACCGCGCAGGCGAGGACTAAGTTAGCAGTAGGATTATAATGATACTCGTACCCTGTAAATATGAAAATTTTGGTAAGGTTATCTGGAAGTAAGTACCTGCTTAATAAATAAGGCAGTTGAATGGTATTTAATTAATTAAAAGGATCAGGATTACTGAATTATGAAATTCAATATGATTCTTAAATTGAAAAAAATAATCGAAATTGGCCTATCAAGTTCAGAAATACACATATATAACAAGCTTGTAAAGATTTTGGTAGGGAAAAAGAGGGGATGTCTTGTCCCTTTCCCACAAGACATAACGTTGTATGACAAATATATGGCACTTACGGGCAGTAACGTCATAGTCTGCTATAGTGCGATCTTTGTCTAGCAAGTCGAAAGGTTCTCGAGTGGCGGCCACGCACCGGCAAGCGCAGCGTAGGACGTCCACCCACAAGGTGGACGGATAACCTCATTAGGACGCAGGATCGCGCTGGATGCAAGCCGCTACCGACCAGTCTTATTAAAGATCTATAGGCCTGTGTCCAGCAGTGGACGTCCTATGGCTGATGGATGTTGGATGTGTAGCAAGAAGTAAATATGCTTGGAACTTACTATTTTTTAGTTAATTTTATTTTTGTTTTCGTTAATTGGTTCTATTTATGGTTAGCTGTTAAGAAGACTTCACAAAAATATTGTCAACTAGCCTATTGTGTAGTAATTGACGTTACGCTTACGTTACGTTAATGATTTTTATGTGGGTTGGTACTTATACCTTTTTTGAATAACTGTAGAACCACTACAGTAGCCAATAACTTCATGACCTATTAAAATGATCAAACATGAACTATCAAAACAGTTATAGAATTAATTAAAGTTTTCCTCCACATTTGAGCGCCACCGCAAGCTGGGAGTAGTTAATTTAATCATTCTATTGAAGGTGTTCCGAAGCCAATTATCGGACGTCTCGGTTCTCTCTCACTTCAAGCATTGGTGTGCGCTTATAAACCTGTATAGTACTCGTAGCTAAACTTGGGATAGTGTGTGTGAGACTGGGTAATAGGCATGATGACTGGGTAAAAAAAAACATTTTTAGGGTTCCGTACCCAAAGGGAAAAACGGGACCCTATTACTAAGACTTTGATGTCCGTTTGTCTGTCACCGGGCTGTATCTCATGAACCATGATAGCTAGGCAGCTGAAATTTTCACAGATGATGTATTTCTGTTGCCACTATAGCAACAAATACTAAAAACAGAATAAAATTATTATTTAAGGGGGGCTCCCATACAACAAACCTGAATTTTTAGACGTTTTTCGCTCTATATTAATAATGGTAACAGGTAGATGCTTGAAATTTTCACAGAATATTTAGTTATATAATTTTTAGTTTTATATATGTTACAGCCAAAGTAATAAATCTGGATATTATACATAATGACTGGTCATTATGTATAATATCTACTCAATTTAGATAAAGTGATAATTGACACAAAATTAATCACATTAACTAGCTATTTTATATAATATCTTCGAAGACTTGGATAAAGTAATAAAACAAACTCGTAATAAGGACAGATTGTCTCTGGCGCTTCGCCGGCCGCTGCCGCGGCACGCTCGCTTCGCTCGCTCGGCTCGCGCGTTGTTGTCACTGTTCAAACCTAACCTAACCTAGTAATAGTTTTCCTTGGACTCTTGATCTGCCTACTAGGTTAGGTAAGGTTTGAACAGTGACAACAACGCGCGAGCCGAGCGAGCGAAGCGAGCGTGCCGCGGCAGCGGCCGGCGAAGCGCCAGAGACAATCTGTCCTTATTACGAGTTTGTTTTATTACTTTATCCAAGTCTTCTAAGATATTATATAAAATAGCTAGTTAATGTGATTAATTTTGTGTCAATTATCACTTTATCTAAATTGAGTAGATATTATACATAATGACCAGTCATTATGTATAATAACTATTTAATCACTTTGACTGTAACATATATACTTACTTCAATAATAAATAATAAAATTAAAATAAAATAAATATTTAAGGGGGACTCCCATACAGTACGGAACCCTCCGTGCGCGAGTCCGACTCGTACTTGGCCGATTATTATAATTAAGTAGTCCGTGAGTTCTTTAGATTATCAAAAAATATTGGACTCGTATTTTTTTTTTGTTAATCAAGCAAGTTAAACCTTGTCACCTCTCTTACAGAAGTCTATACATTTGTATGGCATTAGTGAAGTCACGCGGTTCTTTGACGGCCTAATTCTTCATCAATTTTTGTTTAATTCATAAAAGAAAAAATATGTGTCAAATATTTTTTTATATTCTATCTGACAGACTTATTATACTTTTTTTGTCATCGTGTCTATTCCCTTTCTCATAAGATAGCCTTCATTAATACATTTGCGCGAAGAAAGTACTATTTAATTCTGTTTGATTCATGGTAAATTAAATCACTTTTTACTTTGTAACGAATAGATAGAATTAGTAAAAATTCCATGTGAAAACACAAACGCAGTACATTGCAGAGACATGATGACTAGACAAAATTAATATTAAATATTGTGAGGATCCATCAAGGAACAAGAAAAAGAAAGTTACACTCAACAGCAACAGCAGCAAAACTTTCTAATTAAAGCACAGAATAGGTGTTATTCGCGTATTCCTGAGTAATATCCACTCGATTTGCGACTGCATTTGGCGATCTTTTTCAACTCAAGTCAAGTCAAGTCCGTCAAATGCAGTCGAAAATAGAGTAGATACTCAGGAATACTCGATTTTCAACTGCATTTGACGACCTTTTTCAAGACTTTAGAAGAAAAACTTGATTTGAGTTGAAAATATCGCCAAATGCGGTCGAAACTCGCTCGAGTAGATATTACTCAGGAATACGCGAATAACCACTGTGCTGTACTTACTTTACTTAGAACTTTCGGAAACCACGTCATTTTCCGTAATCAGCAGCAAAACTCCCTTAAAATCACTACTATGATTTAAATGTAAACAACCTAGCTCTATTGAAAGATTTGATTGCCAACAAGCCTGAAATAGACTTGTTTTACACAAATATCAAAACTTTGATTGAACTTTGTTTACATAATTTTAGTTAAAATTAAGTGAACTATTGTATAGAATTAAGTCTTAAGTGTGATTTCTTTTTTATATTGATTCTGACTCGTTTTGGTGTTTACTATAAGTATCTGAATATTTCGTAAATAAATAAATAAATAGGGGTAGCCAAGTTCAACTCGCCACTTAGCAACATAAAAAATAGTTGAAAAGCGCTCATCTCCCTGTCTATCTCAGCAGAGGCTAACATGGAACTGCACTCCATTCACTTTTATATTCCTGCACTCCGTTCAACCATTTAATAATTTTCAATCCGGTCCCATTGTGAACGACTCTTCGTTTGACCCGGAATTTAAAATGGTGCCAAGTTTGTTTATTTTAAAATGCAGCTAGTTTCAAGAAATATTTATTTGTGTTTGTATGATGTAGTATATTATTTGGAATACATGTTTAGTGAACTATAAAAACTAATTATAAATAAAAAAAATCGCCCAAGTATGAGTCGGACTCGCGTACGAAGTGTTCCGCACTGTATGGGAACCCCCTTAAATACCTATTTTTTTAAATTTAAGTATTCACTATTGAGATGAATATACAACTAAATATTCTGAGAATTTTTCAAGCGTCTACCTGTATCCATTATTAATATCGAGCAAAAAACGGCTATAAAATCATGTTTGTTGTATTGGAGCCCCCCTTAAATATTCATTTTATTCTGTTAGTATTTGTTGTTGTAGGGGCAACAAAAATATATCACCTGTAAAAATTTCAGTTTTCTAGCTATCACGGTTCATGAGATACAACCTGGTGACAGACAGACTGACATACAGACAGTCAAACAGACGGACGTACAGTGGAGTCTTAGTAATAGGGTCCCGTTTCTACCCTTTGGGTACGGAACCCTAAAGACCTTCACAACAAACACTGCGAATGTATCAATTGGCATCATGACTGAAAACACAGACTAAAAAAACATAGTTAGTCCGTTAGATAGATTATTAAAATTTAATTCATTTATTGCAAAGTTTCAAAAATGACACATATCAAAGTCAAATTCAACATGTCAAATTACATGTCAGTAGTAAGTAGGTAGATATAATAATATATGTAGTATTTACGAGTATCTACAGCCAATTAGGCAATTTGCTGGCACTGACTTCAAGTAGATGAGTAGGGTAGAGCTTATAACATTATTAATTTACTTTTTGCTTTTGAGTGCCTATTTGTGGTTTAGAAGTCGGTTTAATTTTTTTATTTTAAATAACTTATTTTACCTTTTTTAGTGTCCTCTTTAAAGCTGATTGTCGCGGTCAGCGCGCGAAATTCTTTTTTTTTTTCATTAAGTACAGATTTAATTTTAAATTCCTTTGATAGAAAAACTACGCATTTTAAGTTTACAAAAACTCATTTAGTGGTCATGAATAGGTATAGTATGACCATTTAACTGAGTCCTCGCCTGCGCGGGTACAGGGGCGCGCGGGTAGACGACAAAGGGGGACTGAGACCGGTGCGGGCGGCAGGTACCCGCCGCCCGCACCGGTCTCAGTCCCCTTTGTCGTCTACCCCCCCGCCGCCCGCACCGGTCTCAGTCCCCTTTGTCGTCTACCCCCGCGCCCCTGTACCGCGCAGGCGAGGACTAAGTTAAACGGTCAGACTATAGTGTTTACGAGTTACGTAAACCTAGACACCAAATTAGTGGTCAGTTTATGCACGAAAGTGCATCAACAGATTTTCACCATAGTTTTTAGTTGATACACTCTTACCTCGGAAGTATACCCTTTCGAAGTATTTTTTTTAAATCTGTTCACAGTTAGCAAAAATGTCGATGAACATACACAAAAAAAATACGTACAGACGAACACAGAACTTCATCCTTTTTGGGAGTCGGTTAAAAATACTAGGCACATATTTTTTCTTTTGTCAATTAAACAAAAACTGATGAAGATATAGACCGTTAAAGTTCCAAGTGACGTCACGAGTGTCATACAAATGTAGACGTAGTAAGAGACGTGACGTCACGAACCCCACTCCCAAACTTTGAGAAGGTTTATCTTTGCGGTTTTTTGTTTTATTGACATAAGAAAAAATACGTGTCCATAATATTTTTTGATAATATAACTCACGGACCAATTATTAATATTGATTTCCTTTCCCAGTCATCGTGCCTATTGTAACACTTTCGCTAACTTTTGCTAGGGTTCCGTACCCAAAAGGTAAAAACGGGACCCTACTTTTATAATCCGCTGTCCGTCCGTCAGTTCGTCTGTCACTCTGTCAGCCTGTAACCAGGCTGTATCTCATGAACTCTAATAGCTAGAAGAACGTTGAAATTTTCACAGATGACTTATTTCTGTTGCCGCTATAACAACAAATACTAAAAACAGAAAGAAATAAATATTTAACAAGGGCTCCAACAAATCTAAATTTTTCGCCGTTTTTCGCTCGATATTAATAATGGTGACAGGTAGATGCCTGAAATATTCACATAACATATTATTTAGTTGTATATTCACATCAAAAATGAATTACTAAATTAAAATAAAATAAATATTTAAGGTGGGCTCCCATACAAGAAACGTGATTTTTTTGCTCGATGTTAATAACGGAAATAGGAAGATTCTTCAAATATTTATAGAATATTAAATTGTAAATTCCCTTCAAATATATTATTAAATTGAAAAGAAAAATTAAATTTAAAGAAAATATACTAGGGGGCTTCCAAACGGTACAGAACAAAGTGACAACGCGAAACAACGCGCGAAGGGCGCGTGAATCCGACTCACACTTGGCCAATTACTATAACTTGATTGAACTTTGTAAATTTTGTAAAGTCGAAACTAATGTAGAATTTGTTAGTTATACATTGGAGAACTAGATGGCGTTAGCATCGCACACTGATATTCTGCATCGCGGTGGCGTTGTGTTTGTAAAAATTTTGTATCCTTATTAATTTGTTTGATTGAACTGATCAATATGAACATAACTCAAACAACCTTTGCCTCACTGTCACGCTCATGCGTTATATGGCGTGACTGTGAGTACACTGGTTAAGTAAGGCAACCGTTTTCACTTGTGTCAGTATCGATGGTTACTGGCCAAATAACGGTTTTTAGGTACGTTGCGGTATAGATAGCTGCCACAAATCATGACAATAGATTCCAATTCCAGGAATTGTAATCCATTGTGATGACGTAAAACTTACCAATAAAACAATACTTTACCAACAGCTGTTTCATGATGGTATTTTTATTCAATTTGACAGCAAGATTGTGTTGATTTGATTGTCCACTCACTCCTTGCACGCCATAACCGCCCACGCTCGGAGGTTTCCAAGACTGTAAGGCAAAATATTCAAAACTTAGTAAAAGCTAAACCTGATATTAGCCCTCAATGTTGACGTTAAATTTACTAGTAAAATTGTTGTTTTTGTTTTCATTCCATTAACATACTAAAATCAAAAAGATACAAATAATTTTGGCTGTGTCAAATAATTTTTAGAAAAGTAGGTATACATTTATCTAACTAAAACATTTTCCGCATGACAAGTGACTACAACATAAGATGTGTGATGTTAAAATGGAAACAGGAAGATGTTTCAAATATTTACACAATATTAAATTGTATATTCCCTTCAAATCACTACATAGTTTAAAACAAAGTCGTTTCCGCTGTCCCCATGTATGCTTAAATCTTTAAAACTACACAACGGATTTTGATGTGGTTTTTTTAAATAGATAGAGTGATTCAAGAGGAAGGTTTTTATGTATAATGAACCTGCGAAAAGCTGGGGCGGGTCGCTAGTATATTATTAAATTGAAAAAATATAATTAAATTATAAGAAAATGTACTAAGGGGGCTTCCATACGATACGGGACCCTTTGCGCGCGAATCCGACTTGCACTTGGCCAATTATTATAACTTGATTGAACTTTGTAAATTTTGTAAATTCGAAGGTCCCACCTTGCCCTATGTACTAATGTAGAATTTGTTAGTTGTACATTGGAGAACTAGATGGCGTTAGCATCGCACATTGATATTCTGCATCGCTGCGCTGTGGCATTGTATTTGTAAAAATTAGTATGCTTACAGCCAAATTTTGATCGTGGATGTTGGAATTAATTCAGTCTTTGGTGACAAAGTCTAGTTAGAGTATCAGCAGCTAACAAACGCGCGTTAGTTTTAGTTGTCACCATAAGGCAAGAAGGCAACCGTTTTCACTTGTGTCAGTATCGATGGTTACTGGCCTAATAACGGTTTTTAGGTACGTTGCGGTATAGATAGCTGCCACAAATCATGACAATGGATTCCAGGAATTGTAATCCATTGTGATGACGTAAAACTTACCAATAAAACAATACTTTACCAACAGCTATTTCATGATGGTATTTTTATTCAATTTCATAAGTTTGTGTTGATATGTCCACCCACTCCTTGCACGCCATAACCGCCCACGCTCGGAAGTTTCCAAGACTGTAAGGCAAAATGTTCAAAACTTGGCAATCTGATATTAGCTTTATTTTTAACCGACTTCCAAAAAGGAGGATGTTCTATGTTCGTGTCTATGTTTTTTTTGTGTATGTTTATCGATAATTTCGCCAATTGTGAACCGAAACAAAAAAATCTTTTTTAGTTCGAAAGGGTATACTTCCGAGATGGTCCCATTTAAATTTTACAGAAATCGGCTGAGCGGTTTTTGATAATAATGTAAACAATTCGAGCGAAATATTCGATTATGTACACGATGGAAGGCGGTTTTGCCATTTTTTGCGAAAAATAATTATATAATTATCATATTGCCCTCAATGTTGACGTTAAATTTACTAGTAAAGTTGTTGCTTTTGTTCTCATTCCATTCCATTAATAGTGTCAAATAATTTTTAGAAAAGTAGGTATACATTTATCTAACTAAAGCATTTTCCGCTTGACAAGTGACTAGGTACAACATAAAATGAGTGATGTCAAAAAATTTTTCACTACACAAATGAATGATAAGTTTTTCAAAGTTTAATTACTAAAGTACTGCATTGAGAATTGATACAAAATTCCAAACAGAATCCGAAACATTGGGCTCAGTCGTGTTCTAGCACAATATCCGCCATGTTAGTGTCTAAAGAAACCCTCGCTCACCAGTTACCAGTGGCTACAAGCTACGGCTACGACCAAACGTTTAGATTGTAATGTCTCTTTCACGCGACAGCAGCGCCACCACGGCATGGTATCTAACAGTATTGTGACTCAACCCTGTCCTTGCAATATTTAGATACTTACAGCGCCACGTGGGCACGCAGAACATAATCATGCGCTAGGGCTGCCCGCCTTCAGCCTTAATTTTATCTACTTACTCTTTAGCTACTTGAGTTTATTTCTAGTTTTTAACTATTATGATGTGTCAAATCATTATAATTAAACAAAAAAAAAAGAAATTCGTTGTGAATGAACGAGGAAATGTTCAATAAAAATACCTATAGTTTTTTTCTTTCAATTACAATTTATGTTAGCAATGTAAACGCAGCCTTACATTTTCGTGAATTAGCCACGCCCATTGACCAATCCTGATAATTTAAGTCGATGCTGCATCCCTATCACTTTCATACGATTGTGCAAGGGAGAGGGCGCCATATTAGCTCGTCTCGTTGAATGAAGTATAAGTACATGTTGTATTTTTGGAACCCTGAAAACGTAAATCGCACGCTTACTAAAGTAGGGACAAGATAATAGGTCACTTTTGACAGTTCATGAATGCAACGAAAAATATACCTTACACTAAAGGAATAAAACTCATGAAAACAATATTGACGACGACCGATATGTGTGTGATAAGTGTACAAGGTATATTTTTCTTTGAATAAATGAAATGTCAAAAGTGACCTATTATCTTGTCCCTACTTTAGTTACAAATCCACACGTTCGTTCATCACTATGACGCGCCGCGGCCCGCCATTGAGTAGCATACTGAGAGCATACCAAACTCCGAGGCGCGTGTGTATGATTCGGTCAGATCGTCTGTATGGAGACGGAATACTGTTAGATATCATTACCGTGGCGCTAGTTTATAGCCCGGATTCTGTACACTCGGTGTCATGCGAACAAATTTCATTTCCCTCTGTTTGCGAACAATGAACATTCCTGCGAACTTTACTAAGTATAATGGCCCCAAGTTGCGGCCAAAATGCTAGTAATACACGAACTTACGTTACCTTAGCCTACAGTTTTTACAGTACTTTACCTTTCTTGCAAAAAAGAGATGTTATTAGTTACCTTGGCATATTTTGGGACCGTGGCGCGTGGGAGCTTTTTTTATGTTGATGGATGGCAAAAAGGCATACGGCACGGTAGTAATTTCGCTCCTGTATAACTCGGCAGTGTTACGGATATCATCTCCGACCTTGCAATGAAAATTTTAAGACTCATTTTTCCCCAATTGCCGTGAATATCCGCCCTTATTTCGCGTACTGGGACGCGCTCCTGTTATTCTGGGATAAAAGCATACAAACGAGTTATCAAGGGCTTTGATGTGGAAGGGAGTTTGTACCAAATTAAAGTCGATGTTCGGTTATAAGTGAATGCGTAAATTAGAAATTTGAATACATTAGTTTGGATACTGAAAAATGTTGTTAAGATATTCGTAACTTACAAATTTTTACACTTCCTACATTTAGATTTGCATGATATACAGCGCTCACATTTAGGTATATATTTAGAATTATTTTGTGTCCTCTTTGTGACCTAAATGCAATATTTACTGCAGATTTACTACAGTAGTATCTTTGTTAAACTAACTTTTGATTCAAGTGGTCACTTAAACTGCATTTAATTACCCAGTTTTATTAAGATGATACAATTAGAGACAAAAACTAAGTGTATTTAAAAACAGACATTGAGCTTACACTGCCTAATAAATGTAAAAACTGAGTTACATATTCTTACTAAATACATGATTATTTACCTTGGCTAATAACATTTTCAACGCAGTTGTTTCTATCTTGACAAAAAAATGTTTCACGTAATTTTCGCAAATATTTTTGTGGCCGTTTTCTTATATTCGTATCAAGATCGTCCTTTACATTCAGTTCAGGTGACTTTGTCTCCTTATTACAACTCGTTATAGCTCTGAGCTGTTAAGTATTGGTCCCAAGACATTTCATATCTCAGCTCAGTCTAGACTTTGCTAAAGATTTGAGAAATATTTGGCCGTATACTTTTATTGAAGAGGCAACAGATAATATCGAAGCGAATTATAGCTATAATAATACATATTAGGGGACATCTTACACACGGTCTCTGATCTGACCCTAAACTAAGCAAAGCTTGTGATATGGCTGCCAGAGACTTATATACTACATATACATATTTTAAATACAAACTTACATAGATAACACCTAATACTGTTGTTTTTTTTGTGTTTTATGATTGGTTTTGTCGTTGTTTATGTATTTGTACTTCTTATTTTTGTTTCAAATAAAATGTCTGTATCTCTGTATAATAACACCCAGACACAGAGCATACACCTATATTCATGACATAAATATTTGGGTGGGAATCAAACCCACGCCTCTTTGACCCAAGAGTCAGGTTCACTAACCACTGAGCCACCGAGGCAGTCAAAATAAGCATATATAATAGCAATGAATTAAATAAGCCACGTGGATTAACAATAGACAAACGACTAATATCGAATTAATGTCCTGAAAAAACAAGGAATACGAGTTACAAGGTATACACTCTCTCTGATAGGTATCGTATTAGGCACACTTTATATTAGGGTCTCATATTCAAATTCAAAAATTAAATGGATCGATCCTACACAAACATATCGGTTGAAATACGTCCGAAAAATCCTTTAAGCTTCTAAAACCGCGGAAACGCATTTATGTGTGCTATAGAGTAAAATCTCTTTCAGGCAGATTTTATGGAAATTCACCATAACGGCTGTCTTAAGCGGATGAAAGAAAGAATCAAAGAAATCCTTTGGAAATATGCGCCTTTTGGTCGCTGCAAGAAAACGTTTGCTCAAGAACATCAAATTCTTTTTTGATGTGGAGTGGAGTGGTTGGGAAAGCAGCCTTCATCAAAAGAATGATTGTTCGATTACTATCTTGAAAGTTTCTTAGTGTACTCAATACTTTGCGGTCAGTAGTGGTATGAAACAAGCTCCTCGCTATTAGCAAACATTGTTCAACTGATTTTCAAAACAAAGGATTATGTTTTGGATTATCTTTAGACCTTCTGTGGCTGATTCGATTGCTTGTTATGTGGTAGTTAATGTAGACTTAGATTGTGTAGGTCTTGTATTTAGTGGTAGTTAATAAAGGCACTTGCCTTATTAATAAACAAAGGAGGTTCTCAATTCGTCTGTTTAAAGTTTTTTCTTGTTGTCGATGTTATCTAATTTTTTTGTGGTTTATACGGACCAATTACAGTTCTGTTTTTTGTACAACGTATAGAGAATATTGAAAGAAGGTCCCATATTTTTTAATTATTAATTCAGTAGTTCTTAAGTAATTCCAGAAAGCTGTTGAAAATGGCAGAACCTACAAAAGTTAAGCTTGACCCCATTTATTAGACATTTATTTCTAGAGTAAAAAGCAGGAACCGAAACAATGTACCCCTAATCAATGTAAGTATAAGGTTGTTTCAACAATGAAACATTATCTTTTTTTTTTAAATGTCGCATTAATTAAACAAAACCACTTCTATGATAAAATTAGTGTCATCACCCTCTATCAAGCTAATGTTAATTACTTTTTTAACAAAGTAATTTAACCGCAATGAAATTTCTTTAGCGTACAAAGTAAATAAAAACTATTTCACGTCACCTAAATAAAGTAACAAAGCGACATGTTAATTAATTACCTAACGCGGAGTAGATTTTAATTTAGGGAATGGAATTTTGCAGTCCAATACGGGTGGATGTGTCGTAACGCAGGATACCGTGGTAGTAAAATTCAGACCGTAAAATTAGTAAAGTAGGTAGTACTTATGTCTCGCGGCTCTTCTTGCGAGGCGGGCGCTTTCGATTCGCAATGATAAATATGTCAACGGATATTCTGCTTATGATGAATCATCATTAACAGTTTATTTCAGTCCACCATAAGACTTTTTAGAGTTCCGTACCCAAAGGGTAAAAACGGGACCCTATTACTAAGACTCCGCTGTCCGTCTGTATGTCTGTCTGTCTGTCACCAGGCTGTATCTCATGAACTGTGAAGTGTTCTAGAAATGTGCCCATACAACCCATGTGGATCCCATACAACAAACCTGATTTTTTTGCCGTTTTTTGCTTAATATTAATAACGGTGATAGGTAGATGCTTGAAATCAACACAGAATATTAAGTAAAATATATAATTTGAAAATATATAATTTAATTCTTCAAAAACTTCAAACTTCAAACTTCATCAGTGGATTCTTCTACTGCAGACGCTCAGTGGAATCACCTTAACAGGTTCCCTGTCCCATGCATCAGATATGATTCATCACACAATTTTTGTACCGTGTTTCACACGTCCGTGACTCATATATGAGCAAAAGTAGTGCCAATTTCAGACCCATTTTACTTTGGGACGTGGCGTTGTGATCGTAATTTTGAGTACTGGGACGTATGGGGGATATCGTGTAAATAAACAATACAAGGTAAAAAAAGTTGATTGTTTCATATGCTTGCCGTGACATTTTTTTTTCTAGGATGTTTTTACGGGTACAAAGTAAAAGTTAGTATTGAGGAATGTAATGTATAGATTCATTTAGGAACATAAGTTTTTATTATTACAGAACGATTTGTAATTTGCAGGAACACTTTTTACTTACAAACTACCCTCATTGTTGCGAGTGTTTCTCGTTGAAACAAGGTAGGCAGTAACATTTTCCACAATCCGTGCATTCTGTATTCACCTGTGGCAATGGATTTCCTTCTTCTGCTCTTTTTTTAGCGTAACAATTGACACATCGCTTTCGAATGAGCTTTCCATCTTTCCGAGGTATTTGTGAAAGATGGTGTGTATGTGTAGCAGCTACTGCAGAACTTGTGGATCTGGTCTGTTGTCTGTAATTTTTCTTTTTCGCCGCTTCTCCAAGCCAATGACGAATCATTGCTTCTTGCACGTCCAAGACAGTTATAGCAGATCTCGTGTGCTCATTGTAAATGACGCGGGTATTCACAATCGCCGCTTGATATGATATGCATTATATTTGATGCATCGGACGTGTGACAATAAAAACTCACTCTATACGCTCATGTATCATAATTGATACATTTTTTTTATTTTCTTTTTAGGGGCTTTTTATTATAATATTCTACAAAATACACATACATTTTCATTTATGTTCAAAATGAGGTCAAAAACCGAAAAAAAAACGCGGGACATGGGTAATGCTCCAAAATCGTATGTATGGGGACAGGGAACCTGTTAAAAAGATAATTAAAGAATCATTGAGTGAGTTGCGGACCACTCAGAAACCAGATCCAAAAAAGACACCTTGGATTTCGGACCGCACATGGGCGCTCACTCAACAGAGGAAGGAAATTAAAATTAAGGGGTTGCAAAATCCTGAGGTGAGGCGCGAATATGATCTTCTGTGCAAGTCAATAGACGCATGTTGTAGAGAGGATAAGAACAAGTTTATAGACGGCGTGTGTCTTGACATAGAGAATCATGCTCTCAGGTATCAGACAGCTGATCTTTTCAAGAAAGTCCGTCTACTCACTAAAAAGTTTAAACCCAAGACGTGGGTAGTTGAAGATGCTAACGGTCGGCTCTTGCATCAGCTAGATGAGATTGCGGAGAGATGGCGCTCCTATTGCGAAGAACTGTACAAGGACTCCGCACAGACCAATACGGATAGTGCTACCGTGCACATTAGTGTCGAGAGGGAACCTGACATTTTGAGGTCTGAGGTCGAATCTGCATTGCGCTCTATTAAAATTGGGAAAGCTCCTGGCCCTGACCTTATCACCGCGGAAACACTGAAAATCTTGGGAGATAGTGGCATTAGTATGTTGCATGACATCTGCAACAAAGTTTGGAGAAGTGGTGAGTGGCCTAAGGACTGGACAGATTCTGTAATTTTACCATTACACAAAAAGGGGTCAACGAAACAGTGCGACAACTACAGAACTTTAGCACTTATATCGCATGCTAGCAAAGTCCTGCTCCACATCCTCAACAACCGGATTCGACATTACGTTGATCGGCAAATTCCGCAGGAACAAGCGGGCTTTGTTAAAGGTAAAGGTACTCGCGAGCAAATCTTAAATATAAGACAACTTATCGAGAAAGCGTACGAATACAACATTCCGGTCGTCATGTGTTTCGTTGATTATAGCAAGGCATTCGATTGCGTGAATTGGGGTTCTTTATGGGAAATACTGACGGAATTGGGTGTGCCTAAACACTTGACGAGCCTGTTGCAAAGCCTGTACCATACGAGTGAAGGAGTAGTCAGGATTGAGAGAACTGTCTCCAGACCGTTTCGGTTCGAAAAAGGCGTTCGCCAAGGCTGTATTGCTTCGCCGATCTTATTTAACTCCTATGGCGAATTCATAATGAGACAAACTTGCGACGGGTGGAATGGAGGTGTGAGCATTGGCGGAGTAAAAGTCACAAATCTCAGATATGCCGATGACACAACTTTAATAGCGGCCAGCGAAGCAGAAATGCATTTGTTTCTCAACAAAATGGAACAGATTAGCAACAGTTTGGGCCTTTCCATCAATAAAGCCAAAACTAAGATCATGGTAGTTGACCGCTCGAGGATACTGCATTTCACTGGTGTGCTGAATCTTGAGACTGTTGACGAATTCATATATTATTATCTTGGCTCTAATATATGCAATAATGGCTCCTGTGAAGCTGATATACGACGCCGCATTGGGATGGCTAAAGGAGCAATGTCTCAGCTTCAGAAGATATGGAAGAACAGAGGAATTAAGTTAAATACGAAAATAAGACTAGTTCGAACCCTAGTTTTTTCAATTTTTCTATACGGGGCTGAGACATGGACGCTCAAGGCAGCAGATCGCGGGCGTATCGACGCATTCGAAATGTGGTGCTGGAGAAGAATGCTAAGAATTACTTGGACAGCACATCGTACCAACGCATCAATATTGAAACAGCTTAAAGTCAAGACTAGACTATCAACTATATGCCTTAAACGCGTCCTTGAATACTTTGGCCATATTGCTAGAAAAGACGGTGATAACCTAGAGAAGCTAATGGTTACTGGCAAGGTAGAGGGGAAACGTCTTCGAGGCCGCAGTCCGATGCGTTGGTCCGACCAGATCCGCACCACATTGGACTCCTCAGTGTACGATGCGCTGCATGTCGCCGAGGATCGGAAAGAGTGGAAGAAAATCATCCGGGAGAAATTGGTGGAAGGTGGTGGTCACGACCCTCAGATATGAGGAAATCGACTGGAAGAGGAGGAATAACGGTGATAGGTAGATGCTTGAAATCAACACAGAATATTAAGTAAAATATATAATTTGAAAATATATAATTTAATTAACTAAAAATAAAACAGATATTTAAGGGGGGCATTCCCATACAAAAAAAAAAAAAAAACATTTATTTTGCTCGATATTAATAACGGCAACCGGAGTATGCCTTACAACATTCACAGATTATTCGAAAATAAATAATTAAATTTAAATATTATAAATTAGAGGAGGCTTCCATACGGTACGGAACTCTTCGAGCGCGAGTCTGACTTATACTTGGTCGATTATTTTGTTACATTTCCCAGCTTACTGTCAATGTTAATCGGTGAATTATGGATGTTATCATGCTGTTGCTGTAACTGAGCTAGTCTTCCGGGATTAATAGCTTAACTTCGTTTGTCTGTGATCCACTTCACTTCACTGGTCGTCACCATATATCTGCACACACTTAGGTACATATATATACCTTGACATTTAATTAGATGCAAGCTCGCCGCAATTGGGCGTTCAAGGCTTACACGCTCGAGCGATGCGTCCAGAGAACAGCAAATCGAGCGATCGGTCATCTGGTGTTTATTCATAACACTGAACGAGGTGTGCGTTACCTCGGGTTAATCAATGTACTCCGACCTAACGCCCCAAAGTATGAACATTTATAAAATGCCTGGAAAAAATACGAAAAAGCATCCCTTTGCGTCATCTCTGATATAAATGTGAAGCAGCCAGAAGTTGGCGCAAATGATATAGACAATCGTCAAGGGATTACGGCATTTGTACGGTGTTGATTACAATATTAGGCTAAGGTTTTTTTTTGCACATTATAGTCTAGGCTGTTCCTGACAATGTGATCATAGTATTGGGGATGTTGTAAAGGCATTGTTTAATTTTGATGTCAAACGAATTCTTAGCATTTTTCTCTATCACTTCATTTCAAATACTCGTATTTCACCTCGTTACCTCAGACCTAGACCAGAGAAACTAACAAGTGAGGGTAGAAAAACTACGTCTCGCCGTGTACAGACACAATTACACACAAACACGTAAGTACAACAAAACTACGCCTTGGGTCGTCAGTCAAACCATGGCGACGTAACACCGACGCACTCACCACATGTATAAAAAACTGGCCTCACTTGTCTGTTTACGACGTTCTGTCTTGTTTTTTTTTATTTGGTCTGAGCTCGTTACCTACTTCATGTAAAAAACGTTCAATGATATGCCGGTTCTTGTTTTAGACATATCTTATTTTCTTGCTCCGCTCTTATTCCGACTCACATTTTCTCGTACCTCCGAACTTATCCCGCGTGTGCGAGCCACGGCGTAATTGAGAGTCGTTTACGCTCGAACTCAAATTAAACTCGAACATAGCACGGCTCTTGTTAGAACGTTAATTCCCTAAATTGCTTAAGTAACATACGTCTTCGGTTTACACAATATTTTGTTACACGAAACAGGCGTTCATTATGCGTATGGTAATTCAAGAACGTTCGATCAAAAGAGGTTTTACTTCAGCTACGTTATTGTTTACTCTATGAGAAGATATAATATATTCATAGTCATTGTCTGCAGATCGTGCTTGCCTACTGTTGAGCATAGGCCTTATCTTAAAAATAAATAAATATAATAGAGGACGTCTTACACACCTTCTCTGACCCCAAACTAAGCATAGCTTGTGATATGGCTAAAATACTACATATACATACATAAATAGTGTCTAAATAGCACCCAGACACAGAGCAAACACCTATGTTTATCACATAAATGCTTGCGCTGGGTGGGAATCGAACCCACGCCTCATTGATCCAGAAGTCAGGGTCACTAACTACTGAGCCGCACCGAGGCAGTCCTGTACCACCCCTTTTGGTCCTGTGCCAATTTTGTCCATTTTGGAAATGGTATTTTCAAAATATCATCTATCAACGAGCTAATAAACTATGCTTTTTTCCGTTGTACCTAACCAATTCGTCAATGTGTATAATATTATAATAGAAATTACTTAATTTAATACTAGTGTAGGAATTACCCGTTAGACCATAATGCTAAGATTACTGAAGAGGAAAGGGAAGTAAATAACTCCTCTACACAACTGGATTACCTAATTCTAGCTACTAAAGAAGCAGGAAACCAACAAAATTATTGCTAAAATATAAATAGTAACAGAAATCCTGTTTTTAGTTAGGTTACACTTTTGTTAGGTTAGGTTAGACTAGTAAGTAAATTTGGCAAATAATATCTATGTACCCGTATATACCTAAATAGTAGACACTTGCTTTTTTTCGCAAAAAATGGAAAAACCGCCTTCCGTCGTGTACTCGTGTACAAAATTCGAATATTTCGCTCGAATTGCTTACATCATAATAGATTTTTCAAAAACGGCTGAGCCCATTTCTGTAAAATTTAAATGGGACCACCTCGGGAGTATACCCTTTTGAACTAAAAAAGAATTTTGTATGTATTTGCAATAGTAGATTGCCATTTCCAAATAATTTGTAGATGAGTGAAATAGGTACCTTACGTACACAAATTGCACATAGAGTTACTCTACCTAAGAACAACACAGTAGATAAAACATTTCACGCTATAATAGAACCAGGCTCCATTTGATTTACTCGTATTCAGCGCACACAAAACCGCCAATATTAATTGAAGACGCGGCAATATCAACGGATCTATTGAAGACGTTCGCGCTTATTGTTTCCTCAAGCAGGGCGGCGCGTCGGGGCCGATTGATCACGTGCCGCCGCCCTAAGGCTCCGCGCAAACGAGCCACTGCGCACTGGCCAAAGTTACCAATGGCCAATCAAAACTGATCTACAAAAAAATATTGTTTCGAAGCTCCTATTTCGACGGTAAAAACGAAATACGAATACGAAATAGGAGTATGAACGAAATCGGTCTACAGAGGGCTAAGTGCGAGATTCTCGCTCGAACTCGATCGCGTTAACTTTTGATGTGATTTCTATGGAAATGGCACAGCGCCATCTTGTGTCACGTACAGAAAACTGAATAGCTAAGTGTGAGTATTTTTACGGTAATGTAACGATCGCCAAACCGATCCAACACAAGCGCGGCAACGTCAGTGATTGGCTAACTCAAGCGTGTGTGTCGATGTGCTCGCGTGTGTGCTCGGCGAGCTCGGTCAACGCGACGTAAAAGTAATTCGATTCGATTTGCAAAACTCCCACTTGACACTCTGACCGATAAACCTAATCAGGATTTAGATAGTTAATCTTGCTCTCTTAATCAGGTTGCCTGGAAGAAATCGCTCTAAGCGAGGCCGCCAGTTGTCGCACTATTTTAATTATGTTGTACTCTCTTATTGTTATATTGTCTTTTGTGTGAACAATAAAGCGTTTCTATTCTATTCTTGCCAAATATTATCGAAATCAGCTGATTAATAGTGCAACAGCAAATGTCCTCTTTTAATGAAGAAAATATCCCTCAATCAAAAATTGTTTTAGAACAAAACTGCAAATAAAACACGTTACGCTAGATACTGTGTTCAATTTAATTTATTCACCACATATACCTACACATACAAAAACCGCCAACATTAATAAATTGAAGACGCAGCAATATCAACGGAACTATTGAAGACGTTTGCGCTTATTGTTTCCTCAATTGGGGTGGCGTAAGGCTCCACGCAAACGTACCACTAGCCAAAGTCACCCAATGTACTATTATATTACAAGAGAACAAATCAAATAAGGCCATAACGTCCAGCATTCAATTTTATGACCGTGACATGACAACAACACCGGACTGTGAGATCGCGCTGGATCCAAGCTTTTTCCAGCCGCCTATATTCAGCAGTGGACGTCTAATGGGTGAAAGGAATTAGCACGACTATAAAATTTCAATTTCTAGTCAACTAATTTTACAGCAAGTCTGAGGCGGTAGTATGGGTTTATTTACTAAACGAAAACTACTTATTAGGTATTATACGTTTTTGTGTTGCTCCATACAGTAATTTCTGTTTATTTGCGTTTGAATTTCTTGTTTGCGCTAGGGGGGCTATTTTTAGACGATTAAAGGCAGCAATTACAGAAACCACAAACATTTTTTAATAAGCCTTGCGTCAAATAAATTATGATGCACAAAACAAATAATTCTAAAGAAAGTAGATACTTTTTTTTAAACATAAACTACCTTGTAGACAAAATGCAAGAAAGACTGTGACCAATAAACAGTTCTTATTCAAGGCCGCGCTCGCGGTTTGCCAACGAGCTATGGAGCGAAGTATATTAGGAGTCAGATTAACAGACCGAGTTAGGAACACTAGACTGCACTCAAAAACCAAGATTGGCGACTCTTGTCAAAAAAGCCGGACAGTTAAAATGGGATTGGGCGGGACACGTCTGTCGCATGCCGGACGACCGCTGGACAAAGGTCACCACCGACTGGATCCCAAAATCCAAAAGACCTTTGGACCGACTCAGACACAGGTGGCGTGACGAACTGAACTCTCATGACAAACACTGGGCCACCACAGCATTAGACCGCGCAGTCTGGAAGGAGGGAAGGGAGGCTTTTGCCCAGCAGTGAGAGAACGCAGACTGAAATAATACAACAATATTCATGTATGTATCTGTAGTTGCTCAATTGCCCGTTTACGTCGAGCTTAAGTTCCCACCCGCCCTTGCTTCCGCTACAATGTAATGTGACAGACACGCTTCGTTGGTTATGGGCTGTTATGCCTTTTTTGTCAACGTGTTACGTTGTGACGTCGTTTTCTTTTCGCAAAAAAATGGGTTTGTTAAATCTTACCACTCGTTAGGTACGTAGGTATGTATTTATATCGCTAGAAGTTAGTTTTTGACCGAACGGTAGTTTAGGGGTATGAAGATTCAGTTACAGAAATGTGCGCGAAATTTAACGTTATGAATCCTGGATTAAAAATATTTTTACATAAGCAAATTTTGATTAACTCAAGTAAAGTTATGATTACTCGGAAATGATACAAACTTATGCTCTGATAAGGATAACAACTGTTCGGAGAACTAATAATTATAATGGAGTTTAGTCATATGTGATAACTTGGGTAATCTATTTATTGATTCTAATTAATGCTATTGCTCTGCTTGCATCTTTACGCCAGTATTAGTGCACTAAATAAGCCGTAAATTGCCGCTTTATAATAACGCTTCAATTAACGCTTAAGAGGATTCTGAATCGACCAGAGTTTTTGCGTTTTCTTTAGAAAATTGAGAAAATTCGCAGTACATTTTCGATAAAATTTACGTTGCGGGAGAAAACTCTTTTCACTCCTTAAATTGTAACAAAATGTTATGTTTATGGTGTCAATCGCTTAAATAAAAAGTATTGCACGGTTTCAGAAAAATGTTTGGTTTATGTATACTTTTTAGTCAAAGTCATTCAAACAAAAGATGTCTACGAGTCGGACTCGCGCATTGAGGGTTCCGTACTGTATGAGCCATTATTAATGTGCCATTATTAATATGGAGCGAAAAACGTCTAATAAATCAGGTTTGTTGTATGGGAGCCCCCCTTAATTATTAATTTTATTCTGGTTTTAGTATTTGTTGTTATAGCGGCAACATAAATAAATCATCTGTGAAAATTTCAGCTTTCTAGCTATAGCGGTTCATGAGATACAGCTTAGAGACAGACAGACGGACAGACGGACATCGGTCTTTGTAATAGGGTCCCGTTTTTACCCTTTGGGTACGGAACCCTAAAAACTGAAAAAACAAAGACATATAATTCCAGCGATTGAAATGCTGATTTTATATGGAAAAAAACACTCAAATCGGATAATATTAGATAACAGCTTATTGTTTTTGTATGGACAAATCGGCACCTCACAATAATAATTGCCTTAACTCGACATTTACGAGTACGTTTTTTATAAGTGCGCTAATTTACTCGTTAAGGTGCAGGTTGAGCATCATCAGAATTATCATCATCAGCATCATCAGAATAAATTAACAAAAATTTAGTTAGTAATGTTACCGAGATTCCGGTAATAAAAGTTGAAAGTTGTTAATAGTAGGACAATAACTAAACTTCTCAAAAAAATAGTTTGTGCCGCCATAATTGCGTACACCAAAGATCAAACCCAGCCATTAGTATTATTATGGTTAGTATCAGATAGTGCGAAAAGCCGCATCATTTTAATTGAATCAAGTGCATGCGTGGATAGATATAGGAGGGATGAAGGGGGTCAGCGGATCGGAAAATATGGCGTCAACTGCGGAAAACGGCTCACAAATCAATCGGTCGTCATTTTTGTTGAAGTCCATACTACCTATCTACTCGTATAATACGAGTATATTTGTTCAGCGCGACTCTCGGCAATATGTTTTGGGTTTGTACGTTCGTTCCGTTCGAAATGGCTTCGATGTTGTTTTATATTCAATTTTACGTTTACTTTCAAGGTGGACGGATGACACAATTAAGACAGAAAGATCAGGCTAGCAAGCCGCTTTTAGCTGGTCCTATTAGTTACATATAAGGAAGGCCTATGTCGTGCACTGGACATCCTACGACTGAGACCACGGCGACGGTTAATACTTTCCTATTGTAGGTCCCGGTTGTTTTAACTGTTTAGCCAACTCAGAGGACTTCAGGCGGCCAAAAACTCTGACAGCAAGGCTAGCCACCCGGCCTATACGAACTTACTTACTTTCCTGTGGTTTATATTACAGTTTGAGGGTGTAAAATATTAATTTTAGGAATGGTAAAAATAAAAAATAAATTTTATTTCATTTGATATTTTTAGGGTTCCGTAGTAAAACGAGGAACTCTTATAAATTTTAAACTTACACATAGGTCATTGACCTCACAATCATATTTCATACTCAATTACGTTTATCTAGTAGTTAACCAGCTAATGATATCGTAGTATTTTTGTTTTTATCATCATCATAATCATTGTCACCATCTACGGAAGCCTATCATATGCTTGTCTTGACACGCCCTTGAAAAAGTATGACTAGCCTGAGCTATATAGGTTTTCTCAAGCTATTTCATGAAAAAGCTGTTGAATCCATATACTCTACGTTAGTCCTACTCTAAGTTTGTGCCTAAGTATTTAAATTAAAACAGCTAGTCAAGCATGCGACCACGAAAAACCACGAAAAGAACTCTTTTCGACGAGTGAAAAAGTGACATATATACAGGGTCACTTCTAATCAATTATCATCCTTTCTGGGGCTTATTCTGTACATCAAAACTAACAACATTTGTTCTACGACTTATATTAATTCTCAAAAAAAGTTGTGGTTCCGTAGAAAAATATCGTTCGACCTCTACAAAATGTATGGAACAGCTTTTTTTTTGAGTTTTGACAATAGTCGCAGAACAAAAGTTGTTAGTTTTGATGTACAGAATAAGCTCCTGAAATTATGCTAATTGATTAGAAATAACCATGTATACTTTGCCATAACGCTTTCTCGTTATGAGACTTCGAAAGAAATATTTCGTGGCGCACATTCTAGTTTAATTTCCGCTATATTTAGTTACTTGATGAAAAATTAAAGAAAGGAAGTAGCCATTCTATTAAGAGCACTAATCGATATTAGCCCCCATAGCCATTTATACAAATGACTAGCTTAAAACCCGCGGCTTCGCCCGCGTTGTCTTAGTAGACAGGTACTTGCTTATGAAAATAGCCCGTGGTTTGACCCGCGTTTGTCTTAGTACTTGCTTAAAATTATAAAAGGCTGCCGGCTGGCTTGCGTTGTCTTGGCACTTCCTTAAAATAATAATAGGTCGTGGTTTAGCAAAGCATTATCGTATAACGTATTACTTGCAAGGATAATGCCTATGGTTTGGCCTGAATTGTCTTAGTATTTGGCTAAAATGATAATAGGTCGCGGTTTGGCCTGCGTATTCTTAGTACTCGCTTAAGATGGTAATTTATAGCACGCAGCTTAGCCTGCGTTGTCTTAATACTTCCTCAAAATTATAATAGCCTACCGGTTGGCACGCGTTGTCGTATTACTTGCAATGATAATAGCCCACGGTCTGGCCGCTTTGTTCGAGTAACTGCTTAAAATGATTATAAGCCACAGTTTGGCCCGCGTTGTCTTGGAACTTGCTTAAAATAATAATAGTTCGTGGTTTCGCCTGCATTGTCGTATAACGTATTACTTGAAAAGATAATGCTTAGTAGGCATTATCTTTTCAAGTAATAGGCATTGCCTACGGTTTGGCCTTAATTGTCCCAGTGTTTAGCTAGAATGATAATAGGTCGCGGTTTGGCCTGCGCATTTTTAGTACTTGCTTAATATGGTAATTTATAGTACGTAGCTTGGCTCGCGTTGTCTAAGTACTTGATTAAAATTACAATAGCCTGCCGTATGGCTTGCGTTGTCGTATTGCTTGCAATGATAATAGCCCATGGTCTGGCCCGCGTCGTTATAGTATTTGCTTAAAATGATAATGGCGCGCGGTTTGGTCCGCATTTTCTTAGTACTTACTTTAAATGGTAATTTCCCACAGTTTGGCCCGCGTTGTCTTAGTACTTTTTTTGCTTGAAATAATAGCTCTTGGTTTAGCCCACGTTGTCGTATTACTTGCAAGGATAATAATTAGCCCACGGATTGGCCTGCTTTGTCTCAGTATTTGCTTAAATTTACTTGTATCTAAAGCTTATTATGGAGTACGACCATTTTTAAATGATAAATTGCAAAATATTCGAATTAAATTTAATAATAATGATTGTATAATTTTTTCATGTTCTAATGATTATTTTATGGCCATATTGGACTTAACTGATAATTCAACATTTTTGTGATTAGTAGTAAGATCTCAATGTATCACAACAATAAATGTTCTAGCCCACGGTTTGGACCGCGTTATTTTATAACTTGTCATAAAATAAATACTTAATAAAGTTATATTTTAATATACCTACTGATTTTTTTTATATCGAGAAAAGAATATTTATCGATTTATGATGAGATATATGACGATCATGAGTTGACCCATGTAGTTTCCCACTCGTATACCAAATTTTATCCAACTCCATTCGCATGTCATGGTCTACATTACAATCGTCAGGTACTAATCCTGGTCAGACCACTGAGCTCTTTGAAACTTATGTACGGAATTTCATACTACTGGCTTTTCATTGATGGAAAACATTGAAGCAACCTGCATAGGCACGTCCTTAGAGAAAAATCGATGTCGTATGTGAACTCCGCAACCCGCGCTCGGCCAGCGTGATGGATATGGCTTCATCACCCTTCGTGGGTAGGCCTACGTGGACTATTAAAAATCGGCCAAGTGCGATTCGGACTCGCGCACGAAGTGTTCCGTGCCGTATGGGAGCCCATTCCTCTTGCCGTTATTAAAAGCGAGCAAAAAACTCCTCAAAATCACGTTTGTTGTATGTCCCTTAAATATTTATTTTATTCTATTTTTTGTTATAGCGACAACAGAAATACATCATTTGTGAAAATTTCAGCTGCCCAACTATTACGGTAAGGTGACAGACAGACAGACGGACATCGAAGTCTTAGTAATAGGGTCCCGTTTTTACCCTTTGGGTACGGAACTTTAAAAAAGGCCAGTACAGGTATTCATCATGTTTCATTAAGTCATTAGAAATTTAATTTCGATTATTCTGAACCCAATGACAATCTCGCCCATAACCGTTTACGTGGTCAAAAGTGATCGAGACACTTGTAGGACTTTCAGACATTCTCTGACCAAGCACAGACGAAAAAGTAGCACACAAGAAGGTACATTTTATTTGAAAAATACATAGCGCACCTACATCTAGACGACAGGCATGTTCTAGGATTCCATTATACTCATCATTTAACTAACTTTTACTATGGTACCAACCCAGAAATCACGTAAATAAAATTAGCTGTTCAACACAAAAAAATCATCGACCCGCGACACAATGTAAAGAATAGCTAATTTTCGCTTTTTTAGGGTAGTTCCCATAGTAAAGGAAGTAGTTATTGATCCGTATGTACCCTAAGTTCAAGTCTAGTGGCTCACAAAATAAAATCTTTCATAAACTATTAGGGGCCCATTTTGCCCCCCTTGAAGGATCTAAATTATCTCAATTTAATTCTAGATATTTCACTACGTTTAAAAAAAACGCGATCAAGTTATTTTTCACGCTTATATAGGATGTTTGGTCTAGCGTTAGACAAGGAATCCGGGACTTTTCCCAGGACGTTAATAGTCATAAATTAGTTAAAAGGGTGAGCTATTTTCAAACAATATTGCATCGGTTTTCGAACAGTCATTTAGTACTTTTTTTAGGAAATTGATATCCTGAAGGACCCACTGAAATTTTCCGGGATAGCAGTACCCCAAGTGGTAATTTGTGTTATTGTCTAGCGTCGTACCAAATTTCGTTAGAATTCATTTACCCCTCTTATCTTAGCTTTATAATTGATTATTTTGGCTATTGCTAAGAAACCCTATAGATTTTCCGGGATAAAATAGTTACTGTATTGAAACATGTTGTGTGCTTTCTACCAGATTTCATTTATAACCGTTCAGCTCGTCTGATGTAATTATTGATGCTTTTTTCACCAACTTTGGGAACTTATCTGACCCGTTAGATAAGGAAAATTCGGAAAAACAGGAAGAAACGTAACTTTTATTTATTTGTAAAGCATAAATACAAAGTTTTAAGTCAATCGGTAAAGGTAATAAAAAATTAAATGCAAACAAAAAGGGCCCGTTTTACCCCGTTAGAGGTCGATTTTTCGAAATTTTCGTCCTTTGTGCTTCATTACGTTGTACATTGTACCTATGTTCGAAATTTCAAGTCTCTATCTTTAGTGGATTGGGTTGAAGCCTAAACTGATTAATTGTGGCTATCCCTAAGGATCCCCATAGAATTTCCGGGATAATAATAGTTCATGTGTTGAAACATGTCGTGTGCTTCTCCATACCAGATTTCATCCATAACCGTTCAGCTCGTTGGATGTAATAGACGCTTTTTTCACCAACTTTGGGACCCAATTTGACCCCTTAGATAAGGAATATTCGGAAAAACAGGAACAAACGTAACTTTTATTTTGTTTGAGTAGCATGTAAACAAAGATTCAAGTCAATCGGTAAAGGGAATAAAAAGTTACATACAAACGAAAAGGGCCCGTTTTACCCCTTTAGAGGTCGATTTTTCAAAATTCCGTTCTTAGTGCTCCATTACGTGGTCCAATGTATCTTTGTTCCAAATTTCATGTTCGTATCTTTAGCGGTTTGGGCTGTAGGCTGTCTGTCAGTCAGTCACTCAGCGAAGCCTTTTATATAATAGATTTATTAAAACTGACTATTGCAACTATAATTTATTTATTGCATTATAATTTATACCTAGTGAACCCTGCCTAAAAATCACCAGCTGCAAAATAAACCTATTGAAGATTTAACGGGTGGTTAAATTTCAAGGGCCGATGTTGATTTTGAATAAAACACAAACTATTTAGGAAATTATTGTAATTTTATTTTATTATAATATATTGGTATTACTCAATTATGTATGGAATAAAATATCGGCCAAATGGGCGCCGCGACCACGGCGGCACACCTCCATCCGATGGTCCAAATTTTCGATGACCCTGAGGCATAATGGAGGTTCTATGCCGTTAATGTGCCGAATTATCTCATCTTTTAGCTCTTGAATTGTTGCTGGCTTATCGACGTACACCTTTTCTTTCAAATAACCCCAAAGAAAAAAGTCCAACGGTGTCAAATCACATGATCTTGGCGGCCAATTGACATCGCCATTACGTGAGATAACACTGCCATTGAATTTGTTGCGCAAAAGAGCCATTGTGTCGTTAGCTGTGTGGCAAGTGGCACCGTCCTGCTGAAACCACATATCGTCCACATCCATATCTTCCAATTCGGGCCATAATAAGTTCGTTATCATCTCACGATAGCGAACACCATTCACAGTAACTGCCTGACCGGCCTCATTTTGAGGTGGACGGCTCTTCAGCCACACTATCGCGAACAGCAGCAATATTTTCTGCAGTACGAGCTGTACGAGCATGCACTGGTGTTCTCACATCTTCTACAGACCCGGTTTGCTCGAATTTTTCCACGATTTTTGCGATTGTACGCACATTTGGACGATCAAATTGACCAAAAAAATCTCGAAGTGCACGATATGCATTTTGATTTGAACGCCCATTTTCATAATAAGTCTGGATAACTTTAACACGTTGTTGGATTGTGTATCTCTCCATGGTTCAAATTGAGTAAGTCTGAAATAGAGAAATGTCAAATAAAATTCGGAAAAAAACTTGGCGTTTAGGTGTGGTTCACATTCAACATCGGCCCTTACAATTTAACCACCCGTTATAATAGAATATTTCCAGAAAAATTGGTTAGATATTTGAGAAGTTTTAAGGAGAATAACTGAAGACAGGTAGGTAAATAACCTGCACTTTACCAAACATGAATCAATGCCGCTAACTGGTTTACATTTAATGTCATTATCCTCGTACGTAACGTTATAGAACTGCAAGTTAATGCTCTTTCTCAAGACTACTTTGGTTACTGAGACCTTTGTACTGATTCAAATGTTAACAGTAAATATTTTATGATAAATTTAGTTTTGGCACATCAATTAGTGTATCCTAAATCCTAATTAAGTAGATTAATATTATTCATTAACTAGACATCATTTTGTAGTAAAA
Organism: Hypomecis atomaria; assembly: GCA_964007245.1. Taxonomy (NCBI): domain Eukaryota; kingdom Metazoa; phylum Arthropoda; class Insecta; order Lepidoptera; family Geometridae; genus Hypomecis; species Hypomecis atomaria. The sequence goes on from OZ023289.1 coordinate 5,966,298, forward strand.
TATTTAACTGCTATTACAGGCAACTAAGAATAACTGAATATAAATGAATATTTCACAATCTATTTGACGACGTTAACATTTTTAAAACAATTAGATCAAGTTCAAAAGATAAAAATAATTCAGATACTTACTTAAAACAGTTTAACAGCATTGCACTATTTGAACGAGCAATATTCTCGACTTTTACTAATACTTAGCAAGAAAAACTGACGGAAGATCGCCTAATAGAAGAATTAAATTTGCGGCGAGTGATGATGATGATGATATAATGATATGGACAGATTGTTTCGTGTATAATTTTGTTTGATTATTGTACAGAAACACATGAGATGTAAATCATGAGGAAGTATAAATTATACAGGACCATCCAGAACTGCTGTACTAAACCAAAAAGTGGTGATTGAAACCATCATTACATACCTACAACTTTTACTATGGGTTCGACCCGGAATTCAAGAAACAAATCAGCCGTTTCATACATTTTGTCGATCCAGGGCCAACCCGGAATTTTACCTCGGTAAAGAGTCAGCTGCTGTTTAATACATTTTCTCGATTACGAGTTGCAATTTTGTATGCAACAGCTGATTTTTTTTCCTCGATTTCCGGGTTGTTTCCAAATTAAAAGTTGTTCATAATGATATCTAGTACACGGTTACATACGCGGCTGAAAGGTTTTAATCACCCTCTTTTGATTAAGCACAAGGCAAGCGATAACCCTGTATTGCATGTTTAATACTTAATACATAACTTAATATTTTAAATAGCATTATACGAGTAATCAAGACGAATCTCAAAATGTACCTCAGACAGAAATTACAAGCGCTCAAACTGAATAACTCCCTAGAGACCAAAAGATGAAGGTTTATAATTACGAGTAGCTGCTCAATCTTTTGGGAAATTAATGAACGCTCATAGGCAGAAAACGGCCCTAGAGACAGAGTATTTGTAAAATTAAATCATTCCATTACATCGGTTACTGTGTCTCCCCAATTTACTTCTGAAATTTGAGGTTTACCTAATTGATTTGAGTTCATTAAATGATTTAATCATTCTATTCAGAAAAATTGATCATTTGTTTGACATGTAATATGATTTGGAGGATCCTTAATAAGTAACCTAAAGCCACAGATTTCTATAAGGTACAGGACAGTAGCTTTATTTTGGAGCTCAATCTATTTACGACGCCACGGTCGTTCCGACACCTGTAAAATATCAAGATAAATAAATAAATATTAAGGGAATGATCAAGCACAGCAAAGCTTGTGTTACGGTGGTGACTAGCCAGAGACTGATATACTATACCTAATTCTTATTTTAAATATATACTCATATAGAAAAATAACATCTATACACAAAGCAAACATCTACGTTCGTCACATAAATACTTGCCTGCGAATCGAACCCACGCCTCTTTGGCCCAGGAGTCGGGGTCACTAACGACTGAGCCACTCTTGTCTCTATGATGGTTCCGCAACCAGTGGACATCAGGTGAGGTATCTCCCATAGAGCTGCACATATTTAATTGTTCACACGACCATGGTTTCCTAGAAAGATAGAGCCTTAGTGATAAAGAAGGAGATAAAAAGTGTGTTGGAGAGACAGGCAGACCATTATATGAGCAACACACAAAATAGGTCACAACGCGTAAAATTTCTCTTCAATTTATTTATAACCCCTGCCGGGCTAGCATACACACCACGAAATAATTTTATCGGCGTGTCAGAACGAGACAGAGTTATGGTGAAGTATATATCTGTCACTTTTTCACAATAACATTTTTATTTGAGATCAATGAGGAACTCCTATGTCCAGTAGTGGACGTCCTGTAGCTGATATATCTAACAATAATGATGATGATGTTACGAAAAGAATGAAAAACAAGGTAGGAAACAACAAATATCCCATCAACTACCTACTACGATTAGATTTAGAAAAGTATTTGATTCAAAATGAAATCTTACATCTTACACTCGATGTCCACCAGACGACCAGAATACCAGCGTTGAGTGTTGGGTCCTCCCAGCACTCAGCATTTAATAGCTGCGGTGTGTCCCATTCGACACTTTTGTTTTCTCACTTTTTTATAAGTTTTTTGTACCTACTTGTATGTGTCGAATAAAGATATTTTATATCATTTCATGTCATTTCATAGTTATCTTAAATAAATACACAAAAAAATCAATAAGAAAACGACAAAATCTTCACATCTGCGCGTACCTATTCTTTATCCAAAATCCGTCCCAGCCACTACGCAACGGCGACGGTCTGGAAGACTGAACAGAAACTATTTCACGTAATATCGAACTCGCTGTAAAACGCGATAGCAAAGCCATTGCTTATCTTCCGAGTGTCGGGGCTCGCGACACTACTTATCCTGTGACCTTGAACACAGTGTAGGAAAAAACAGTAAGGCCTATAGTCAAAACTTTCTTTGAAAAATCCTTACTTATAATAGTATTAATTCGAATTGGTGATGTTGGTTTATTGGTTACTCTATCACGCAGCAACAGTGGGGCAGACCGAATTGATTTTTGTAAGTAGGTAGGTATGGTATATGGATATTACACTTTTACAATCGTGCTTGATATTTTATATAAATAAACCACTATCATTTAGGTGAATTCGACGATTGATCACAAAGAGAAAAGAAGTGAAACGTAAGCTAATAAAATGGTCGGATTTGATACTTTTAAAATAAAAGTGAAATAAAACGCAGTGTATAGTGACAAAATATACGAATCTAGCCCCTACATCTTATGACTATCACAATGTATACATCGAGGAACGCAAATAGACCTGCTTAATAATCGTTCTGTTCTAACAAGCTAAATACAATATTATTTGAAACTTCAGCGTAGGGGCTAAGACAAATAAGACTCTAAGTATTTGCATAGCCAATATAATAGAGTGGGGCAAGAATGCTCTTCGACAGTAAGATGTAATATTTGTTCTGTCTGGATACCCAAATTATCTGTGGAGTACAATCCATTCATACTTGTACAGATATCCATTATAGGTATCTTGTTTCAATATCAGCCCGTACGCTAAGTTGTGCTTCTATAAATAGTTACGCTACGTATTAGATTCCACAAATATTTCAGAAGTGACCGTATTCGGCAGTTCATCATCCTTACGAAACATGTTTGGTGTTTTGACTAGTTATTGTTTTAAATAAAGTGCTATCTGTGAATTAATCTTAATTATTTCGTATTTTTGACACACTAGTACAAAATAAAACAAACATCGTTTAGGTACTAATAAATAATTAATGAATTCAATCCAATTGAAATAAAACGAACAAAAAAACTGTTCGACTGAAAGTTTTTAAGATTTTTTTTTGTACAGTAATATATTTGCGACAATCTATGTTTGGTACCTGGTGGCAACACCGCCTTCATATTGTTTACTTCGGCTCCGTATACTTATAAGGAATAAAAAGTTTACAGTGTCTAACTTCAGTTCAAAAGTGTAAATACGAATAAATAAACAGTAGTTTTCCAACATATTATGTGGACACAGTGCTAAAATAACAATAAAACACAAAAAATAGTGAAAACTACAGTACCACGAACATCATTCTGTACTGCAAAACGGTCTTTTTTCTATCGAAGAGAATACCATCACACTAATTTTGAAGCAATATTAACACTAAAGTGCCGACTAGAATAAAAAAAGAAGAATTTCGTAATTTTTCCCTAAAATAATAACCTACGAAAAATTAACGGAACTTTACTTCATACTCATAGTCAAAGTTCATGCTGTATTATCGTAAGGTTGTCATTATTGACTGGCATGGCAACCATGGATGTAAACATCCTTGCTGGCAACTTAGAAATTGCTTGATTGACAGTTCACAACTTCAAACTTTTATCACATCTACGACTCTACAATAAATACAGAAAAAAAAAAAAGACAAGCTACTAAGAACTCAATCACTGTCATCTGTCAGTTTGATTCGAAAATCAAACTCAGAAAAACAAAATCATCATCACAGTGTTTTGTTTTGATTTTCTTGATTTTAAAGTTCAGTAACCATGGAAGAAGTTATGAATATGCTACGTAAAATACAAAATGAATTAGATGATCAGAAAACCACTATTCTGAAAAATGGTGAAACTGTGACCGAACAAGTTACACGAAACGTAAACATCATTTTGGAAGAAAAGTTCAAAATATTGAACGAAAAATACGACAACCTCAAGGTAAAACAAGATAATTTGGAAAAGAGACTCCATTTTATGGAAAAACAAGCTAAACAAAAAAACATAGTCTTTTTTGGAATAGAAGAAAGTGAAAAATCATACTCAGGCATAGAAAACATCATAATCAACTTCGTCAAAAAATACTTTGCTATAGAACTAGACCGCAGAGATATACAAGAAGTTAGAAGACTGGGGAAAAAAGGCGAAAGGCCTCGTCCAATAACAGCTACTTTTTCAACACTTGGCTTAAAAATAGATATATTCAGAAAGAGAAAAGCACTTGAGGACACCTCATACTATATTAAAGAGGACTACCCCAAACATATACTGGAAAAAAGAAAACAACTACAAGAGCAAGTCAAAATGGAAAGAGAAAAAGGAAACAATGCAATCATCAAATATGACAAAATTGTAATAATAGAACAAAACCAAAATAGACAAGGGAACCAAAAAAGAATGTTGTCACTGTCTCCTGAGAGCAACCATCCCAATGGCAATGGTAAAATAATGCAAACTGCAAGTAAAAAGAACAAAACACAGGCGTCGCTAAGAAGAACCTCCAGTATGTCAGAAGGTACCTCCAAACCAAACAGTATGATAAACTTTTTAACAGCAAAAAACTCTAATATTATGTCGAAAAAACAAGAAAACACAAATAAGAACACATAGCAACCATTGCCACCCCCTCACCAAAAACAACTACAAAACTCAAGAAAAAACAAAACGCTTCCAAGCCGGTTGGTCACCGTGGAAGTTGAAGACCACAACCCTCCAAAGAATCAAAGCGACAGCCAGGATAAGCTTTATATAATCACATATAATGTAAAAACACTATCATCTTACGAGCGTCTGCTTGAGTTAAGCGAATCATTAGACAAGATAAAATATGATATAATTGGAATCGCTGAAATGAGACGTACAGGTAATCAAGTAGAAGAATACGAAAACTTCATACTATGCTATACAGGCATCACTCCCGGAATGTATGGTGTTGGCTTTTTAATAAATAAACGCCATAAAAATAACATTGAAAGCTACATTGGCCTCACAGATAGAGTCGCAGTACTAAACCTGAGATATGAAAACACAAACTTATCAATTATTCAAGTATATGCCCCTACAGAAAAAGCAACTGAAGATGAAATTGAATATTTCTATAATACAGTTAAAGAAGCTATAGCTGGCTCACATAAATACTACATACTGATGGGTGACATAAATGCAAAAATAGGGATGCCTAAACAAGAGGAATATTAGTCATGAAATCTTTTGGCTACGGTGCACGGAACAAAAGAGGTCAAAGATTAATAGACTTTGCCACTGAAAACAAACTATCAATTATCAATACATTTTTTAAGAAAAAAGCAAAAAACAAGTGGACTTGGAGATCACCAGATGGGAGATACAAAAACGAAATCGACTTTGTATTATCTAACTGTCCGCAGATGTTCCATAATATAGAGGTACTAAACTTAAACTTCCCTTCTGACCACAGACCTGTAAGAGCAACAATTACTCATGAACAGCCAAAGAAAAGCCGAACAAGTTATAATAATGGCCAATACAACACTTTAAAAGGCGACGAAGAAATTTCCAAATTCAAAGAAATCTTAAGTACCTGCGCTTTAGAAGGCTTACTAGAAATACAAAGAGATGTATCAGTCCAGGAGAACTACAACAATTTAGTAAAAACCATCACCACAGCTCTAATGTCAAGTAAGGTATCTAACAACACAAATAAAGCTCAAAAAATATTATCGGAACCCACAAAAAGACTTTTACATAGAAGGAAAACTTTACAAAAAACAGGAAATAAAACAAGAGCAATGAAAAATGAAATATCTGCTCTCTACAAACTCATTAGTAAATATATTAAGAAGGATTATGCTAACCATCGTTACAATACATTAGAGAAACATATAAGTCAAGAAGGCAGTACAAAAAAAGCTTACAAAGAACTGAGAACAAACAAGACATGGATAGATGGACTAAAACAAGATAATAAAATAGAGAAGAGCCGCAACGACATACTCTGCATAGCTACAGAATACTACAAAAACCTATATAGCTCTAAAAAACCGAAAAATTCAGAAATTACAAAACATAACAGCATTTTGGATAACATTTATACAAACACACCACAAATTAAAGTAAATGAAGTTATAGAAGGAATAAAAAACCTGAAAACAGACAAAAGCCCAGGCTCTGACAACATTACAAATGAAGTCTTGAAAATCGCTACCATACCACTAGCTTTACCACTCACCAACTTGTTTAACCTCATTCTAGAATCCGGCGAAACTCCCACACAATGGTCAGAATCCAATATCATTTTAATTTATAAAAAAGGAGATCCATGTGATATTGGTAACTACAGACCAATAAGCCTACTGCCATGTATTTACAAGCTGTTCTCTTCGATTATCAACCAGAAACTCAGCGCGACATTAGAATTAAAACAGCCAATAGAGCAGGCGGGCTTTAGAAAGGGTTTTTCAACAATTGATCACATACACACATTAGAGCTAATCATTGAAAAATATCAAGAAAGGAGAAGGCCACTCTTTATTGCCTTTATTGACTATCAAAAGGCTTTTGACACGGTGTCACATACCAGTATTTGGAACACACTATCAATCCAAGATGTAGATGGAAGATACATACAAGTCCTAAAAAGTATCTACGATAAGTGTAAGAGCAGAGTTAAGCTGGAATCAGCTGGCCCGTGGTTTCCAATCAACAGAGGAGTTAGGCAGGGTGATCCATTATCGCCAATACTATTTATAGCTATATTGGAGAATATAATAAGCCAACTTAACTGGAGAGAGTATGGCATAAAAATCGGAGATACATACCTAAGCCACCTACGGTTTGCTGACGACTTAGTACTCCTATCAGAATCAGGACAAGAGCTACAAAGCATGATAGAATCACTAAACAAGGCCAGCAAGAGTGTGGGATTGGAAATGAACCTATCAAAGACAATGCTGTTGACCAATGGCGTAGAGACGACAATATCTGTTGATAGTACACCTCTTAAGTATACAGACCAATATATATACCTTGGCAAGCAAATCAGCTTTGATATGAAAAACAATGAACGAGAAGTAGAGCGGAGATCACAACTAACATGGAATAAGTATTGGAGTTTAAAGGAAATATTCAAAAGTAACATGCCAATAAATATTAAAACTAAAATATTAAACTCATGCCTTATACCATGCCTAACATATGCTTGCCAAACATGGAAGTTCAGCAATAAAGTAAAACACAAAATCAAAACGTGCCAGAGAGGAATAGAACGAAGTATGCTGAGTATAAGTAAAACGCAAAAAATACGACACACTAAAATAAGAAAAATTACCAAAGCAAAAGATGCGCAAGAACAAGCATTAAGCCTGAAGTGGAAGTGGGCTGGACATATAGCACGGCTTCAGGACAATCGGTGGACTAAAAGAGTCACCACATGGCAGGGCCCTAAAGGTAAAAGAAAGAAAGGGAGACCCTATACCAGATGGGTAGACGAGATCCAGAAGACAGCAGGACCAAACTGGCTTAAAGTAGCACAAAATAGAGAGGAGTGGCTATCCTTGGAGGAGGCCTTCACCTGTATAGGGAATCTTACAGACTAAAACTAACAAAGATAGCATTATATACATTTAAATTCACAAAAAATATATATATTTATAGAGCATTAATGTAACCTTTAACTATTTATTTTACTGTAAGAATAAAAGGCTTTTTTATTTTTATTATTTTATTATGTTTGGTACCTACAAACACAGAATGAATTAAATAACAACTATATTATTAACAAATCCAAATTATAAAATGCCAACGAATACGCAACGCAAATTGATAGAAAATCAAGGGGGCTCACGGTAAGTATATTTGCTAGATACATCACTTAGAATACCTATAGTCAAGATATTTATCAGACAAATAAGTGACTACAAAAATTAATTTCAGAATGAAGATTTTAAAGCGCCAAAATCTTGCCAAAATACACACACACACATATATATTATAGTGTCATCAAATAAAAATAATCGGCCAAGTACGAGTCGGACTCGCGCACGGAGGGCTCCGTGACTTCGGGACTCCGTACTGTATGGGAGCCCCCCTTAAATATTTATTTTATTTTATTATTTATTATTGAAGTGAATACACAACTAAATAATCTGTGAAAATTTCAAGCATCTACCTGTTAATTATTAATATAGAGCAAAAAACGGCAAAAAAAACTGGTTTGTTTTATGGGAGCTCCCCTTAATTAATAATTTTATTCTGATTTTAGTATTTGTTGTTATAGCAGCAACAGAAATACATTATATGTGAAAATTTAAGCTTTCTAGCTATACCGGTTTACGAGATACAGCCTGGAGACAGACAGACAGACGGACAGCGGAGTCTTAGTAATAGGGTCCCGTTTTTACTCTTGGGGTACGGAACCCAAAAAACGAATAATCCCCAGCGCCAAAATACTCTTTTTCGCGAGTTGAAATATTAAGTCATATGTCAGGGGTCGATTTAGTGGAGTTGTTGGTAAATATATCTGCGAGGCGCGTCACGTCCGCGGGCACTTATCGTGAGTTGCTCTCGTAAAATAAAATAGATTGGCTACAAGACTGCGGACCGAGACCTCGGTGTATCCGCCGATACGTGGGACTTTTCGCTGCGAGCGCTAGAGCTAGATATGCGATTATCAATATTATGAACTCTCTTTTCAGCCATAGGACGTCCACTGCTGAAATTAGGTATCCTCTATGTATTTCTACCTAGCTGACCCGGCAAACTTCGTTTCAAGCAAACCTGGGAAGCAGTTTGCGTCCATTGTTTGTTTTGTGACAGAAATATTAGGTAAAATACTGTTGTTTTTTTGTGTTTTATCATTTGTTTTGTCGTTATGTATTGTACCTCTTATTTTTGTTGCAAATAAAAAAATCTGTATTCTATTCTATTCCATTGCAATCCAGACAAGCTGTACAAGTGTAATAGGATCATCTGTTCATTTTGTAGTGTTGTTTTAAACGATATACAACGGGACTCACTCACTCTCAAGGTCGCCGAACGCGACCGAAACTATAGTCGTGTTATGACTATACGTACACGTGATGTATATCGTTTAAAATGTGTGAAAACCACGTTAATTTCCATAGTAAAATTGTAGTGTTGTTTTGCAAATTTTAACTTTTTTTTTTTTCGATGTTGAAATACGATATATACACACATGGCACATTCTGGACTACCAACTGCCCGTAGGTTGCAAGTCCCCAAGGCCAAGCAAGCCCGTAGGTTTTCTTCAGACTTCAGGGATTGTGGGTAGGTACACCTATTATTATTATTATTACCGGGAGAGGTTGAAAAGTAACAAGCAGCAAAATAATTTCTATTAGAAAGGTAAAATAATTATTCCTTAATTAAAAGCCTTTAGAGCTTTAAAATATTTTTGATATTTTTATTGTTTGGTATTTGAGGTGCCAATGATGAAAGTTCATCGTTATTTGATATTTGCAAGTATTTGCCGTTTTTTGCCAGTTAGGTACTGTCCCAGTTTATTCATCAATAGCGCCATTAGCGCCTACATTTAGCGTTTGGCTCCGAAATTTCAAAGAAAACTTCCTTAAGCTCTAGCTGTAGCCTCACAGTTAGTAATTACTGAACTTATAAAACACATTTAACACGGCAAATTGCGCAAGTCACGAATTCATTTCCGATGAGTTTAGGCAAGTAACATTTTAGCTTTTTCACTTTATCAGCTTTAATTCGATTCGGGAGTGACTCTCGAATAAGTTCGCCCGGTAAAATCCATTATAGGTCGGTGGAAAGTTAGGCGTGTTCGCACTAACAGACAGATCGGACTCGACGCCATTTGAAATTCTTATTAGCTCTCCCATTGGAAAATGCGATCGCATTCACTGATTGGTCATTTTGGGACTGCTGACGATACTGTTTTAATTATAATGCGAGGGTAGCTGAATGCGATAACGTTACTGCGTAATGCGTCAGCTGATTTAGGCTGTTTTTGAGAGGGTAACGTAGTAACTAATTTGCACGTAGATTTGGCCCATGGTTTATTTTATTTCTGTTATTTAGATACTAATCGTAATGCGAGATTTTTTGGTTTTTATAGCATCCGATGAGAAATTTTTGTTTTTTTCGCCTTTGACATTCCTGTGTAAACAATCAAGTCGATCCGTGTGTCCGTTGCTGCGTGAAAGAGTACCAAACCAACCAACAAAGTGTCGAATATATAATTTCAGGAAAGATCTCACTAATACTACTCACTACTACTACTATAATACAAGTTAATTTATCTCTTTGTTTGTTTATTCATGCCTACATCCCAATTTCTTCTAACTATAGGTTGACTGGTAGATAATGCTAATTAGCGTTAAGTCCTCTTTTTGTACAAATGGTGTGCAATAAAGTGTTAAATAAATAAATAATACTCACAGTGGGTAAATAGGCTCTAGTACGTTCAATTTAGATTGAAATCTAGCTAGAGTGAAAATATGGCTATGACAGCCATATTTTCACTCTAGCTAGATTTCAATCTTTTTAAATTAAAAGTACCTAAATAAGGTTGTATAGGCCGGGTATCTGGCCCTGGTTGATTCTGTTTAACATGCTAATTATAAATTTCCTCTCACATCTTGTAACAGTGACATTTGCGGAGACACCTCAGCTAACACGAGAGTGCAATCATCAGAAGCGGCGTCACAAAGCGATTGATGACGTCACCACGTTCAGTGGGCTCTAGGGCCCTTCACTCGCCGGGCGAGGTGCCCGTGGGGCTTTGACGTACGTTTTCGGAAATATTGTCTCTTTAGCTGATTTTGACGACGATCGAATATATTGATTGAGTTGAGATGGTTAATGGTAGTTATTGTACTTATTTGAGATGTTATTTCAAAAAATCCTAGTCTTATAAAATCAGTGAAACATTATTTCGTACGTTCTACGTATTTTTTGATGAATGTATAACTTTGAATAATATTATTTTTATTGTCTCGTAGTTTTGTGTTAATGTTGGCCACTTAAAGATTTTTTCTTTGTTTGTTCCTGTAAAAAATATATACTAAGAAATATGCATATTGAAAAATATAATTGGGTATGTATAAAAAGTTTTAGTCATTTTCATTTGTAAGATATCAAAATAGGCTTTTATGAAATTACGCAACTAGTAAGCCTCCAGCGAATTTTGATAGCTAACATTCTTAACACATATAAGCTCTAATATATTCAATCTAGATTGCAATCTTCATTTAAAGTGTAATGGGTGCTATGCCCAAGTTAATTTTGCGTATCAAGTATTGTAAATATTTTCATCTCGTAGATGGCTCTCATCAGTAACATTGGCATTTATAGAGATACCTCACCTAAAACGACGCTACAATAATTAGTATAGATGACACATGACACTATTGTCGGGGTAATAGTCAATAGTCAAAAACATTTATTTCCGTAGGAACACATATGGGAACACTCATCAGGGAGCATCGGTACCCTTACCACAGTAGTAAGTAGAGTATACTAAAACGAGACTTCTGGGCTTGCGGAACGTTAAAGATGGCGCTCTGTCATCCTCTCAAACGGGCCCGCAAAAACGACAATGGTATGTGTCCACGTCGTCATAAATAGGTTAAGTTTTCCCGCTACTGTAGCGGATAGTAAACAAAAATGAGCTGTAAACCACATATTTATTTGATTTTAACTAATATTTTTTCAATATTTATACATAGAAGTATAAAAATAAAACAAACTATTACACAAAATCTACGACTATATATGATTACAAACAAACAATTAAACGACACTTACAAAACGTCAACGATCCGACCCGTCGAAGTGAGCAACCATGTACCTAATTGAAACAAGCCTAACTATGTAACCGGAGTCGAATCCCCTAATTTCCAATTTATGTTTCAGTCTAGCTAATTTAGTTTTCAGCTTCCGTTGAGGATACAAATGGGAGGTTCGGTATACATAATGGTAGGGTTCGGCTGTGATTTCCTTACACCTACAGTGTATTTAGGACAAAAATCGCTGCGTCCACTGCTAGCAGAATTAGTGAATGCTTAGTGATGTGTTTTATTCAGGATATTTGTATTTAGTACTACCTACTAGCCACGGTGTGTGTTGATTGTATTATATTTTAGGTTACGGGGCACTATTTTGTAATAAGCTGGCCTTTTATAAATTAAAACAGAAATAAAGTTAAGGAATAAGTTACACAGAAAATAATACCCGGCCGTAATAGTACCTAGTAATATCAGGGTTGAACATAGTCCTACCATTGAAGGACAATTTTGACCTAGTCGCGGGTTGGGGAATGGGTTCTTATGAGAATATGTTCCATTCCATTCGTAAAATGTAATATATCTGTGAAAATCGATTTTTCATTTCATGGCACCAATAATTTAATTTTAAATCGCGTGACACCCCTGGCGGGGCAGATTCCACTGGTCTAAAAAACTAGTGGATTCTGCTCCACGAAGGTGAGACGAGTGGGACAGATTTCACTCCGAAAAATGAAGGAGTGGGAATGAGTGGGAGTGGGGTGGAATATGCTCCACCGGTGGGGCAACTTGGCGGGACAAAGTGGAATTCGCGCAGGTACCTATCTGCACGATGATATGGTATTAAAATCTGTTCCTATTTGTTTAGATAGGTACTAATTGGTACGGGACCGGGATTTAAACCAACGACCCAAACGAAATAATAATATTTTTGTACACGAATTAAAAATATGTCACAACTAATAACTATGAGGTCACGTGGTGAAAATAATTTTAACAATCACAATGACCTCTTTTCTGGTTTACCATTTCGTGGATTTCTTGAATTTAACGCCTAAGTACATTTTTAATCTCCTTAGGTTTTTGCTAGCGGCACACTCCAACTTCGTCTAAGGCATTGATTTAGATTCTAGGATACACAAGATTTGTAGTCCACTACATAAAAAAAAAACTCTAGAGGTCATAATTTTATACATATTTACAAAATAATTAGGTACTACTAATCAGAGTAATCATAAATGCCCAACCATACGTAGAATCGGGTAGGTTTATAACTATAAAAAACAATGATAGTATATAACTAATTAAGATAACTTATGTCTCTTGTTAAATTAATAATATTAAAAAATAGAAGACTTTATTTTCTATTATCTATGTTTGGGTATTACACACACACAAAATAATATCCTTTACATCTTAAAAAAGTAGCACCTACCTAGAAATAGTAAGTACATATGTAGATCACAAAATTACCTGAAACACTATAAACAAAAAACATTAAAATCGACGATCTCAATCTCTCTTTAATAAATCTTAGTACAATACCTACATAAATACTTTGTATCGAGTATGGAGTAAGTGCTCAGTCTAGACACGAAAAATACGGGGAAATTTTGAAAGTATAATTTTCTTCTATCAGATATAATGAAGCCTTTCTGGCTTATTACCGACCGAAACAAAGGTAACATTAGACGACACTTTCTTCATCTCGTCGGCCTAAAGCCTTTATTGATCGTGAAAAGATAATGTCCCACACAATGTCATAATACTCATCTATAAAGTTAAAACGTGTCTCGTTACGCACAACGTTAAGGCTTTACGTACTTGTGACGTCATACCCCTCCACCCACTTCCGCTGTACTTAACTCCTTCATTACAAATTCAAAGGTTGTTTAGTCATTAACACGTAACACCTGTTGTCGGTCGCACTTATGTTCGTTATGTACAAGGTTGCATGGAACTGGGTAGCGCTGAAAGGATCTCATTGTATGGAAACCAGCATCACAAGAGCTTTTTAAAGTAAAGAGCTCAAACACAACAGGCATATTTGAGACAGCCATATAATTAGTGTGTAGTCAATCGCAAACCTATTCGAAAAAAAATGTAGTTTTGTTGTTAGGTCCCTGAATAATTTTCTGACTTGTCGTCAATAAAGCTATGATATCATTAATAAATGAAATTAAAATACTAAATGATTTACTTATTGTTTGATATGCGTAAATGTCTAAATTATAGTGCTTTTGATTTTTTTCTCATCATATTTATTACGTTGTGATTAATGTAACGTAACATAATTGAATCGGGAGCAGTTTAACATTTTGTTGCAAAATATAGGTAGACAAGAAAAAACAAACGTAAACAATGCAAGTTAGGGTTTCTAAAACAGTAGATTAACAAAAAACGAAAAGTTAAAATGTGGCCAACTAAAGTAAGAACGTTGAATAGAACCTATACTATTTCAATACAGAGACAGACGGTCGGCTTTCTTCTTTCCTGAATAAAACTCAACCATTTCAACTTTCAAGTTCACAGTTAAATTAGTGAATATGAATATTTCAGATTTATGAGATTCATTTTCTACCGCCACCATATTGCTTGCTATTTACACATTCAACTTTATTAGCGATACTACAAGTGTAAATAATATTCATTTTCAGGATACTTATCTTGAAATACGAGATGCGAGCACTTGCAATCAACATTGGTCACCTTTTTTAGTTTCCTTTTACCGAATTTGAAACACATAAGACAGCCATAGTACATAGTTAAGCAATAATAAGGTATAAGGCCACGTTTGGCTCATTTTGGACTGATTTGTGATAAAATAATCTGCCAAGTACGAGTCGAACTCGCGCACGGAGGGTTTCGTACTGTGTGGGAGCCCACCTTAAATATTTATTTATTTTGATTTTATTATTTACCATTAAATTGAATATAAAACTAAAATATTCTGTGAAAATTTCAAGCATCTACCTGTTACCATTATTATTACGAAAAACGTCTAAAAATTCAG
Organism: Hypomecis atomaria; assembly: GCA_964007245.1. Lineage (NCBI taxonomy): Eukaryota > Metazoa > Arthropoda > Insecta > Lepidoptera > Geometridae > Hypomecis > Hypomecis atomaria. The sequence continues at coordinate 5,981,315 of OZ023289.1, forward strand.
GTTTGTTGTATGGGAGCCCCCCTTAAGTATTTATTTTATTTTGTTTTTAGTATTTGTTGTTATAGCGGCAACAGAAATACATCATCTGTGAAAATTTCAGCTGCCTAGGGCTGTATCTCATGAACCATTATCATGGTTCCATCATCATCGTTGGAACCATCAGCCCGGTGACAGACAGACGGACAGACGGACATCGAAGTCTTAGTAATAGGGTCCCGTTTTTCCCTTTGGGTACGGAACCCTAAAAACGAGCTACGCCGTAGATGCTTCGAACCAACCTACGTATGTGGATAGTTACTTACCGTTTTGCGATCAAATGTATTTTTTGCACAATGTCGCCTATACGAGGCCTATAATTTGAAGGTCTACGTAAGAAGTTAAATTCCGAGTTAATTCCATAAATCGCAGGAGATAAGTACACTTGAGAGGTCACAAGATAATGAGGTTGACATTTAGAGCGTTAGATAAAGACGCTGGACGGGATACAGTCGACAGGGTTTCAAGATTATCTTTGTAACCTCTTTCGGGAAAAATTAAATTGATAGTTCATAGATTTTTACGTTCTGTAAAGCTTTTTGTAAGTTAAAGTTATTTTAACGTAATTTCAGGTCGAATTCAATTCTATGCCGACTCAGTGTTTCATAAGTTATGTAAATAAACAATTAGATTGAAAATTCTATATTAATTTGTAGCTTGTCTATAATGTTATTGGCTAAATATTTCTATAAAAATATCATAAGCCTTATCATTACTAGCTAGAAAAAATAATTAGTATAATCGGCCAAGTGCGAGTGGGAGCACGAAGGGTTCCGTACCGTTTAGAAGCCCCCTTAATATGTTTCATTTTAATTTAGTTATATATTTTTGAAGGGAATATACACTTAATATTCTGTGAATATTATTTTACAAGGGATTCCTATATAAACATAAATACTGTATACACTAACACTAGGTTTAATTTAATTCTACTAACATTAGGCTAATCTTTGTTTAAAAATTGTAAATATGTTTAGGTTTATAGGAAATAAAAAGGCTTTTTTATTTTATTTATTTATTTATATTCTGTGAATATTTCAAACATCTTCTGTTGCCGTTACTAATATTGAGCAAAAAAATGACTTTTCTTGTATGGGAGCATACTTTTTTTTAAATTATTTATTTTTGAATTAAATATTTAATATTCTGTGAATATTTCAAGCATCTACTTGTCACCGTTATCTTTATCGAGCGAAAAACGGCTAAAAAATCAAGTGTGTTGAATGGGATAGAATAGAATATTTTTTTCTGTTTTTAGTATTTGTTGTTATAGTGGCAACAGAAATACGTCATCTGAGAAAATTTCAACGTTCTAGCTATTACGGTACTTGGGATACAGCCTGATGACAGACAGACAGACGGATAGCGGAGTCTTAGTAATAAGGTCCCATTTTTAACCCTAAAAGACTACGGTTGGAAGATAAACTAGATAGAAGTTGGATTCCAGTGTTATCAAAAACAATTATTTCAAATTATTTATTAATTCAAGATTCAAGATTCAAGATAGTTTATTTGTCAGGAACATGGTAGTGCAGACAACATACAAAGTCGTGTACAGATCTTCAAACAGTATAGAGCGCATGTTCTTGCCGTGGTGGCGTACAAATATTCAAATAGACGTTTTAAAATTTATATAGCGAATAAAGTAATAAAATGTCAAGTTTACTTAGAATGTCAATTACATAATGTCAAATATAACCTAGAAAATTTCACACAAAAATATATTCATATGTCACCATGTCAAAATCAATAAACAAAAATGAACGTACCTAGTTAAAAAATAAAGTCAAATTATAAAAATTAATTATTCGAATTTAAAACATTTTTGTCACCTAAGAATTCCCAGATTTCGTAGTAACATTTTTTGGCTAGCAAGGATTTTAATTTATATTTAAACACACCAATGTTTAGGTCTCGTATCTCCTTGGGAATCTTGGTGTATATTATAGGGGCCATACAAAAAATACTATTTTTCATTAATGCTGTTTTAGCGGGGCGAGGGCAAAGTCTCATCTCGTCCTGGGATCGTGTACGTATACCTGCGTTAGTCCAGCTACCGAAAAGGTGGAGATTTGTTTTCACAAAAGAAGCGACTTCCAATATGTATAACGACGGTAGTGTAAGGATAATAGACACACAATACTGCTAGGTACCTACTATATAATAATGTACTAAAGCTAAGCGAGTAAGACCATAAAATAATAGGTAAAGTTAAGTTTCATACCTAACTATAGTATTTTATGGTCGACAAGGACCAAAATAGCATTAAAGCAACAATGTTTTTGTGCTTGTGACACACTCTGGCTGCAAGATCTATTCAGTTTTCAAGTACAAGTTAGATACATTTTGACCTTTGAAGAGACAAGTAATTGCGGCAAGCAACAATAAAATTTGGAGCGCTCTTCTTTTTACATTTCAAACTAGTATTAATGGGAACGAATATTATTTCCCCTGTGGTATTCAAATTACAGAACGCCATTACATAATCTTAAATGAACCACCTAATTTTCGTTTTCCTTTTCACACAAACAAATTCCATTTTCGAACATACTAAAAATCATGTCATATTCACCATTGCACGTGCGTGTACACAGCTATAACAATTACGACTTTCCTTGTTTACAAAACACGCACTTCCAATCCCTTCCACGGCCTGTTTCATTAAACTTTCCCCATTGGCAACTGCAAGATACTTTCATGGGGCCATTCAAAACGTAGCATCAGATTTTTTCATATAAAGAGCACAAACAACCTTTATGCCGCACTTTATCGTAGAAAAACTCCACGTAAATGGGAAAATTAAACGTACAACCGCGCCGTAATGCGCTCGCCTTCAACCCGTTTCCAATTCATTTTAAACCCTGTTTACTTGTTGATTAGAGTTATTTCTGCTTATGGTGTAGGTAAGATTGTAATATTGTTGCAACGTGAGGCTTAATTTGATATTTATATCGCACTTGTGTGGAATGTGGTGGAATTATCGTAGAAAGTTAAATCGTATGCCTAATGACGGTAAGTATACAATTGTGAAACTTTATAGGATGGAGTTAGTGTAGTTTGTGTAAATACTTGGATTGTTGATAATATTGCTATTAAGTTAGTAATTTATTTTTCTAGTCCATATTACTCTGTCCTTCCTGAAAATGCCTCTAGAGCAATCACTTTTTGTCATAAAAACCTAATTTAGCTGTCGCGAGTGAGTACTTTCTATTCTTTTATTTAACGATGAATTGCAATGTTTCGAGCGAAGTTTGATCACTCTCTCTTATTTAATCCCTCTTGCAACTCTTTGAAACACTACTGTGAAGTCATTTTAATAGGTAACATTTTGACAGTTCATTTATGCAAAGAAAACTATACCTGACACTAAAGGAATAAAGCTTATGAAAACAATATTGACGAAAACCGATAAGTGTTCTCGAAGACGGCTCGGAGTTTTATTCCTTTAGTGTAAGGTATATTTTTCTTTGCATAAATGAACTGTCAAATGTTACCTATTAAAATGACTTCACTCTAATCACGTTGAAGTATAGCAAAATCAACAGCAGCGGGGCAATTCTGTTAACCGATCTCGTCACCGAAGTGATACGCTCCCGAACCCCTCTCGCTTTTCTGACAGTTTTGATAGCTCAAAGCTGTCAAAAAAACTAAAGCAGCTCAAGAACGCTTCACTTCAGCAACGAGATAGGTTAACAGAATTGCCCCGCCTGTCGCATTGTAAAAATAAAAAGAGTAGGTAGTTGTTGAAATATTATAAAAATAAAGCCTCGTCTAGGTGGGCAGCTCGCATCGACGCCTCATTAGGGGGTATCTTGTTAGCGCCACAAATGACCTGTTTCCACTAACAAGCACGCATTTTTCACAGCCCCGCTCTGCGCCGCTGTGGGCAACCATTCCGAGATTTTTTTATTCAAAATGCGGCTGATTTTACCTGCAGTTGTGCTTCCGCTCAATAACTTGTGCACATTGTAGTCATCGCTTTTCTACTAATAAGGAAGGTAGCCCATTGTTGTTGTAATAACCGTTGAGCCTTTTTATAGGCCTTCAGGTGGCTTAAAAACTTAGATTAAACTGAGTGGGTGATATATTTTGTCAACTCTATGCATATCTTTTTAAAATATTTTTTGCACGGCTTTACCTCTAACGCAAAATGAAAACAAACGCAGAGGGGTAATATTACTTATATAACTTGTATCCATCCATCTATCCATCAGCCGTAGGACGTCCACTTCTGGACATAGGCCTCCCCCATAGATTTCCAATAAGGCCGGTTGGAAGCGGCCTGCATCCTGCGCGTTCCTGCGATCTTTATTATGTCGTCAGTCAACCTAGTAGGTGGACGTCCTACGCTGTGCTTGCTGGTCCATGGTCTCCATTCGAGAATTTTACGGTCTCATCGGACATCCGTTCTTTGAACTATGTACCCCGCCCATTGCCACATTAATTTGCTAATCCGCTGGGCTACGAGTATGTCGGTAACTTTGGTTCGTCTGATTCGATCCCGCAGAGAAACACCGATAACTTGTATACAAGTATCTATATCTATTTATTTAGGCATCCTATGTTACATAGCATCTAAACAAATGAATTTTGATAAATACAGATGTTTTTCGTAGCCCACTTCTCTGCTATTATTAGACTAAGATTAAGAATTTTGGACCTCATCTTTTTACAATTCTGCTCTACATTTATTACATTTTTGTTGGAAAAACAAAATTCAACATTACCAAGATCAACGTTTGCCAGATTTCAGCATACTGGACTTTCAATTGAGAAATGCACACAAGAGATATATAAATAGATACGAGTAGATAGACTATTTTACGCTAGTATCGCCAGAGGGGATTTAATCTACGTTAGTTGCAAATTATGCTAAGCCGGTGTGTTCACCGCGCTTTCACGTTTGACATTTGAAATCAAACCATCATTTTGCGTATCTATCTATAGAACCGATGCATAAACAGATGCGTAATAGTGACGAAGAACAAGGCATAATAATCAGAATAAAACCGGACAAGTGCGAGTCAGGCTCACCCGCCGAGGGTTCCGTACAAATCCCAAAAATTACCGGGAACTAAGTTGTTGAAACCTTAGGGAAGAGAGGAAAGACTTAACGAAAATAGCGAATCCAGTCATCGACAAAATGGATTTTAGGGTTCCGTACCCAAAGGGTAAAAATGGGACCCTATTACTAAGACTCTGCTGTCCGTCTGTCCATCTGTCCGTGTGTCCGTCTGTCTGTCTGTCACCAGGCAGTATATCATAAACCGTTATAGCTAGAAAGCTGAAATTTTAAGCTATAACAACAAATACTAAAAACAGAATAAAAATAATATTTCAGGGGGGCCACATTTCCCATACCACAAACATTAATTTTTAACCGTTTTTTGCTCGATATTAATAAATATAACAGGAAGATGCATGAAACATTCACAGAATGTCTATTTGTATATACAATTTAATAACAAATAATTAAATTGAATAATAAATAATAAAAGTTTTTTTTTTTTATATAAAATAAATATTTAAGGGGGCTATTTTTAAATTTATTTAATCCCATACAGTACGTAACCCTGCATGCGCGAGTCCTACTCGTGCTTGGCCGATTATTTATTCACATTTCTCCTCAAAAACCGAGAAATACACATCGTAAAAATAATTTAATTTATTATTATAATAAGGGTAGTGATTCATGTACAGTAATTTATAACAAAATTTTATTGGTACATTTCGTTTTCAAATGTTTCAATTTTACAAAACCTGGGCTTACGGTGAGAGACCTTCTTTAAGGCTATTCAATTTATTTGACTTATAAACTGTATAATTACTCTTATTGTCATAGAGTACGTTTGGGTTCCCAATACAGATTGCCCAATTTCGAGAGCATATTTCTTGCTAGAAGCAGATACCGCAAATCCAATTTCTCCATCAACTCACTGGGTAACAAACTGTACCCAGACGAAGATAATTTCAGCCTGCTAGTGCCTTTACAAAGCCTAACCCATTTAAGCAACTCATTTATTAAGTTATGTAACAAACTCATTACTGTAATTTTATTTTAAAAGCAATTAATCTAGACTGGGTGCGGTCTAGTGATTGAATCATGTTGGTTAGTGTTTTTGGGTATGTTATTAAGTTTGTGAAGACGAGTTTCGGAGTAGTGTGGCACGAGATTTGATGTCACTTTGTGCGATCATTGACTTGGTTTGAGAAGAGCGATTTTAATAATGAATTTAGTGTGTAGTTGAGATGGGAGTCAGTTCAGTGACATTGCTTTTTGACGAAGGATAACCTATTAAATATTTAAGTGCGTTGAAAAGACATTAAGATACAACTTACAATAAGATTTCTCGCATGTAATTTGTAATTATTTTAGTAGAATTTAGTAGAAATTAATTGAGTATTTTTTAATTAAGTAGAAAATAAGGAATTATATTTTATAGAACCTACACCACAATACAATGGCTTACCAAAAGTGTTTTTAAAATGGCAATAAATTGATGGTTTTTACAGCCTTTTCTGACTATAACATTGAGTTAAAAAAAAAATTAAGACTTTCTGCGCACTTTCTATAAATTCTGTGGACAAGATTACTTATGTAGGTACTTATAAATAGGTATAAGCGGCTAGTTTTCACCAAGCACATAGTATATTATTATTTTAACCTATCAAAAGTAAAACTTATGAATTTTATCTACCTATTTTGTTATAGAGTAATGCTCAGTCAAAAGACAAAGAGAAACAATTAAACAGCAATAAAAATAATTTAAATCGAATGAATAAGATTTTTAAAAGAATTACATTATTGAAAAGAGACAAAAAAATGATGCAGAGTCTGTAAGGAACCTATGTGAATGAGTTTTTTGTTTTAAATGGTATGGCCTAGTATGTAGAAGGTGAGAATGAAAGAATGACAAAATTAGATGGGTGTCTGACACCAGGCACGGCTATCGTAGGTTGTGTGCCCGGCAGTTGGCGTTGCCGCCTTGTCGAACAGTCAATTTCACAGGTAGCTTCCGATATGCAGCCGCCAAATGCTGGAACAATTTGCCTCCTCCCATCAGAGAACTCAAATCTCTTTATTCTTTCCGGCTAAAACTTAAGCAATATTTACTGTCTAGACAGCTTCAGCACGGGTTGATAGTTTACGATCACTCTTTCATCTGACTCTGTCCGTCTTCGTCTAGTTGTCTGCTGGTGTCTCCTATGGGATAGGAATTATACCTATGTACAATCTTTACAATAATAGTATTTTTTCGTTACGAGCAACATTGTCTGTTTCTCTTGTATTGTGTACGATTTTATTAAGTTTATATTTATTAATATGTCACCAATATATGTAGTTTATTTATGAATAATTTTGTATAAGAGTATTGTTTCAATGAAGTTCCTAAAAATGTGTATTTGACTTAATATTTTTTTTTCTCTTGTTTGTATTATGTACTTCTATATGTTTTTTTAGATACCTTGATCTGTTAATAGTTGTTGATGTTTTAAGCGCTCTGTCACATATTTGTTAATTTTGTATGTTAATATATTTATATGCTTTTTAAATCTACCCTTGAATTAAAGGGGCTCACCAGAATACCAGCGTTGAGTGCTGGGTCCTCCCAGCACTCAACATTTATAGCTGAGGTGGGTCCCTTTCGACGCTTTTTATTTCTTTTTAATTTTATAAGTTCTTTGTACCTACCTATAAGTATGTCGAATAAAATATTTCATTTCATTTCATTTCAAGGTTGTACTGTACCTCACACTCAATTAATGCCACAAACGTGGGTTCCACAGTGAGTCGACACTGCAGCGAGCTGATCCCGTCCCACGAGAACAATCAAGAGGCTACAGATATTGTCCGTAAAGCGATTACATCATACTCGACCATCGTGTCCACAGGTCAGCTCCTTTGATATCGGGCTCGAGCTCACTCACTCGAAAGGTATTAAGGTGAGTTTTAGTTCTCAAGTGAGATCAGGCAAGTACGTGCTTCTTTAGGGATTTAAGTTATTATATATTCTTTGGTCTTAGTTTAGTTCTTGATACAGTTTCAATAAATACTTAAAGCCGTTTAGTTATTAAAACTGTTGATGATAGTTAAAAAAAGTTTCTAGGATCGTGTAGTAGGTATAATTTTATAAAATATTTGTGTCCCGTTTCATGATGTCCAATTCTGAAACTTTGATTACAATATACTCGTAGGTCCTATCTAAAATTCCTATAGGCAGCTACTTGTTTATGAATATAATATTATGCGAATAAGATGCCACCACAAAACCTCATTTTTTCTCATTTCGTCAACCACATTTTATTCGTCCGAGCCAAAACCTTGCCCTAGCTACGTAGTGTGCAGACTTTTTCGTTGGTCGTAAGGTGTTTGCAAGCCGACTACAACGCCTCGCGATGCCAAAGTGCTCGGCTACTAGCACTAATTAGGTGACATAATGTCGAGATTCGAGAAAATGAGTCATTGTGAATTATTTAATGTACTTACACCTATATTTCTAAACAGGTAGACTAGGTTTTATTTTAAGTTTTAGTGTTAGTTTAGTCATAGCGAAAATTGTTATTTAAGTTCTTTTTTGTGTAAGTAGGTAAGTATGACGGCGCTCGGATATTTTTTACTACTTTCACTTAGGGATTGTGGCTCTGTAGATATTTGCTCGAAGATGGTAACGTTATTATAAAAATCAATGTTTCGAAAATTAAATAACGCTAATTACGTGTTATTACTGCCAATGGCATACATTAATTAATCTGCTGAATGGGGAATGATGCTCTAACTCGAACAAACTTTGACAGCTTTTGTAAAGTACGATATTGTTTAAAGTTTATGGAAATTAATCAATCAAAGGGAAATTGGTTTATTTTGAGAGAAAATAAACCTATTTAGGACGATTTTAGGTCAAATTATAAGTAAAAGAACAACTTTGAGCATCGGGAGCAAAATGTTTATTTATTTTATTTTGGTGCTATTATTACTTTAGGTCAACATTGTTTTGTTGTAAAATATCTGATTTCTACGCTTAGATGATTTTTATATAATCGGCCAAGTTCGAGTCGGACTTGCGCTCGAAGGATTCCGTACTGTATAGAAGACCTCCTTAATATATTTTATTATTGTCGTTTATTTTAACCGACTTGCAAAAAGCAGGAGGTTCTATGTTCTTCTCTATGTTTTTTTTTGTGCAATGTTTATCGATAATTGCGTCAATTGTGAACCGTATCGAAAAAATCTTCTTTATTTCAAAAGGATTTACCTACTCCCGAGGTGGTCCCTTATAAATTTTACAGAAATCGGCTGATCCGTTTTCGAAAAAACCAACAATAATGTAAGCAACTCAAGCGAAATATCCGAATTTTGTACACGATGGAAGGCGGTTTTGCCATTTTTTGCAAAAAATAATTATTGAAGGGAATATTTAACTTATTTTGTAAATATTTTAATCACCTATCTGTCACCGTTATTAATATCGGGCGAAAAATGGCAAAATAAGTCATGTTTGTTGTATGGGAGCCCCATTTTTTTTTCTTCTGTTTTTATTATTTGTTTTTATAGTGGCATCAGAAATACGTCATCTAATTTCAACGTTCTAGCTATCACCGCTCATGAGATACAGACTGGTAATAGACAGACAGACGGACAGCGGAGTATTAGTAATAGGGTCCCGTTTTTACCCATTGGGTACGTAACCCTAAAAAACTAAGATAACAAAATACTCGAAATGGTATAGTGAGATTCAAATAGTTTGTATGGTGTGTTACGTATAAATACTTAGTAGGTACAAAAATATTAATACTTAATGTAAAATGTTATGTTAAGATGTACCTAGGTGTATCTATTGCAATACGCTTAACTTTCTACACAATCCCAGACACGTATGCTAATATGTCAAAATATAAGTACATACATTGCTGCTGATGTGTCTTAGTCTCTTTTCTCATGCTCATGATTACAGGCCCAATTATGAAGGCATCATCGTAAATTTAACAGCAACGTAAAACGTGTTCTCTCTATCGAATGTCTAAAGTGAAAAAGAAACAGAAATACGTATTCTAATTGGTTATTATAATTGATTGGGCCTGTCAAAAGAAGCCTACATTAATACGTATCTTACGCGAAACACAAGACACAGACGCAGAGGGTAGAGCATTCCACATGTTTATTTTCACCTAATACTTTCATCCCCAACACTAGCCGTTCGTCTGAAACATTTAGTGTTTAATAATAAGTGGTGTGACAATATAATCAAATTATTTATTTAAAAGTATACTGCATAATTAAATAATTTGTTTAGAGTTACCTTATATACCTTTTATACCTATAATAAAATAAATATGTCAGTTCGTATTGATGTCTCTATTCAACTCGTATTACAATATCTATTCAATTTATTACTATTTATCCTTCTTACATACACGTACGCATTCATATTTACTCACTCACTCTCACTTTATCACAACTTATCACTACTAACTTACCATAAGATATTGTACCTTAATCTTGTAAACGTTAGTGGAAGATACAAGTCACCCTAGTGTGCACATTTGTGTATTGTACAATCTTTAGAATAAGTACCTAATCCTGTTTCTTTTATACTGTATCTGTGTTTGGAAAATAAACATTATTACACTAACTGACAAAGTTTCGATAGACAGTTGCCCAGGTTCTACGAAAGAGTCTTTGCGTCAAAACAGAAACAAAATATCGAACTTGCTATTGGAAATCGGCTCTAAATTGCCATTATAACCAGGTATAGTAGAACAAACTGCCTGAATATAATCCTATTAGAGTTCCCGATGTTCCAGGTACCAGTCAGAGGGAAACGTTACATTTTCCCTTTCTGAATATTAAAGTTTCATATTCCGCTCACAGATTGTACCACTGATTGCTTCCGTATTTCTTTGGTAACGAAGTAGGTTGTTACGTGAAATCGAGCTTGGTAACCTTTGAATTTATTTTATTCCACTGTAAAATATTATATGCTTTGTGGATCTGAATACTAGCTAGCTTTTGAAAGCGTCGTGATTGTTTGAGTATGGGTTTAGAACAACGAACAAATTAGAACGTGTTAGACCCAAGTTTTCCAACGCTTGATTAAGTTAAACGTGTGATTACTGTATTTAAACAACGATTGCAGTCGTTTTAGACCGTAGTTCACCAATAGATGTTTAATTTATCAACCGTTGGTTAAATCTCAAACAGCTTTTTAACGAAAGTTTGCTGTTCAGCAAGCAAAAACCGTTGGTTAAACACAGTAATCACACGTTTAACTTAAACAAGCGTTGGTGAAGGGGCTTAGGATATTGAATGTAATGAGGACATTAAAATCATTAAAAACATTAAAATCATTATTGTAGAAAATAAAATTTCGCATCTTTTGTTTCCAGTAAACTTTTTTGTTAAACTTACCGTTTACGATTTAATGAAATTTCATTAAATGGACCTTAAAACTTTAAATGGTCCATAAATCGTAAACGGTAAGTTTTACAAAAAAGTTTCATGGAACCAAAAGATGCAAAATTTTATTTTCTACAATAATGATTGTAATGTTTTTTGCCCTAAAGTACATAGTTTCCGAGATATCGGCCAAAACATTTTTTTAAGATGACGTGTCAGGAACGCATTCTCTGAACGGGCGAACTATAGGCGTATGATAAGTTCGAGTAGTTTAAAGCTGATTTAAAAAAAATGACAAATAAAAATTTATGTTGGTACGTATGTGCGAACTTTTGCAATAGGGCTCAACTAAGTAACTTCCTGGTATTTCAAAAGATAATCTAAATCTCAACTCTTTTTAACCGACTTCCAAAAAAGAGGAGGTTCTATGTTCGTATCTATGTTTTTTTGTGCATGTTGATAATTTCGCCAATTGTAAACCGAATCGAAATTTTTTTTTTGTCGAAAGGATATACTCATACTCCCGAGGTGGTACCTACCAATTAAATTTTACAGAAATCGGCTGAGTCGTTTTTAAAAAATCAACAATAATGTAAACGATTCGAGCGACATTTTCGAATTTTGTACACGATGGAAGGCGGTTTTGCCATTTATGCGAAAAATAATTATTGTTTTAAAAATTAATAAATTAAATATTCAATATGCAAAAGAAAATGTTAAAACGAGACAGAAACCAAAGTAAATAGGCAAGAGCCAAAAAAAGCGTTATTCCCTGAAAACAACAATTATTATACTTACTATTCGCTGTGTGGTGCTTATATAGGTCATCATGTTTCGACCTTTCACTCACGTAGCAACGCAACCATTCAAAACCATTGAAACACCCAAAAAGCTTCCTTATCTTACAATATTCAAAGCAAATTGCATGCATATTTATACCTCAATTCTCGTGCCCATGAATAGGGGAAACAGTCATAAATCTACAAAAAGAGATGGGTAGGTAACTCGCCGTAACTTGAACTCTCTTTGAATTTATCTTCGCGAGCCGTTATTTAGGCAACCAATAACAAGTTTTATGTTTAAGGCCTAGACTACACTAAAGCGGTGCGGATAATGTGTGGAACTGGGTAGAATGTTGTAGTCAAAAGCCCATTGCAGAAATATATTAGGGACATCTTACACACGGCCTCTGACCCCAAACTAAGTATACATATCTTATAATAAATATGTCTGCCAGACACCGATATAGTACCAACATACATACATTTACATATTTTCATAAATAAATGCCTACTTATATTGATAATAATATCGCAACTCAGAGCAAACACCTATGTCCATCACTAAAATGTTTGCAATGGGTGGGTAGGTTTGGGTGGGTACATTTCCCACACATTTGGCATAGTTTTTTTTTTGGGCTGGTAACCCTGGTCCAAGTAGTAAATATTGAAGAGCTTTAAGATTATTGAGATTGAATAATACGAAATTATTCATACAAAGTAGTACCTAAAACAAACCCTCTACGTACCAAAGTATTGTGATTGTTTGTGTTCATAACCTCTTCACTGATTTCGACAACAGTCAATAACGGTGAGCCGCATTCTTTCCATATTTACGCTGTTATTGCTCGCCTCCAAACAGACAAGATTTGAATTAACACGCACACAAACACAAGATTTTTTAGGAAACTATCATCACGATACACACACACAAGTGAAGCGATGACGATAGACGTGTTCTACTTACTTGAGAACTGTTATTTTGGCATCCGACAACTGACTGCAAATTCTAATGTCACATAGTACCAACATTACAACATAATAGTTTTTCGTTCGGATATTCACATGGAGTGTAATGATACCCTGTTATTTCGTCAGTACAGAACGGCAAACTCACTTGACGTTTCCGAATCGAGCTCGACTTTATTTGAAGAGACTGTACTGAGCCTTCCTGACTATGACACAAATGAAGAAATTAGTCAAAATATCGAACTGAGGAAAAAATAGAACGTTTGAATTTACAGTTATTATCAGCTCACCAGTGACGGATTAAGACTATTTGATGCCCTAAGCAATCCACGCCTGTGGGCCCCCCTATCCGTATGTCAACTTTACCGCCTAAAAACATTAGTTTTTTGTAAAATAAGAGGATGAGATAACGTAGCAAGTGGAGTAGGACAACAATAAAAACCAAAGCATAATTTAAATATTTATTGAAATGTGCCTTGCGGCTTTTTCGGGCATTGAATTCACGCAAGATAGTTAATACGTCTAATATTTTTAACATATCGGACTCTATGTATAATATTGAATTATCTAGACACGCGAAAGCGTGTCCAGCCAAGTCTAAGAAAAAGGAACTGGCGACGCGACGTGAGTATTACACGAACCATTTTGAGCCACTTTTGACTCCTTCATAACTCGAAAACTATTTAACCTTAAGTATATGAAATTTATCTACAATACAAAACTTCATTAACTTTGCTCTGACGGTTAATAAAATATTAACGTTTAAAAACCGGGGTTTCATTGACTGATTCACTCACTGACTCACTCACTGACTTATAGATCAAAAACCTAACCCACTTCCAGATGACCTAGAAACTTGATATTTGGCATCAAGGTCGACTATCAGGCATATACAAAGGAAAAAATCTAAAACTTTGAACTTTTACCCCCAACCCTATACAATAGGGGATAAAAGCTTGTATGAGACTTCCACAAATTTTCATGCTGTAAGTCTAAAAATTTATATAAAGACTCCGGATTAGGGAGTGCAATCTCGGTATTCCGAGATCTCGAAATACCGAGATCTTGCACCAATTTCGCAAGATTAATCGTGCACCAAAAATCGCTCGTGATCTCGCAAGATTTGCAAGATTGTACAGTACTGTTAGAATCAGGCGGGGAAAAAGGGCAGCACCTGCAGTCAGCGTATCAATGCCTATCATCAGTGGTGCCAACAAGCGTAGAGGCAAGAACGGGCCTTTTCTGCTACTGGGTATTTGGCACTTAACATCCGAAGCCAGTTGGAAGACGACACCTAAGATATGCTGTGTTTTCTTAGGAGTTTTTTTTTTTCAGAATAATCCGTAATTTTTGAAAATAAATGATTCAGTATTTTTTGTATGTAAATTATTTAAGTATTTCGCCTCTAGAATAATAACTTTACCAAGTTTCAATAGAATACTTCTAATAATTAAAAATAATTCGTTGATTTGCGAGATCTCGCAAAATACCGAGATCTTGTGAGATTATACCTCTTAAATCTTGCAAATACCGATACTAAAGATTTGCTGCAAGATTGCACTCCCTACTCCGGATGTTAGAAATAATAAAACACGTATTTCAGGGCTTTTAATAAATCACCTCTAAAATTGGGGGATGAAAATTCGTATCTCGCTTTTGATGCCAGAAATCAGAAAATGGATATACGAACTCGTTGTAATAGATAATAATAAAACACAAATTCAGGATTCGTAAATAAACCACCCCCCAAACCCTAAAACTGGGGGATGAGAGTTTGTATGACACTTTTGCAAAGTTTGATGATGTCGATAATGTCGACTCCACAAACTCTACACCTTAGTCAATATATGCGGCTTGGCTGTTTCGCTAACTGCGCATGGGCGTAAAGTGAAGATTAATTCATTTATTTTGTTATATTACAAACAGTTCTTGTTGTAACGAAACGGCCAAGTCACATATATTGACTAAGCTGTAGAGTTTGTGGAGTAAGGACTTGTAGAGTAAGGCGTGTAGAGTTAGAAGCTTGGCTTTACGTGAGATCTGACAACTTTTTGATAGTGGGAACTGTGATTTAGACTTAGCTTCATTTCACATGAAAATGTTTTTGTTGGTTGAGCTTTTCTTGTATCATCTTTGTCCTTTTTTAATTTATTAATATTTTTAATTTTGAAAAAGAACGTTCCGCTGAGCAATTTGTAATCATAAGCGATAAAAATATACGCAGGGCTGTTTCCACATTAGGGAAAGCTGATTCAATTTTATCATCATGTATTATTTTATACAATTGTGCGAAAGTTTGATGCAAACTTGTGCGAGCCGAATCACTGGGTAACTTATTTTACTTTTGACATATTATTATGAATGAAACTGTTGAATTTCTGTTATTAATTCGGTGTTAAGGTCTTCTGGATATGTGTTTACTAGATTTGTACTGTGCTGACTGTATTCTGCAGTTTGATCGGGGCACATAATTTTATCGGCGTCGGGTATTTTATTCAAGAATGAGAATTTGTCTGCTGTTTCTTTGTATATCTCTCCTCTTTTTCGCATCTCTGCATTTAATTTATATTTAATTGCATTTAATTTATATTTAATGATGCTATAATAACACGTTAATTTGAATTATTCTCTTGGACTGAAACTTACTTCAGGAGCTGAACCATCATTGGGCATTTTCTTTCTTCGTCTTTGACGGGTGTCTTTGTATTCACTAAGTGTTACAAATTTTATTTACACTGTATTCACTTAAGGACCCAAGGACGGATTTTTTTTTTTGTTTCTTCTGGTGCCCCCCCAGACGTGATGCCCTAGGCAATTGCTTAATTTGATTAAGGGTTAATCCGTCACTGCAGCTCACACAGAAATACGCTTAGTTTGGAAATTCACGAGCTAAAAAATGAGTTACAAAAACAAAAATCATAAGTAGAAAATCTGAAAAAGGTTCGTTTTAGCGACAGTTCGCTTCAGCTGACTGTGAAACAGCTGTAAAAAGAAAAAACGGAAGCGAATATCATTACTTAACATTGATATTTCGTTTTGTAAGAATAGCTCATCACCCGTGCAAAATCAAGAATGTCTGAAAAAAGTTCAAAATAATGAGATGCAAACAACCAATAATTCTACAAGTATACCTCAGATGACACAAGCTTGTGATACGGATTCACCGGATAAACCGTCCAACATATCACTACAACTTACAGCAACATCTAATACCTACTATTAATGCAGATATTACACTACATAATTATTTTTCGCAAAAAACAGCATGACCGACTTCACCCGTGTACAGAATTCGCGAATATTTCGCACGGTTCGATGTTACATTTGACACATTATTGTTGATTTATCAAAAATGGCTTAATGGGACCAATTTCGAAGTAAATCCTTTCCAATAAAAAAATAATTATTGAAATCGGACTACTACGAAAAAAGTTATGCGTGGTTTTACATTAAAAAAAAAAAAAATACGCGGTGAATTGAGTACCTCCTCCGGTTGGTTCGTCGGTCAACAACTCAAATATATCTTCGACAAAATCAGTCCTAACTTAACTTCACCAGTAGCAGAAAAGACTTGTAAATGCTCGCTCTCGTCAGATGCCATCACAATATCTCCTATCATAAAAAAACAAACAATCAACCTGCAAAAACCCAAACAGAGGACTTTGACATTTCGACAAAGAATTACTAATCTGCATAATCAAAATATTGACCTCAGGGCATAAAATTGACGAAGTCGAAACAATTAAATTTCTAGGACTACATATAGATAACAAAATGACATGGAAAGAACAGTTAAAGGCAGTATCGAAACGTATAACTCAATTTCATTATGCTTTGTTCAAACTCGGTCAAATTGCCAATCGTGACACCGCGCTTACTGCTTCTCATGGCTATGTCGCTTCTGTGTTACGGTATGGGGTAATATTTTGGGGTAATTCTACCGACAAATTATTGGCATTCATAGCACAAAAAAAATTGCATCAGGGCTACTCGTATGTGTGTCTTGCAAAGGAGACAAACTTTGTAAGATATCCTTCATTGAACTCAAAATCTTGACATTTCCATGCATTTACATTAAAGAGGTTGCGCTGTTTGTTCATGGAAATAAAGAACTTTTCCCTAAACTCAAACCTGGCAGTCGACATGAAAATAAACTACGTTTTCCCACCGGTGTAAAAACTACTTTTAAGTTAAATAGCATGTTTTGTAAGGCACCACTTATTATCCATAATAAACTCCCTCAATCAATGCGGGAATGGAGTGATGTTGACAGTTTCAAAAGTAGACTCAATGATTTTTTTCTGTCTAAAGCATACTATTCCCTAAATTAGTTTTTGACTGACAAAGATAATTGACATGAAAATAATTCACATAAGATACATATTTATTATTATTATTTTAGATTATTATTATTTGACATTTATTTTGTATTTCAATATTTTTTTAATTGTATTTCATAATTTAAACCGCTCTCGAACCGCTTGTACGCTGACATTGCGGATCCAGAGAAGCTTAAGTTTATTTAAGTACCACCATTGTAAACCAGAATCACAAGCTAAATAAATTGAATTGAATTGAGGTTTACTAACTAGGTACTCACAATTTTGTTTTTCGACAAGTACAAAACAGCTCGCTCCAGATGAGTAAAACTTACGCAAAAGTCTGTTTTCAGGTCTCAATATAGGAGGATAGATTTTTTTTCACTGAGTAAACACCCGCGCCGCCCGCTGTTCACTTTGTACGTCTACTTACAGTTCTACGAGTATTAAGGACAACGGAAACGTAGAACGCGGTATCGTGCTTTTACTTACTAAGTGCGAGCTGTAGGTAAATTATCATTATTTATTATGGTATTTATACAGTAGACTCATGGACTACAACGCTATATCCAGCTCTGCTCCGCTTTGGTGAAGTTTGGACCAAACGAGCTGTTGCCCGTGGGTTGCCCTCGGGGAAACGAAAAACTTTGGCTTCCTCATCGACTTCTTTTAACTCTACACCTTAAAACGTGGAAACTTTCTATGGATGGATCCTCGGACCAAATAAAAAATCAAGACAGAATGTTGAGAAACAAACACGAGAGACCGGCAAAACTATACGCCTCGCCGTGTACAGACACAATTACACACACAAACACGTACAATGAAACTACGCCTTGCCTCGTCAATCGAGCTATGGCTGCGAAACACTGACGCACTCACCATATGTATAAAAAACTGGCCTCACTTGTTTGTTAACGACGTTCTATCTTGTCTTTTTATTTGGTCTGAGGGATGGATCAAACAACTATGTTTTTTTTCGGGCAATTGTCTTTCTTAACCACAATATTAACTACAGCAAAATACAATAAAACTAGTTACTACGACGATTTAAGCCGGGACACGACCAGCTGAGGAAAGCTACTACTGCACAAAAACAATAGGACCCTAACCTAACCCATTTAGGCTTGTTACTGTGTATTTAATCTGTTGTGCTTTATGGTATAATCAAGATATTCAGTAAAAAATCTTATTTTACAAGATTTAAGAAGAAAAAAACTTTATTTTACAAGACCTTTTTAAATTTACCCTGTCTGGAATGGTAACTGACTGTCTGAAAAGAAATATCCAGGCACTGGTGCTATACATCTGGAAAATCTGGATGTATAGTACCAGTGCCTGAATGTCTCTAATATTATTCCAATATTCATTTTCCCAATCAAAACGTCGTAGAAATTATAGCTTAGAATTTGACAAACCAAGTCTGCGTAATCGGTGATCCAAAAGTAATGATAATCAATAACAAACACAATGAATAAAATAAAAAAATAAATTTATTTCTCAACATAGTCTCCTAGCAAGTCTATACATTTAGTCCATCTCTTTTCTAAACCTAAAATTCCCTTAGAAAAAAAATCTTTATCTTGACTCTCAAAAAAGTCCTCAACCGCGGCCATCACGTCGCTATCATCGTCAAATTTCTTGCCTCGGAGATGTTCCTTGAGTCGTGGAAAGAGATAAAAGTCACTGGGGGCTAGATCTGGTGAATAGGGGGGGTGATCCACCAGCTCAAAGCCCGCTTCCTGAATGGCAGCCATGGCAATTGCAGATTTGTGAACCGGTGCGTTGTCTTGATGGAACAGCACTCCAGCCCGCAGTTTGCCTCGCCTTTTCTCCTTAATAGCCTCCCGCAATCTTCTTATTTGTTCTGCATAGTAGGAGCCTGTAATAGTGGCCCCCTTTTCCAAGTAGTTCACCATGATTATTCCTTCAGCGTCCCAAAAAACAGACGCCATAACCTTCCCTGCTGAGCTTGACACTTTGAATTTCTTCGGCGTCGGTTCATCGGATCGTTTCCATGTCATCGATTGTTGTTTTGTTTCAGGATCAAAATGGTGGATCCAGGTCTCGTCCATGGTCACAAAACGTGACAAAAAATTATTCTTGTCTGCCTGGAAATTTTCGTGATTTGATCTTGACATGTCGACTCGTTTCTTCTTTTGCTCGTCGTTTAACATTTTCGGTACCCAACGCGCGGAGACCTTTCTCATATGCAATTCGTTCGCAAGGATTCTTTGAATGCTGCCATATGAGATCCCTGTGACCTCAGCTACATGCCTGATAGTCACTCTTCGATCTTCCAATACAACTTCTTCAACTTTTTTCACATTTTCTTCAGTGAGGGACGTCGATGGGCTTCCTTCGCTGTGTTCGTCTTCCGTCGATGTTCTTCCCAGCTTAAACTCCTTAGCCCAGCGTGCAACTGTGGAATATAGAGGAGAAGAGTCCCCTAATGTTTCCACCAAGTCGCTATGTATGTCTTTGCTAGACATTTTTTTCAAGCAGAGGTATTTAATGACAGCTCTGATTTCGTGTTTTTCCATTTTGATGTTCACTCCTTGACAGCCCGTATTCAAATGAATGTATCTCCCGGGAATCGTGGCCTATTTATATGATTTTTTTTTTCCTGAACTAGTTGGTAATTGAGCAAGTGACTGATATTTTTTTTTGTATTTTTGTGTGCAGTAGAAATAACTGATTATCATTACTTTTGGATCACCCCTCGTATATAGTCTTCAAGATCGAATAACAATCAATGTTGTACAGATATGATATATTTTTTTATTTTATCAAATAATAAAAAGAAACACGTAAGATCTCATTTATGTACTTACTTAATACCAATTCACATACTAATGTTTATTGTGTGTGTATATTTTTACGACCTTTTGGAAACGAAACCGCACAAAATCTAAGCCCAAATGTACTACAACTAACGTACCGCAAATATGAAGCTATGTTACAGAAATGTAATTGAGTTTGTAACACTCGTAGGTAACCTTACCACAGATAAATAAATCATCGAAATAGCATCGCACCTCTCTGAGGCCATACAGAATATTCCTGCGTAGAGGCGGTTTCATATTATGCTAGGTCTTCACGTCGCTATTCGGTGTTCGTGTATTTTTTTATTATAAATCGATGAAAACCGGCTGCACGCACAAAAGAGCTATGACACGTTCCGCCAGAACCGAGCGTGCAAGCGAGAGCGCGGAACAAGCTAGAGCGAGAGAGCCACGATTTTCTTCAATCAATCAATCAATTTATTTATTCACATAAAACGAACAAGTACGTTGATTTGTTAGATACATTAACATTGAAACATACCTATTCGTTATACAACCATTACTTAAAACATATAAGTAGGTATTCTTAAAGGTCTTAAGCGTTCAGCCGTTGTCACGTAAAATTATATTATCGTCCGTAAACCGACCGACAACCGATTTATTTGATATTTTTAATTTGCATATAGGTACATAAATATACTCTTGCACATAACATGAACACACCGTCCACACAAGCCTGTGAATACAGGAGTTTGTGTTTGGTACTTATTCGTCCCAGTAAACAAAATAATAATAATTATAAAATGGGGGGCCAATTTAATGGAACCCGATACGAAATTTTGAAACTGGGCGTATAATATATAGCGGGTGCCGAACC
Organism: Hypomecis atomaria; assembly: GCA_964007245.1. NCBI lineage: Eukaryota > Metazoa > Arthropoda > Insecta > Lepidoptera > Geometridae > Hypomecis > Hypomecis atomaria. Next base: position 6,002,476 of record OZ023289.1, read on the forward strand.
TCATTCCATAGTCCAATTTTACATATCATTTAAAAAATTTGCTAAGTGCGAGTTGGACTCGCGCTCCGTGCCATATGGGAGCCCCATTCTTCTTCCCTTTATTAACAAAGAGCAAAAAACTACCAAAAATCAAGTTTGTTGTATGGCAGCCCCCATATAAATATTTATTTTATTCAGTTTTTAGTATTTGTTGTTAAAGCGGCAACAGAAATACATCATCTGTGAAAATTTCAGCTACCTAGCTATCTCGGTTCATTAAATACGACCCGGTGACAGACAGACGGAGATCGAAGTCTTGTAATAGGGTCCCGTTTTTACCCTTTGGATACCACAATAGCCTAATTTCAATAGTTTAAGTCTTTTTATATGGCATAGTTTGTCTACAACGCTATCCTTTTTATACCGACGGCTGTTTTTATATTTCAAAATTGTAAAAGGTGCCTCTCAATGTTGGCTTAGGCTCCATTGATGCCTAACAAAGGACCAGGCCAAGCCTGTGAATTCGATAAAATTATAAAATCAGTTATTTTGGGAAAAGGCACTTTCAAAATTATTTTACATTGAATGCAGTACAAAATAAAAATCAGTCCTAACAGACCACAAATATAAGAACAACTTCAGAATGCTGTGTATGGACAAATAAGACAAATACGTGAACACGAATAACGACATGAAGACTCAGCATTACACACATTTTAGAATCTACGACACGTACTAAGCAAACTGTTGGATATATTGCTACGATTCCTCTGGATTTATTACGATCAGGGGAAAAAGGGAGTATTTTAAAATGTTTCGTTAGTTTTTGTGAACTTTGAACTTGGAAGTTTCAGGTTCAATAGCTTATAGAACAAAGAGCTCGAAATAAAGGACACAGTTTTCAAGGCTTTTGACCGCTTTAACTTAATTGTGAAGTGTTTTTGACCTTTACTTTTCAATGAGAAGAATGATCTAATTTTAGTAAACATAACTTTTAAGCTTTCGCGATTTGATCAAATTCAATTCAAAAGAAGTGAAAACTACCATAATTTTAAATTATTTTGTAAAAAGCATTCGACAGACATATTAAGCTTGTGTTTGTGTAAAATATTTAAAAAATATTTTTAGATTCTTGTATTGTACTGAACTGTAAGCCTAAGCCTTTTAATAGTCCACTGCAGGACGTAGGCCTACCCACAAAGGGTGATTCTTAAATTATATTCGCGTAAATAATTTCCAGATTTATTATTAAGGGAAATCATTTTAAGGGACATGATAACAATAAAGATAAAAGGTTCCATCCAAATTAAGAAAAGATTGTGATACAATTCTCAATTTCTTGACAAGTTGTCTTTGATTACATCTATTGTTCGTCAAAAGGCTTTGTTAAATTGTGGGTGTTCTAAATAGAAATGTAGTTAGAATCCATGTTTGCTGAGAATTCGGCTGACTTTGGTTTGTTTTGACAAGGATTTAGCGATGTAGGCTCTATCGTGCTTGATTTGTGTAAATGGAGTAACCTAACTTTGATTCACCAAGCTATTAATAGTTACACGTACTCTGAAATTACAGCAGAATGTGTGGACATTAAAAGAAGATAACATTTCAGTTAAATTTCGAACGAGTGGCTGAATAAACTAAAAAATTACTTAATAATAGTAAAAATCAAATTTTTAAAAACTCCCCGACACAAAATAACCTCTACGTCCTATCAATATCATTGAAGTAATACGGTACCAAATTTTGAATCGATAGGACATATGGAAGGTAGTCAGATCCCCTCATCAACTAGAAAAGAGCTGATGATCTTCAAACGGCTGATCAGGTCATGGTTACCTTACCTTAAAATTTCCATATCATTGAAGTAACACGATACCAAATTTCGAATCGATAGGGCGTATGGAAGGTAGTCAGATCCCCTCATCAACTAGAAAAGAGCTGATGATTTTCAAACGGCTGAACAGATTTTCATTAAACATGGCTAAGAACACTCGGGATAAAATTATCTATGATACAAAAAAACACTAAACGAAAATCGGTTCATTCGTTTGGGAGCTACGATACCGCAGACAGATACACAGACACGTTAAACTAATAACACTGACAAAGAGAACTTTTTCGGGGGTTAAAAATGAAATATTTTAGGAATTGTTTAACTTTTTACGAAAACAACCTTACTAATACCAACTTATTATTCAAAAATCCGAAAATGTATTTGTTGGTTTGTTACTTCTTCAAGGAGCCACGGATCGACTTGTTTTTTGGCATAGATATCTTATCTAGTTCCTAGTTTATTTAAAAACAGTGAATAGATAAATTAAAGTTGACATCTACGCCAGTTTCAAAATAAAGAAACACATTTTCAATGTACTTCCAGACAGATAAAACTCAACGTGAAAACTCGCTGTTTCCATTTGCACATAAATATTTTACACCGAGACGCACCCCTTCGCAATACTGTTTTATATTTGAGGAGACGGCTACCTATTTAAATAAGATTATGTACAGTGAATAGAGACGTTTTTAGAGTTCCGTACCTAAAGGGTAAAAACGGGACCCTAATGACCCTATCACTAAGACTCCGCTGTCTGTCTGTCTGTGACCGGGCTGTATCTCATGAACCGTAATAGCTAGAACGTTGAAATTTTCACTAATGTCGTATTTTTTTGCTGCTATCACGACAAATATTAAAAGATAGAAAAAAAAGTATTTAAGGGCTCCCTTACAACAAACCTGAATTTTTAGACGTTTTTCACTTGATATTAATAACGGTGACAGGTAGATGCTTGAAATATGCACAGAATAATTAGTTAAATATGGACTTTAAAAATAAATTAATAAATTGAAAATAAAATAAATATTAAAGGAGGCCTCCCATATAAGTAACGTGATTTTTTTACTCGATATTAATAACAGCAGCAGGAAGATCCTGTAATTATTAAGTGGTAAATTATTAATAAATTAAAATATAGTAATATTAAAGCAAAATAAACAATAAAGGGCTTCCATACGGTGGGGTTCCCTTCGTGCGCGAGTTCGTATAGTTATACATATGACCCTATATTGGTTTGGCAATTTTATTATTTGTATTGGAACGATTCATCATTATGTTTTCTAGATTTTTGTTAAAAAAATCCGTCTGATGTGTAATAGCATCTGAATAATAGAATAATTTTTAGTTGTCTTATGAAACAGTTTTCCTTTTCGATATCTTGTTTAGATTATTTGGCAATTTACTAAATATTTTTATAGCCATAGAATGTGGGCTGGAACTATGCATTGCTAAGTTGGACAAGTTGGACTTTGATCTCACAAGTTTAGTTAATTTATTCACATCACATTTTTAACTTTGCACCTAACATTGCTAGACCACTGGCTCTTAGACTACCCAGTGTATAAGTCTGCCGTACGTCGTTAAACGACCTACCGACGTTGTTTTCAATGTTCACGTGTCGGCGACGACAAGTTACGTCGTTCACGTTATCTTCACTACATTTTATTGTTTTGGACGAGATTTAGATTTTTCACTACCAGATTAGAGATCATTGTTAATGTTCGTAAAATTTTCAAACCATTTAAAACCTGAGTAGAATTGGGAGTAGAAATTAAAGTATTGTTCTAAAATTTGGACTGTGCTGGGTCGGTACTTTTGACTTGAGGCAGTCTGGTTCGTGAGGCGTTCTTGTGTGTGTTATTACAACAACTGTACTGCACCTACTTTTTTAATAGTCAACTGTTGATCATTAGCCCATTGATGAGTAGTTTGGTCAAATCAACAACGCTGGTCCAGTGTAGGTTGGTGGATTCAGATACGCGTTCGAATTTCTTCTATAGACCTTCCCTCACAATGTTTTCCTAGACTTATTAGCAACCAGTGGTGAGAAATTCCAGACGTAAGTTCATTGATACGTGACCTGGATTTGAACCCACGACCTGACGGCTGTAAGGTGCATGTCGACCTGAATTGAATAGATATGTTTGATTTTGAATTTATAATGATCTAAATGCTATTCCAACAAACTGCAGCAAGCAACGCTTCCAAAAAACAACTCGTGTCATGACACAGCTATTTACAAATACGTCAAACATGATTTACAAAAGAAAAACCGTAACCTGAACCATAAAGTTATCACCAGTCACCACAATTTCAGTTAGAAGAACATTTTTCTATCAGTGTGGTAAAAACTAACAGACTCGATCTCCGTTGCTGTTTTCTTTTAGGAATTTCAAATGTATCCTTTCAGATGTAAATTTAAAGCTCCCTGTATTCAACGTTATCATTTCCACGTCTCTAATTTTGCTCTCGTTCCTTTAGCGCTGCTCTTCGTAGGAGCCAATTTTTGTGATAGCTACAGTTACACAGCTTGTACACAACGTGATCATAGTTTCAGAAAAGTAATACACTACGTTATCAAAGAATCACAAATGTAAGAAATGCCCGACGCACATTTTGCTGGACTAAATTGTACGAGATCAGTTACAGTATTTCTTTTCATAGTAAAAACTTAACAACTGACTCCACAATCTACGTAGTATATTTTAGTTAAAAGATTGTAGTGGTATGTACCTACTTAATTACTTACTTAGATAAATAGGTACATATCGCTGTTACAAACCATGAGCACGCTGCGGCCTTTACCTATACATTTATGTACTTAGTATTGTAGAAAGAGAATATAGAAAGAAAGTTTACTTCGTGACATAATTGACATGAACGCTTACAAATTAATAAAAAACAAGTATGAACAAAAAAAGCGTAGGATAGGTACATATTCGTACATAGCAAACACCCACGGTATGTCACGAAAACCGGTCCCAACTGAACACGAAATACTGATTGTGAACATCCAGCGCCGGTATTACTCGTATGTTGGGATCAAGAAGTGACGTCACGTGCATCATAGATATATGTAAAAAAATAAAAAATGTACGAACTGACTTACCAGTTTTTGCCAGTGTTTTTAGAGATCCCCATATGGACGAACTATATATAGGACCAGGTCCAGAGTGGACCAGGTCCAGAGTAGAAAAGGCCAGAGTGGACCTAATCCTAAGTCTTAGAAATTAGATGACATTATTGCTATTCCTTAGCTTAAATATCGCATTTTTAAAGATATCACAAAATTAAATGCGGAGTTAGAAGAAGTTAAGAACAATTATGTCACAACTAAACAATTTGAAGAACTACGAGCTGATATCCATAACTTGAAACACGCATCACTGCCTCCATCGTTGAATCCGATCGGCTACGTAAACATGAGAAGGGGCGCCTGGAACGCGGACAGCGGCCCTGTCGGGATGACCCTGAGCCATAACTATACCTCGGACGAGCCTGACTTGCAACAAACTCAACTAAACAATCAACTTCATTACGGCGCACTCTCTAATTGCGATATGTCAAAATTACTTACTGAGAAACGAGATGACTCACATGGTGCTAAAAGTAAAATTGATGTCATGGTCTGCACTCCTTTAGCTCAATATAGGGATATTTTACCGTGTGTGCCGGATAACAGGCCTGCGGAATCCGCATCGGTAGCAGAGTTGGCGGAGACAGCTTGCGAGCGTAGCGCGGAGGGACGGTCTACATCGTTGTCTCCGGTCAGAAACTCAAGTAATATGACGGAACAACGGCTACATGATGAGCATAAGCAACCTGAGCAACATTCGGTTTTGACCAACGAAAACGAAAATGTAAATGATTGGCAGCAGGTACAAAAACGGAAACGAAGGCCTAAGTATAGGTATTTGGGTGAGCGTGGAAAAGCAGCTGTGCCATTAACATCTTTTAAAGCTGCTGAGATAAAGGTACCGATATTTATTACAAACGTACATAATGAAACAAAGGAGGTCGACATTGTTGACTATATTAAAATAAAAACTGAAGAGAGGGTATTTTTGGAAAGAATAAATACGAAAAAAGCGCTAAATCACAAAGCTTTTAAATTTTACGTATCTGAATCTAAGTTATCCCTTTTTCTAGACGAGAAAATATGGCCTAATGGAATAATTTTTAGACGCTTCGCGCATTATAAATATCGACGACCCGACAGAGTGTTGGAGACAAACGGCCCATTCCCTTCAAATAATGGATAGGACGACCTATAGTTTTGCTAGCTACAACTGTAAAAACGTAAAAAGTGCCGTTAGTGACATTCGGCAATTATGTAACGAGTGTGTTTTGATAGCACTACAGGAAACCTGGTTACTTCCGGAAGAGTTGGCATTTCTCAACGAAATTGATAGTCGGTTTGCGTGCAACGGGATTTCAGCTATAGACTCGGGAGCTGGGCTACTTCGCGGGAGAAAATACGGAGGTACGGCATTGTTGTGGAATACACGGGTGTTTCCTGACGTCACCGCGATAGCTTGCGATAACCCGCGCGTGTGTGCTATTCGCATTGTTACAGCCGCGACTCCAGTTATAGTAGCGTGTGTATATATGCCGACAAATAAACTGGATAATTTGACGATTTTTACTGACTGCATGGGAACCCTAAATGCTATTAGTAACGAGTATGTTAATGAACCGATTATTTGTCTAGGAGACTATAATTCACATCCTGGTGAATTATTTTTTAAAGAATTAAATATATTGTGTGAACAGTTTGAATGGGTTCCTATTGATGTAATTAAGCTGGGGTTAACATCTAATACATTTACATATATTGATCAAGCGTGTGGCTCAAAGCGGTGGCTAGATCATTGTGTAGTGTCGCAATCGGCTGTTGTCTCTGTGTGCAATGTGTATGTTAAGTATGATGTAGTGTGGTCGGATCATTTACCGCTTATTTGCGAATTCGATTTGGAATGTCTTACTCCAGTTAGAATTGACCACAGTATAACTACTAATAAAATAGGATGGGGCGTAAGGTCCGCCGAACAAATTACACAATATCAAGTTGAATGTCATAAAAGACTTAGGATAATTGATTTTCCATCTGATTGTGAGAACTGTGCCGATCGATACTGTCATAATTCTACTCATAAGTTAGTGATTGATAAGTTGTATTCCGACATCGTAACTGCGTTATCACAAGCGTCTTTGGAGGGGAGAGTAAGTGAGCGTAAACAGGTTAAAAACCGGTCTAAAAAAATCGTGGGATGGAATAAACACGTTAGTGAAAGCCACAGGGCGGCCAGAGCGAGTTTTCAGGAATGGTTACTTTATGGAAGCCCTAAAACTGGGGATTTTTACAGAAAAATGTGCGAAACTAGGAAAATATTTAAGTCACGACTAAAGTGGTGCCAGAATCACCAAGAACAGCTAAAAATGGACATGCTTGCTGCTAAGCACTGCGCTAAGGATTTTAGTGGTTTCTGGAAAAACACAAATAATCTGAAAACTCGGCCTGGTCTTCCTGTTAGTGTGGATGGTACGAGTGACTGCAAGTTAATTGCAGATAAGTTCAAAAACAAGTTTTTTGTCAAGTCGCCGTTAGGTCCTTCAGTGGCTCAGTTGTCGGGCGGAGCGCCTGGAGAATGCGTAAATCTATTATATAAAAGGCTTCGCTGAGTGACTGACTGACAGACAGCCTACAGCCCAAACCGCTAAAGATACGAACATGAAATTTGGAACAAAGATACATTGGACCACGTAATGGAGCACTAAGAACGGAATTTTGAAAAATCGACCTCTAAAGGGGTAAAACGGGCCCTTTTCGTTTGTATGTAACTTTTTATTCCCTTTACCGATTGACTTGAATCTTTGTATACATGCTACTCAAACAAAATAAAAGTTACGTTTGTTCCTGTTTTTCCGAATATTCCTTATCTAAGGGGTCAAATTGGGTCCCAAAGTTGGTGAAAAAAGCGTCTATTACATCCAACGAGCTGAACGGTTATGGATAAAATCTGGTATGGAGGAAGCACACAACATGTTTCAATACATGAACTATTATTATCCCGGAAATTCTATGGGGATCCTTAGGGATAGCCAAAATTAATCAGTTTAGGCTACAACCCAATCCACTAAAGATAGAGACTTGAAATTTCGAACATAGGTACAATGTACAACGTAATGAAGCACAAAGGACGAAAATTTCGAAAAATCGACCTCTAACGGGGTAAAACGGGCCTTTTTTGTTTGCATTTAATTTTTTATTACCTTTACCGATTGACTTAAAACTTTGTATATATGCTTTACAAATAAAATAAAAGTTACGTGTCTTCCTGTTTTTCCGAATTTTCCTTATCTAACGTGTCAGATAAGTTCCCAAAGTTGGTGAAAAAAGCATAAAAAATTACATCAGACGAGCTGAACGGTTATAAATGAAATCTGGTAGGTATGTAGATAGCACACAACATGTTTCAATCCAGTAAATATTTTATCCCGGAAAATCTATAGGGTTTCTTAGCAATAGCCAAAATAATCCTTACTAATATTATAAATCCGAAAAGTTTGTTGGTTTGTTGGTTTGTTACTCTTTCACGCACCAACGGAGCAACGGATTGACTTGATTTTTAGCATGGACATAGTTTAAAAGGCAGAAGGAGCTTTAGGATACTTTTTATCCCGAAAAATTGCACAGTTCCTGTAGGACAGGACAAAAACCATCGAAAGCGAAACTGTCGCCACTATCACAAAGACGCTGATTAATTCCTCTATGACGCTAATATGGACTAACGAAACGTCACAGCCAAACGTAATTAGATGACAGGTGACATTGTCTGCAGACTTTTATAAATCACAAGTAGCATGGCAAGGGGACAAATTGTTTTTCCACCATTATATCCCCTTGAAGAGGTAATAAAGCATGGATTGAAAATGACAACTGACATTAAAATTGGATAAAATGTTATTTTCCCTCTGCATGCTACATGTTACTATGACGTTTAATACGAGGCCGTCGATTTGTCTGACATTAAAAACATTTTTAAATCTTCTATCATTAGAGGTTTAACATGTTTCTTTATTCTACCTTTATGGTACAGAATCATCATACTTCAATATTATCAATCCGAAAAGTTTGTTGGTTTGTTCCTCTTTGACGCAGCAACGGAGCAAAAGATTGACCTGATTTTTGGTATGGATACCTATGGTTTAAAAGACAGAAAGACGTGATAATAGGATACTTTTTTATCTCGAGAAAATTCGTGATTCCCATAGGATAAGACAATAACTGTTTCTCAGCAATGGAGTAACGGATTGACTTGATATTTGGGGTGGGCATAGTTTGGAAGACGAAAAGTGACATAGGATACTTTCCATCCCGAAAAAATTGTGGTTCCCGTAGGACTTAACAATATTTTTTTCTCAGCAACGGAGCAACTTGCCTTGGCTTATTGCATGAATATAGTTTGAAAGACGAAAACATTGCCACTGACATAGGCCACTTTTTATCGCAAAAACTTTAACAGTTCCCGTAGGATAGGATAAAAACTAAGTGAGCGGGCTGCGGTAGCAGCCGTCTAAGCGCCAGAAATAACCTGTCATGGCAAGTTTAGGACGTTCCTACATTTTTCGCACTCCTTCGCGGCACTCAACAGCGCTAGCCCAGACTCGGGCTCCATAACGGAGCTTGCGCTCTCGCCATAATGACGGAGTGTTTCGGAGCACAAGACACATCGTCATCCACCACTCGGGACTAACCAGTACTGAACGTCAGACAGCATTCCAACGCCCTGGTCCCAGTGCAGCGGGTCAGTCATAGTAGCCCAGCGCCTGCCTCTTCAACTGCAGAGGACAGTGAGAACGGTCATCGCGATACCGACACCTCTCTTCCCCTGCAGCTCCACTGCGTCTGCCAACACGTTGACGGCATAGCGGAAGGTAGGGTAGGTGGCGGCACCCACACCACCAGTTCCATATATCCCACCGCGGCCCCTAATCCTCGGCTGTCATATCAGAGTCCAGGAAGCAGCCTTGCTTTATGAAACTAAGAAAGGTTATTCCCAGCAAGTAACTGGAGATAGAGAGACAGAAAAGAAGCACCCAGCGCAGCAGGAGGAGCTGGAGTTCATATGCCTGGCAGACGGAGCAGCACTAGAGCAAAATCTTAACCGAGAAATTAACATATTTACAGACGGCAGTAAAATTAAAGGGAAAGTTGGGGCGGCATTATCCATTTGGGATGATGCTGCTGAGATCAGTACCCGCAAGCTAAAATTGGCCGATTGGAGGCCAATCGGCCAATTGGATTGGCAAAAGATTGGATCTGTATACCAGGCCGAGTTATTGGCACTTCTTGAGGCTACCGAAAAAGCAAAAATCTTTTGTGACTCCAGGTCTGCACTGGAAACGGTAGTTGGCGTATCTTCCCTCCATCCCTTAGCAGTAAATTCAAAGCTAACATAAAGTTACTACACGCACAAAATAAAATAGTGAAACTTTATTGGATTAAAGCGCACGCGGGGATGGAGGGAAATGAGAGAGCGGACCAGCTAGCAAAGGAAGCAGCACTGCACTCGAAGTGCAGACCTATTTACGATTACTGCCCCGTTTCATTCGTCAAGCGAGAAATCTGAAAGGACTCTCTTGACGAGTGGAACCGGCGGTATCAGAATGGACACACAGCGGCTTTAACCAAAACATATTTTCCGGATGCAAGGGCGGCATACAGGATCGTAAGAGAAATAGCACCAGTTGGAATCATAACTCAAGTGCTGACGAGGCATGGTGGGTTTTCCCAATACTTACATCGATTTAAGTTGAGGGAGAGCCCATCGTGCATCTGTGAACCCACAAAAGAGGAGACTCCACTGCACATAATCTTGGAATGCCCAGTTTATGGAAAGCAGATATTTGATTTAGAACAAAAAATTGGAATTAATCTAACACGTAAAAACCTTAGAAACAATTTTATCGAATTTTTGCACAAATATTTGTAAAAAAGCAATAATTAGGAACAAGTAGGTATAAACTTTGCTGTACCATTGTAATGTTTATATAACTGCAAACAGCCAAAAACATTGAAATATAGGTATAGTTTTTATTCATTTGTAATGAAGACCCCTGATCATGTCAGGGATATTTCGCGATATAATAAAAAAAAATCCTCGGATGCAGAGTGTCGCAAGAGCGGCACTGCAGCCCGCCTAAGTTGCGACACTCCTCATAAGGCATGCAACCTACCGGCCATCCTCTCAGCTGCTTTAGTTAAAAGCGGCTGAACCTCGAATGCCAGCCTCTAAGCTTCCTTGGGGGAAAAGACCCAAAGAAGAGGGAGACTTCGAGCGCCGCCTTTTCATCTACCTCAGACCTCCCCCACGACAAGGCGGGAAATTACCTGGGGGTTTGTATATACACTCCAACCGTAACTTAACCAACAAAAGCATTCCTCTAAGGTATTTTGAAATTTGTCGGTTAGGTTAGGTTTCGAAGCCGACATAAACATAAGCCAAAATCAAAATATAACGCGGGCGAAGCCGCGGGTAAAAGCTAGTACTAGAATAAAGGCTAAAGATGTGTCTAGGGCTGTGGCGTCTATTTCTAAGGGAAAATCTCCCGGGCACGACGGCTTGAGCGTGGAGCATGTCCAGCACGCTGGACCTCACATGTCTAGAGTGCTGGCCTTGCTGTACAATCTGTGTATATCTCACTCATACCTTCCTGGCGACATGATGAGAACTGTTGTTGTACCGGTGGTAAAAAACAAAAATGGTGACTTGTCTGACATATCTAACTATAGGCCTATATCTCTAGCCACGATTGTTGCGAAATTATTTGACAGCATTCTTAATTCACAATTAGATAAATACCTAAAGTTACACAACAATCAGTTTGGTTTTCGACCGGGACTGTCTACAGAAACTGCAATATTGTGTTTAAAGAGTGCTGTCAAATACTATACTGAAAGAAATACGTCTGTTTACGCCTGCTTCCTCGACTTATCCCGCGCATTTGACCTCGTCTCTTACGACATTCTGTGGAAGAAGATGAGCGAATCCCTAGTACCGGATGAACTTATAAAGATCTTTAAGTATTGGTATGGGAACCAGTCGAACAGGGTGAAGTGGTCGGGCACGATGTCGGAAGCGTATAGGTTGGAGTGCGGGGTGAGGCAGGGGGGTTTGACCTCACCCTCTATTTTCAATCTGTACATTAATGGACTGATTGAGGCGCTCAGCGCACAACATATCGGTTGTCATATAGACGGCGTTTGTTTCAACAATATTAGCTACGCGGACGATATGGTGTTGCTGAGCGCTTCAGTCTGTGGAATCAGGAAGCTTGTGAATACTTGTGAGAGTTATGCTGCAGCTCACGGGCTAATATATAATGTCAAAAAGAGCCAGTGTATGGTTTTTCAGGGCGGGCCGAGGAAAGTAACCGATATGCCATCTATAAAACTGAATGGCTCACCTCTCGAGAAGGTAGATGCTTTTAAATATTTAGGCCATATGGTTACATCTGCCCTGAAGGACGATGCGGACGTTGAGCGGGAGCGGAGGGCGATGGCGATCAGAGCGAATATGTTGGTCCGCAGGTTTGCTCGGTGCTCCGCCGAAGTTAAAATAACTCTTTTTAGAGCATACTGCACCTCATTTTACACCTGCAGCCTGTGGTCTTGTTTCACGCAGAAATCATACAACGCCCTTCGCGTCCAATTCAATAACGCGTTCAGGATGTTGTTGGGGCTCCCTCGCTATTGCAGTGCATCGGGGATGTTTGCCGAAGCTCGTGTAGATTGTTTCTATACAATCATGCGAAAGAGAGGCGCGTCCCTGGTGCGGCGAGTGCGAGGGAGCACCAATGGCTTGCTGGCCGCGCTCGCCGAGAGGCTCGACTGCCCGTATATACAGCACGCGTGTGGGTTACACCTTGCACACAGAGATGAAGTCGTAGCCAGAATTTATTGAATTTTAATGTTGTAAATTATGTAATTAATGTTGTGTCCAAATCATTTTTATTGTATTTGTAATGTGACTGATAATGTATTTTTTTTTTTTAATTCTTTAATGTTGAGTCTCTGATACTTGAATAAATGAATATTTAATTTAATTTAGCGGATAAAACTTTAAGCTTCGCCTAGAAGAGCTTTGAAATTTATCAATGAAACGCCATTTTAAAAATTTTTCTTGTTTACTAAAGTAGAAAAGAACAAATTTTCTAAAGAACACTTTATCTGCTGTCTTTTATTATTTTACGGAGGTCGCACAGACAGAATATGCTGAAATGCAAACTTATCTACCGTACAAAAACTATCTTATACCTCGTTTTCTTCATGTACGAACCATCTTACTGTTGCCAGTGTTTCTAGAGGTCCCACAGTTGCATTCACAGATAAAACTGAGTGAACGCCCTCGGAATACCCGAGATTTAGCCGTCTTTAAATGGTAATCTCCCTAGATACGAGACGTCCTTTTGAATTAAAATAGAAATTCCTATCTCAAACACTTGGCTAACTTTTTGCTGTGTTCTAGGTATGTATTTCATTCTAGTATCTGAAGAAAGGAGACGTTTTTGCTTACGTTAATTAACAGAAGCTTTACAAGGACAAAAAGCTCTTGGAATATCAGAATCATAAATGATACCTTAGTTTTGCCCCCTATTTTCTTGAGGGATAGGTACTATATTTATTGATCAAAGAATTGATATCTTAGTTTTAGGTGGATTTAATGATAAAATCGAACGATACTTTCAGTACTATGTTTATTAAATGTTTACTGATGGCTGGCTAAGTTAATCGTGATAGCAATTTGCATTGATATCATTATCATCATCATTATAATCGGCCGTATGACGTCCACTGCTAGATATAGGTCTCTCCTAAGGATTTCCAATAAGACCGGTTGGATGCTTCTTTATCCAGAGTACTTAATCCTGCAGTTCTTCTATCCACCTTATCCGGTGGACGTTCTGCGCTGCACTTGCTGATACGTAGTTGTCATTTGAGAACTTTACGACCACACCGGCTATCTATGTGCCCTACTCATTGCTGCGTCAACTTGATAATCGCTGGGCTATGGCGGTAACTTTGGTTAGTCTAAGAATTTCTTATTTCCCGATTCAGTCCCGTATTTTTATTCCTATAATATCGGATCCGATATTATTTAGCTAATAACTTAAAATACATTTGTACCACCCTTCGTGGGTAGGCCTACGTCCTGCAGTGGACTATTAAAAAAGGCTGGTACAGGTACATTTGTACAGATTAAATAAAGCGACAAATTAAAGGGATACTCGTAATAATAGGTACTTAACTATATGACAGCATACCTACACTCCTATACCTTATGAAATATTGAGAATACACAAAATAATTTCATTATCTAATTTGTACGTACGTATATAAATAGGTAATCAAAAAAGCGATAGATCAATGTTTGGAAGTTATAAAAGCAGTCCCCACGAGGTTTGCCTCTATACATAATTTAACACCATGGGGCACCTGTTTACTTATTCAGTTTCTACTTCAGTGAATTACCCATCCCACTCTAAGGTCATTTACTTCAATCCTTGATGAACAATTAATATTAATCATGATATTAGCTGTAGGACGTTCTTTTCTGGACATAGGCCTCGTTCATAGATCTGCAATAAGACCAGTTGGAATCAGTTTGCATCTAGGTTATCATTTATATGGTTTATCAATATCTAGGTAATTGAGATTGTCTGTTCACTTTGTTTATGGACGTGCTATGCTACGCTTGCTGATGTATCCACTCGAGATATTTTCGATCTTGTCAGCCCTCAATGCTTTGTGTCTTGCCCACAGCCATTTCAATTTGTTAATCAGCTGTGCTTTGTTAGTAACTTTGCTCTTTCTATGAATATCATAACTGATTTGATCTCACAGACTTCGAGCGTAGCCTTTTTAGGGTTCCTCACCCAAAGGGTAAAAACGGGACTCTATTACTAAGACTTCGATGTCCGTCTGTATGTCTGTCACCGGGCTGGATCTCAATAACCATGATAGCTAGACAGCTGAAATTTTCACAGATGATGAATTTCTGTTGCCGCTATAACAGAAAATACTAAAAACAAAATAAAATGAATGTTTAAGGGGGGCTCACATACAACAAACGTGATTTTTAGGAGTTTTTTGCTCGCTATTAATAACGGCAAGAGGAATGGGGCTTCCATACGGTACGGAACCCTTTGTGCGCGAGTCCGACTCGCACTTGGCCGACTTTTCATAGCTCGTTTGGCTATTTAACAACAACAACGATACAACGATTAATATCTCTACAGGATAAATTTATCAAAGAGTGACACCACTTTCACGCATCATTTATTGAATTCCGCAGAAGTGTAACACGTAAACAGTCATTAACAATCTTATCTGCAATTCCTTTTAAATTGAAACCCAAGCTAATATCGACTCTACGCATACAGTATACAGTCCAGGATTGCATAAGGAGGAATGAATTTATCACTCGCAATTCTATGCTCGAGAAATTGACTCGGGTATTCCCTCCAGATCCAATATTTATTTGCTCTCTGCGCGCATCTTGTAAACAGCGAGGTGTTACTCAGCGCGATTTCCATTTCCGCGTCCAAAGGATGTATTCAGCGTGCAGCCTTTTGCGCCCGGCAATGTATGTTGATAGAAAACGTAAGTAAATACAGTCTTGTTTGTTACGTCTATTGGTGCGGGCTGGAGGCTTTGGATGTAGGAATGAAGGTTGTATATAAGCTTGCAGTGTGGTGACATTTTGCAGAATTGACTTCAAACATGAGGGCGTGTTTGGTGATCACCATTTTCTTTGTCGCTATGGCTGTTGTGTCTACGGCAGCGATTGGAGAGGAATCAGGTTAGTGCATTAGATATTGCTTGTGTTTCTACCATAGTTTTCACCTGGAATGACAACAATTAAAGTCAATAGTAATTTTAAAGTCATTTGAAGGCTGGACATAGGCAAAATAGTAAATCATTAATTATGTATAAGGAAAAGACTTTCCTTTCAGTACTTAATGGCAAGCGATCACAATACTTGTTTTTAGGGTTCCGTACCCAAAGGATGAAACGGGACCCTATTACTTAGACTTCGATGTCCGTCTGTCCGTCAGTCCGTCTGTCTGTCACCGGGCTGTATCTGAATAACCATGACAGCTGAAATTTTCACAGATGATGTATTTCTGTTGCCGGCTATACAACAAATACTAAAAATAGAATAAAATCAATGTTGTAATGTTCAAAATAAAAGGGGGGCTCCCATACAACAAACGTGATTTTTAGGAGTTATTTTGCTCGCTATTAATAACGGCAAGAGGAATAGGGCTTCCATAAGGTACGGAATCCTTCGTGCGCGAGTCCGACTCGCACTTGGCCGATTATTTTTGTAACACGGTCATTAGAGTGGCTAGCTAGACTAGCTAGTATTTCATAAATACCTGGTATTTAGTTATTTCAATTAGGAATCATCTAAACAGCTCGTACTTTACTATTCATGCTCGTATTTTATTATAATTTTCGCTGTCAGACCTATGTATATAAGTTAGCGTTTTCTTGTGAACAATAAAACGCACAAATCGAAATACACTACGTAGGTATTACAAAAGAGAGCACTGAAACATCCAAAATATCTTTGTTGATATCTTTTTTCTTTTTTCCCACTGAACCTTCTCATTTGATTGAAAAGAGAGAGACGATATTCGTGAAGCCTCCTCAACCGCAGTGCGTATTCTTCCAATGCATCCCACACTGCAAGCAGCGAGGGCACAAGAACGGCGGGATCTGCACTATCAATGGATGCCAATGCCTTCGATAAATAATTTAAGAGCACACGTAGTCTAGAAATCATTTATGTAATTATTTATTCAAATAATCGGCTAAGTACGAGTCGGACTCGCGCACGGAGGGTTCCGTACTGTCTGGGAGCCCCCCTTAAATATTTATATTATTTTAATTTTATTATTTATTATTGAAGGGAATATAAAACTAAACATTCTGTGAAAATTTCAAGCGTCTACCTGGTACCATTATTAATATAGAGCGAAAAACGTCTAAAAATTCAGGTTTGTTGTATGGGAGCCCCCCTTAAATATTTATTTTATATGTTATATTGTTGTTAAAGCGGCAACCGAAATACATCATCTGTGAAAATTTCAGCTGCCTAGCTAGCATGGTTCATGAGATACAGCCCGGTGACAGACGGACAGACAGACAGACGGACATCGAAGCCATAGTATTAGGGTCCCGTTTTTCCCTTTGGGTACGGAATCCTAAAAAATTATTTACTTCTTTTCATGTGCTTCTAATTTTTTTAAAAGCTTTCTTTGAGATATTTATAGCATTTTCAAGGTTTCCAATTTTCTAAAGACGCAATAATTAATGGTAATATACCTACCAACACTAACCCGTGCGACATTTTCGCTATGCGAAAAAGCACTTAAATAAAGATTTAAAAAAAAAAAAAAAACACTAACCCGAAAATTCTAAGTAACCATGTATTGTGTACTAAGTAATAAATAGGTACCTATGTGCGCTTAGGCGTAAGTGCTGTGAATGTGAAATGAAAGATAGCAAAGCACAAAAATTACCACGTACATACCTACTTACATTTTTAGGGTTCCGTAATAAAACGAGGAACCTTATAACTTCGTTGTTTCGGGCCGTCTTTGCGTCCGACCGTCCGTCCTTATACCTATTATATCCATATCCTTACAAAACCCTATAACTAGGTATTACATTTATGAACCAAATTGCATGAAATTTGAGATCGTGATAGTTTTAGTAGGTATAGGTCTCAATTTAAAATAAGTATTTTTTTTAAAATGGTGTATTTAAGGGGTAGCTCCCATACATGCAAAGTGGGGATTAATTTCTTTTTCAACACCACTCCAAGAAACTTGCACAATGCACATAGCTCAGAGGTCATTGACTTTACAAATATATTTTTAGCCAATTATGTTTTATAGCAGTCAACCATATAATGACATAATTAAAATTGGTTTTTAATTATGTCATTATATTATTATCATCGTCACCATCTACGGAAGGCTATCATAAAACACGGTTACATACGCGGCAGAAAGGGTCTCGACACGCACTTAACAACTTATTTTTCTATGGAGCGAATTTAATTGAATAACTAGCTGTACCTTGCGCGCGTTGCTGGCGCCATCTGTCGAAAATTGGTAACACCAACTCAGAAACCTTCTTTGGCTCATGCACAACAACTTTGCTAAATGATCATTTTGGTTCAATGCATAATTTACGATTCTTTATAGGACATACCTACGGACAAACATTCATTTTTATATACTCAGATAGTGTTTGGAGTATGTAAATCGTGTACCGTATAGTTTTGTATGTATTTGTATTTTTTTTCTATCCGACAACTTCAAGGTTTGATGGAGAATAGTCAGTTTAACGAGGGCATTATATAGGGTACCTTAGCATAGGCCGCGCAACACAAGTTGGCGGATGTGAAGTTAGCTACAAGACGCGCAATATCCAATCCTGATTGAAGCCCACATAAAGCCGCACGTTGATTGGCTATTGCGCAGCTTGTAGCTAACTTCACATCCGCCAACATGTGTGGCGCGGCCTATACTAGGGTAAGCAGATAACCCTGTAGGTACACCTCTCCGACTGTATATGGTTTGCATCTAACGCGATATTTTTATTAGAAAAGTAAATATTAATTTACTTATTTTACTTCTTAAGATTTATAATTCAGTGGTTCAAATCGCGAACCACCAATTCCTACATTTTAATTAACTGAATGAGCTCCCAGCTGGAGTGATGCTAAAAACTAATTAGCTCACTGCATCATGTATCCGCCTTAAGATATAATAAGGAAGTATCTTACCTCATTAAAATTAACAAATACTAATAATCGGCCAAGTGCGAGTTGGGCTCGCGCACGAAGGGTTCCGTACCGCATGGAAGCCCCCCTTAATATATTTTATTATAATTTAATTAATCTTATTTTTGAAGGAACATAGGTACTCGTACAACTTAATATTCTGTGAATATTTCAAGCATCATCCTGTGGCGAGCAAAAAAATCGCGCTACTTGTATGGGAGCCCCCCATTTAATATTAATTATGTTTTAATTTGTAATTTTTTAAACTTTCGCGATTTGAGCACATTATTATTATGTCATGTATTATCATTTCAGATTATTACAGTCATGTGTATTACAGTCATACATATTATTAAGTCAGAACGCCGAAAGAAGCCTTAATTGCCAAACTAAACATAATATGAAACTTAACCTAGTACTAATCTAACACATCGGAATTTCGGGATTAGTGGTCGGCGTATCTTGTGACACATAGTCCTCTTACAGCTGTTTCCAAGCTGTTCTGTTGTTGGCATTTCTAAGCCAAAATGCTTAAAAGCCAAAAAAAGGGAAGACAAATAAAAAGATGGATGGATGACATCAAAAAAAAATACTGGAAGAAGGAAATTACATGGCTTTAGTAAAATACAAAATTGTTTATTTCGGGCTACAAACTCGGCTAAGCCTATATCGTGAGGTCCGGTGTAGAATTGAGCAAATGGACATTGTTGCGCGCGCTTATCAAGAAATATTTTACAAATAAATTAGCTCTTAGAAATTGAGCCTGACTCAAATGACTTCATTCTAATCATTGGGTGTGTGTATTTGTGTGTGTGTGTGTGTGTATGGGCGTAAGTGTATAAAATAAATAAAAAAAAATAAAAATTATTTATTTATAAACATCAATGCCATGATTCAATATAAAAAGCCAAACAATTTAAAAAGGACACATACACACATTTGCCTGAACTAGGTTAAACCTGTGCTTCAGGCTGACAAAGAGCAAAAAAAGAAAATTTAATACTTATAAATAAAATAACTACTTGCTACTTAAACTTAGTAAAATACTTCTATAAACTGATTACAGTGCAAAAGTGCGACATACTTAGTAACCTAAACAAATTACCTGATAATACCTAAAAACCTAACGTTTTATACAGAACTAAAAAAATTGAAGACTAAGTTAAAAAAGATGTCTACCTAATGCTTAAAAATAGAACTTGACATTTGTAAATCTATTTAAAAGTTAGGAATGCTTAACTGTACAGTTTCAACTTATTTCACTATTAACAACAATTTCTCTGTATCATCGTACGACATATTTTGAAGGACCTCAGTGATTAGTCTTTTACAGGTATTATAATTAACCGGGTATATATTAACTAACGTGTTCAACCTATTGTAGAGAAGCGGCCCAAGAAATCTGTAAAATTTAGAACTGAAAGCATGTTTTGAATTTGTTTGTTGAGGACAGACATTGAATTTCCGTCTTTTGTTAGTTATTTCTGCGCTATAGGGCAGAGCTGCGTGCTGTTTTAGAACAACGTTTTGTATGAACAACTGCCTTACTGTTAGTACTTTACATGATTCATAGAGTAGTTTAGTAGGAAAAATAAAAGGACGACAAGTAGCAACTTTGAGTATCGCTCGTTGGGCTCGCTCTACAGTTAATAATATAGTTTTACCCACGCCACCCCACGAAGTTATGCAATAAGTTATAATAGACTGACAAAGAGCAAAGTAAATTTGTCTGATTAGTTTCACACGTGTCGCAGTTTTTTGAAAACAAAAATTAATTTACGAAGTCTGTTATTTAAGGCTTCTAAATGTGGTCTGAAAGTTAGAGTACTATCTATTATGACGCCTAAGTATTTTATTTTATTTGTGTTATTTATCGCGGTACAAGTGCATTGGCTATTAACATTGTCTTGACAATAATGAGCAAAAATTTCTGAGTCTTCATTTGATGACTTTTTTCTTCTCATGCTAAAATCTAGGTAATGTGTTTTTTCTGTATTTAATGTTAATAAATTTTGCTGAAGCCATTTGTTTACAGTATTAAAACCACTTTGCGCATATCTGTAGACCTCTTTTTCAGAATCAGCGGAAAACAGTAGGGCAGTGTCATCGGCATAAGAAATGATGGTGCCGTGGTCTAGTTTCAAATTACATAGATCATTTATATAAACCAAAAACAGGGTTGGTCCCAAAATGCTTCCCTGGGGAACTCCAAAAAGTGTATTTTCTAGGTCAGAACTGCATATATTACTAATTTTTACACATTGAGTCCTCTCACTTAGGTAACTTGAAAAGAGATTTAAAGGAACTCCTCGAATACCCAAATATTCTAGCTTACGTAATAAGAGGGGAATATAAACGGTGTCAAAGGCTTTTTTTAGGTCCAGAAAAATGCCTAATGTATGGTTGCCCTTGTCAAGCTCCTGTGCAATGAAGTCAGTCATGTGATGTACAGCATCGGCAGTGGAAAGCCTGGCTCTAAAACCAAATTGAGTCCTGGATAGAATCGATTTATCTTCCAAATATTTGACCAACCGCTTGTTTATGATTTTTTCTAGAATTTTAGATACAGAAGCAAGTAAGGATATTTTAATTTATTTATTCAATTAGTACCGCATACACGAATTACACTAATGAGAAATTGAAAATGATTAATTAATTATGAATTATATAAAATTAATGTCAAAAACAAATAAATATGTCAAAAATAATATTATCAAAATTAAGAAAATAATAATCACAAAAATAATAGAAATATTTACCAATGTCAATGATAAAGAAATAATAATGATAATTATACAATACCTAATTGCTACGCCACAGCCTACCTAAATATACTAGATTGTTTCTGTGACGCGACAGACTCACAGTAATGTAAACAATCTCTCATTATAACGTTCCACTCGCCCGCTAGCACATCACAATCGGGTTGAGCGTCGAGTAGAGCATTAAGTGCAGCAAGGGATCGCGGTATCGGGGAGGCCGCATGAGCCACTGTTCTACAGCGCGGTACAGCAAACAATTTATGTTTCCTGGCCCGAAGATAGTTGTCGGGAGTATAGAGGCGACATAACTGCTCGCTGAGCTCCGGTGCATCGACTTTACCGCGCAGGATTTTACACATTGTTCTCAGTTGGTCATACGCTCTCCTTACTTCCAACGAATTGTATCCCAGACAGCCATGTAAGAATTCGGTGGGATACATGAACGGGTAGTACCCATACCTACGCTTATAGAGGTATCTCAAAAAAGCCTTCTGAACTTTTTCCAGCAATAAGGTATAGCAGTTCTCGTGCGGATGCCATACACAAGCACTGGCTTCTAGTTTGCTTCGTACCAGGGTACTGAATACGAGCTTAATAACACCAAAATCATGAAAATCTCGGGAATTCCGTAGCACGAATCCAAGCCGTTGGTAAGCCTCTTTAGCGACCGTGGCGATATGGTTATTAAATGTTAATTGACGATCAAATGTGACACCTAGATCTTTTACTAATTCAGTACGCGAAATGACGTCTTCACCCAATTTATATTGAAATTGGAAAGGATAGTGCATTCTGCCAAACGTCATCTGAGAGCATTTAGAGAGATTAAACTCCATTTCATTTCTAATACTCCATTGATAGATCATATCAACGTCTCTTTGCAATTTCAAACAATCATCAAATGAGCTAATTTCCATGTATAATTTCAGATCATCCGCATACAGGAGACATTTTGCGTACTTTAGAACCTTGGGAAGGTCATTTATCATTATCGCAAAGAAAAAAGGCCCAAACGTCGAACCCTGACTAACTCCGGAGAGCGTGGGATAAGGTGTAGAATCATAGGAACCTAGACGAACAAACTGTCGGCGCTCGCGGTGATAGTCAGCGAGGAAGCAGAGAAAGCCTGGAGTAAAACCTATAGCGCTAAACTTTGCCAACAGTATGTCGTTATTGATTCTGTCGAACGCTTTCCGATAATCAAAGTAGAGCACGTCAACTTGTTTCCCACGATCGAGACTGGAGGATATATAGTCGACCAACGTCAATAGATTAGTGTTTACTGATCGTTTCTTTCTGAATCCGTGCTGTTCGTCACATAAAAACGGTTCAACTTGCTTATACATTTTTTTATGAAGCACGTGCTCAAAAACCTTCGCCACGGTCGGTAATATGGCTATTGGACGGTATTCCTCTACCAATATCCTATTTGAAGTTTTAGGAATAGGAGTAATACGCGAAAGTTTCCATTGAGATGGGTAGACTCCCTTCCGTAGAGCAAGGTTAAACAAATAGCAGAGAGGGTAGCTCAGTAACTCCTTTCCATCCTTCAGAAACCATGGAGGTATGCAGTCTGGTCCAATTGAGCCGCTGGCTTTCAAACTCTGGATTCCTTCTACTACATCCCACGGAGATATATGTGGTATGCAAATAACGTTACCAGAAGTTGACAAATCCCTAGCAGAGGTGCTTGCCGCATCTAGTTTTGGCGCGACTTCGAGAAAAACACTTGAAAAGAACATAGCAAAAGCCTCAGAAGCTTGTTTTCCGCTGAAAGTGTCCCCCCTGTATTCAACGGTTGGTTCGAATCCACCCTTTGATCGAAGAGATGAGATATGGCGCCAGAATTCCCGAGGATTCTCCCTAATACGGTTCTCAATATCCACCACATACGAATCGTAGGCACTTGAGACACGAGTTTTTAGCTGAGACCTTAAATTGGAAAATAATTCATAAGACTCCGCGGAACCAGTACGTTTCCAATTACGATGAAGCACAAGTTTTAGTTTGATATCATCAATAATATCTTTACTAAACCAAACCGGATACCGCGATCCCGCTACTCTATCGCGACATTTCTTAGGAGTACAGGCATCAAAAATTTCATAAATTCGGTCATAAAAAAAGCTTGTGCACTGACACACATCGTCAAGTAAATAAAATTCATCCCATGATATATTAGTCATCATCTCATACAGCTGGGAGTAATTGCACTTTTTGAAATTCCAGTCAAGGCTAGGATTGATGTTACTTGGTTCAATTCGGTTCGAATGACGAGAACTAGAAATTTCTACATTAACTTCGAGAGGCAGGTGGTGCGGGTCAATTTTAACTATATTGTCAGCGGTTTCAACATTTACATGTGTGTCTGAGCACAAGCGAATCAATACCACATCTAACATTCTACTATTAACATTAGGAATTTTGTTGTTGTCACACAGGTTACAAAAAGACATAAAATATAAATAATAGTTATTTATGCTCAATGAAGCAGTGTAAAGGTTTAAGTCGCCCAAAATTAACACAATTCCTTTTAAGTTATTAATAAAGCCTTCAACTTTACAGAACCATGTCATATAAAAATCGTCCGTAGCATTAGATTTTATGTAAACAACGCACACATACACTTTACGGCCGTGCCAATCGAAACTAGCCCATAAATCTTCTCCTCCTCCGGCTGATTCCAATTCAGTATGGCGCCGTAGCACAATCGGTGCGCGAGCGCACAACAACGAGCCGCCACACGGCGTAGCGCGATCTCTGCGTAATATATTCCAGTCTCCGCTGATTACCTCGCCATCTGCTACGGATGTATCCAGATAAGTCTCTGTAGCCGCCACTAAGTTATGCTCTAATAATAACAAATTATTTCGCCACTCAGAGAGCTTACTTTTCAAACCGCGTACATTTTGATAGTACGCTAGCAAGTTGGTACTATGTTTCCGCTTATGTTTTGTTACGAGAGGCTTGTTCACGAAAGGGCCGAGGGCTAGATTGAGGCCTGGCGTTTAATTCAGCATTTGAGTACGTAGGCGATCTCCTATAATTGACCCACGCTTTGATCCGGGCATTTATTGGCCATACTTCGATCGAGAAACATGTATCATAGTAAGCAGCCGGCACTCCTATTTTATATGACTTGTAGTCTCCCTTGGCCGCGAGTTCTTCGACTGTGCAGTTTCCATTTGGACATAGCTGACCCAGGTATTGACGCACCTCATCAACTTCCGACGCCATATTCCATAAGTGGATGTATTTACGCAATTCAACGGCTTTCAGCGTCGTAACTGATGGCCCTGCTGCTCCACACAGTGAAGTAAGGCGCCGGTTTTTGTGCTTCTTTACCCCAGTCCACTCTTGTGCCTCATTTACAGTGTCAGTCGTCAACTTTGCTTGCCGGACATTTTCCGATGACTTGTTTGGCCCTGAACGACTCGGTTGAGAATTCGTTTTTGAAGATTGACCAGCCATTAATGTTTGGTGTTTCTTGACCTGCACATGATTGGTTGTTTTTACAGCAGGATTCGTTAGTGTAGTAGTCTGGCGCGGCGTTCGCAGTCCCAGCGGCGATGAAGATGGTGGACTATTTATCGCGCTGACTGGTAACTGTTGAGGTTCCACATTTCGAGTCGGGGCCCTTGCAAAATGATTGCATGGTTCCGTACCAGTATTACACTGCGTGTCTTTAGAAATGCGATCAAAATTGTTGAATAGCTTGTCTGTTTGATTCACATACTTTTCCATCCTAGTCTCGTAGCTTTCTATGAGGGATATAGATTGAGAAAGCTTTTTGGTAATAATAGGTAATATAAATAATAGGTCTGTAATTTGTAACTTGACCTTTACTGCCAGATTTATATACGGGGACCACCACAGCTTTCTTAAGACATTTGGGGAAAATTCCTGTAGATAAACATTGATTGAAAATATAGGTCAAAGGTGGAATTTAAATATGTTTGAATTGTTTTATAATTTTGCAAGATATATTGTCCCAACCTACAGCACAATCATCTCTTAAGCCCATTATTATTGCATCCACTTCGGCTTCGTCTGTGTCCAATAATGCAAAGGATGATGGGATGTGGCTACGCGCAAAAGTGCTATTTAGATGGCTAGAATGGCCTAGGTTTTTTTCCGCCAAAATTTTGCCAATATTAACAAAAAACTCATTCGCTATGTTTGCCGAGGTCAGCGGTGTTGAGTTAGCATGTAATAAACCCGAGGATGATTCATGTCGCTTCATGGTATGAGTCACATTTTTAATACAATTCCATATTTTTTTATTACTTTTCCCTGCGCTTTCGAGCACCGATTTATCGTAGTTGATCTTTACGTTTCTTAGTTAATTATTGCAAAAATTTCTATATCGTTTGTACGATAACTGCAGTACTGAATTATTTAGATTTGATTTGGCAAGCATATGCAGTTTGTCTCTGTGTCTCATGCAACGAATCAGTCCAGGCGTAATCCATGGTTTAATGTTGTAATTTTTGCAACTTAGGTAAATATTTACCGAGTTTCTTTTAATTGCATTTTGTACACTTTCTAACACAAATGAAATACAAAATTGCGGATCAGCGGAATTGTATACTTGGTCGAAGTCTATGTTACGTAAGTCTTCTTCAAGTTTTAGAACATTTAATTTGGATATCATTCGTGATTTGTTTACTTTAGGCATTCTACAGTTTAAGGCCAGTAGAGCTGCCTTGTGATCGGTTATTGTCGAATTAGTAACAAGCGTGAGTGAAGGGAAATTAGTCTTAAGTATGATATGGTCTAAGCAGGACCCACTCTGGTGTGTAGGAAGCGTGTGCGCAGGAAGCATGCCGTGATAAGAACACAAGTTAAGGTATTCTTGGGCCGCTGAATCACTATTTTCTGGATGTATATTGAGATTAATATCTCCGATTAAGATGATATTCTTAAAATTTGATAGTTTTTGCAAGGTTTCATTGAGAGAGTCAAAAAAGTTAGATAAATTTTTATACGAAGGCGACCTGTATATAGCCAATATTGCGTAATCTGACCCTATTTTAATTAGGAGTCTGTTACAGTCTAGGATATTTGGCTCCTCTACAGAAATATTATGATGATTTCTTGCATAAACGATAACCCCATCATTTTGGTTATAATTTATATTACTTTTATACATACTATACTCTGGTAATTGCGGCATATCATATTGTTTGTTAAGCCAACACTCTGTAAAGACGAGAAAATCACAATTTATGTTTAGCCTCTGTTGAAAAATGCTAAAGTTGTTTAAGTTTTTATAAATACTGCGGATGTTTTGAGTGAGTATAGTTAATGGATTTTTATAGGTCGATATAAATTGCTTGCATTCTTCAACTTCACAAGATTTCGATTCTGATACAGAGAAATTATCTAAGTCATCAATAAAATTATTCATTATATTAAACTAAAGAAGGCAGTAAAAATACTCAATTTACGGCGCTCTTAGGCGCCACCATAATCTATAGAATTTATATACCGTTTTTCTGCAATTAATTTTGCCGGACAGTCAGCAGCACCCGTAGTATGGTTACTCGGTTTATTATAATGTACGCAAGTGGCACAAATTGGATCTTCTCCTTTTTTCTGACACTCTTTAATTGTGTGTCCACGACCAGCGCAATGACCACAGGTGTAGTCTGCGTCACGACAGAATTTGGCTGCATGTCCATACTGCTGACACTTGTAACACCTCGTGACCAGTGTAAAGTCACGGACGGGGCACGATGACCAATTTACAAACACCCTTTCTTTAGTTATTAGGGCTTTACGAATTGCGGCAGGGACTTCAATTACGTAATTGCAGGTTTCAGCATCTTTCTTTCCGGATTTGTGGCTCAATTTTACCGAGGCAAGAAATTTGTCCAGGTCTAAATTGTTAATAACTTCGGCCACATTTTGCTTGTATAAACAAGTGAAAACGTCTGCTTCTTTCATCGCTGAAGGGACTCCAACTACCACAATTCTGGGCTTCCTTTTATGAGCTTCATCAACTGAAAGACCAGAATTTTTGAGCTGCTCGGACTGACGTAGTTTTTCGATGTCCTCCTTACTTTGTGTACTGATAATAACGCCTCCGTTCCTAGTTTTCCGAAGTCTTCTCACGTGCAGCTGCAAATTTTCAGGGCAAATAACTTTTTGAACCAATGACTTCGTCTCTTCGCTGGTTTTCAGCTTGTCGCTAGGATATATGGCCACTGAGCTTAAATGGGTAGGCTTCAAAAAGTTATTTGTGCCTCTTTTTACCATATCTGCAAAGGAAGACTCGGCGCAAGTTTTGGACGTCTCGCCAATGCACTTCTTAAGGTCGTTAAGTTGTGAAGCCAAAAAATTATTCTGAGCAAGTTCGTTGTTAAGCTCTTTAATCTTGGACTGGGCCTGCACTGTTCTCGTTTTCAGAGACTGATATTGCACAGCCATCTGCGAGGTTCCGTGTGCAACTTTACGGCACAATGAGCTAATTTTCATTTTTTGCTCGGTATTGAGCTTTCCTTCGTTCGCGATAGTGCATACCTCATTTAGTCCTTGCTCTATCGTTGACATCCAATTTTGGATTTCGGCCGTGGATATTATTTCGCAGTTGTCTCGGGTGGGCACCGGTGGAGGTCGAGGCTCAGGTGCAGGCGAGGCCTTCGGCGCAGGCGCGGGGGCGTGTGCGGGCGTGGGGGGCGGTGAATGAGCAGTCCTGCTGCTCCGGCTGAAGGGACTATCCATTTTCGAAAAACTCTGTACACTTTTGCACTAATTGTTCATTTTACCACGAAATTACTGCACGTGTCGTACAACCGACGACCCAGTTTTCGTTAATGCCCGTAAACGAGGACACAAGTCAGCAAATTCTTATTTTATTTATAATTCACGACAAAATTTAGATACGTCTGCTTTAACCGAAAGTCAGACGACAGATTCTATGTGTGTGTACTATGGATTATACCTCAAGGTATACACTTTTATTAAGGATTACGATTCCTTGTATGTGCTGCTGAGCAGCCATGATTTGTCTGAGCATTGGTTTCTCTGCGGGTCTGTTCCGTTATATCAGTACAGAGTATAGAGTTGTATGTGAAGTAGTAAATACATGGAGAGTTTCGTCGAGCGAAAACAGTTTTGACTCTTGGCATTGAGACTGATTTGACTCGTAGTCGATTTCTTCTAGCGGCCTCGCGTGCCTCTTGTGTATGCACTTTTTCAATAGCTCGAATGATGAACAGCTGTCTGATCGTGAGAAGTTTTGCTTCCTGCTATAGTTTATCGGTGGGGTGAAGTCGAGATTTCCCCAACATGACCTTTACAAAGACGCGTTGTGCTCTTTCTAGGGCAATCATGTAGGACTTAGCAGCTCCCCCCCATAAACAGACACAGTACTATAGTAGACCTTGGCAGAGAGAAGTGTATACTAAGTGGGTTACTTTTTGGTTAGCGTTAATAGGAGCAAAATAGGAACACAAAACAATAGTAAAACAAACAATTTAATATGAATAGTTTAATTGCCACATTCTTAGAACAATTTTCAGTAAAATATTTCAATAACTTGAAATATACAGATTCTTTATTAATAAATAAAATTTACAAGTCAGATGATGGTAAGTAAATACATTTGTACCTACATTTTACAATTCGAGTATCAATTACAAAAAAAATAAACATTTAAATAAATTAAATTTAGCTATAACTTATCATTTATAAATTCTTTAACCGAATAGTAAGCTTTGCTTAAGAGTAATAGTTTCAATTTACGTTTAAATATGTTATCAGAAGCTGCACTTTTGACGCATTCTGGCAGATGGTTATATAATTGCGGACTGCACACATACGTACACTGACTTGTCAGATTTTGCGAGCGAGTGAGCAGGTGTCTTCAATCTGCCCCTATGTCTTGTCGTCTATAATAGACTTTGTCAACGTTAAGTAGTTGATTTGAGGTTAATTCAAAAACATTTAGTACATACACTTACCTGTATAAATAACACGCGTTGATAAATCAAAACTTTCCCATATTAACCAGTTGGTAAGGAGACAAGAAAAAGGTCGGAATAGTCGATGGCACAATTAGTCTGCCAATCACAGACAAGTTTCTGATGACCTTCTTTGAGCCAGTGCCGAAGTAATACGCATGGATGACGAGCTTGGAGCAATAGCTCGGGTTCTTGGACCAAATGTCGGTTGTTAACGCATACTTTACGTGGATGGTCTTCGTTGCACTGCCATTGGGGTCATAGTAGTTGCGGTCGGCCCATCTCGCTGCTTGGGTCGCTACTGAGCTATCAGGACAACGGTACACAGTCGTCCAATCTGAGGCGTGATAGTCAAACCATCTGTCTTTCGGAACCTGACGATTATTATCAGGAAGCCCGTTCTGCCAACCATCGCCTCCAGGCATCTCCAGCACCCACTTATCGGATGTCATGATAGCCGCATGGCCTATTAACCCACCGACACCGCGGCCAGTGATTAAAATATCTCCTTTCCTGACCGTGTTGATAAACCTTCTCTTGTTGTCTGCTGTACTTCGCTTAGTGATTTTCCTTTCGAATAGAGACTCTTGAGTATCAGCCAATATGCCAAAGTTATTCATAACGAGCCACTCTTCGTAATTAGCAGGGAGGCTGCCGTTTATAGAGACGTACTCTTTGTAGAGATCTTTGAAGACATTTTGTTCGTCTCGCTGGAACGAGGCGAATGAGTATTTTTCTGGATTGATTATTCCCAAGGCGACCCCGCTTTGGTAAGTTTCGTAAGATGTTTCATTTGCTGACGTATTAGAATCCAGCTCTGGAAGCAATAAAATGAATGTTAGAAGAGAAAAAAGAATAGGATCTACGAGTTTGGGGATAGGCTAAAATAAATTACTAGAAGTACCAAAGGTTACAGAAAAGAAAACTAAGACTTTTTTTGCTGTATACATTTGTCCAAAGTCAATGAATTGTTTGTATGAAGTCGCTGAGGGGTTGTGATTACAGTTATTTTTTCCAAATAAATTGGCCACTGTGTTAATCGTGACTTACCTACACACAACTTTAGTTAGTGTGACATCATTTTACTATGAGACCAAACGCAAAAAAAAACTGGTGTTCCTTTGAACTATTGCCAGGGGAGCGAGTACTAGGTACTAGCGAGTACTAGGTAGAGTACCTACTACTGATATGACGAAAATACAACTTACCATACAGAGCTTCTTCGGGATACACTGCAGATCCCAATGCCAAAACAAGACCAAGCACAAATATTACCTCCCAGTCACCCATCTTTTACAAGTTCCTCAAACGATATATTGTTAATCATCCATTACTGTCCGTTTATATAGGTACTAATCAAGTGTAAGGAAAATGACAATGCAGTTGCATTTCGCTGTAAATGATAACAGATTGCGTTAGGAGCAGGGGATCTACTTCAGATAACCTAACTTTGTCGGGATGACTCATGCGCTCTTAGATTGACCGAGTTATTTATTAGTACTGATTAGCGGGTTAGATGATAACTGAGCTTGCTATTCTCATATATTTACTAAACTTAACCACAATGACTGGATCAAAAATGTCTGTGACTATTTTCATTTATTAACCGACTGGAACAAAAAGGAGGAGGTTCTATGTTCGTCTGTATGTATTTTTTTTTTGTATGTTCATCAATAATTCCGCTAATTGTGGAGCAAATCGCAAAATTTTTTTTTAGTTCGAAAGGCTATACTCCCGAGGTGATTCCATTTAAATATTAAAGAAATCGGCTGATCCGTTTTAAAAAAATCAACAATAATGTAAACAATTCGAGAGAAATAATGTAAATATTCGAATTTTGTACACGATAGAAGGCGGTTTTGCCATTTTAGCGATAAATAAGTAATTATCAACTTTTCAAAAACGGAACAAATGACGATACGACCTGCATACACGCCATTTGTAACTAGTACTACCTTATTATGTCTTACTACATCTTTGCTGTTACACTAAATAATATTTTCGTAGCAGGGAAGAATAGGTATTTGGTTAGAATATAACTTTTTTTTCAATTAGTCAAGGGCTACTACTTAGTGAGTAGACTCCGTAACATCAGTAAGTAAATAATATATAGTTTTGACAGTAGCATCTCTTGATACAAAATTATTAGTCATGCGCTTATACAATACTAGCTTTTACCCGCGGCTTCGCCCGCGTTATATTTTGATTTTGGCTTATGTTTATGTCGGCTGCGAAACCTAATAACCTAACCGACAAATATCAAAATACCTTAAAGGAATGCAAGGTTGGAGTGTATATGCAAGGGTCAGGGGTCTTAATTACAAATGAATAAAAACTATACCTATATTTCAATGTTTTTGGCTGTTTGCAGTTATAATAAACATTACAATGGTACAGCAAAGTTTATACCTACTTGTTCCTAATAATTGCTTTTTTACAAATATTTGTGCAAAAATCGATAAATTCGTTTCTAAGGTTTTTACGTGTTAGATTAATTCCAATTTTTTGTTCTTAATAAAATCTCTGCTTTCCATAAACTGGGCATTCCAAGATTATGTGCCACTGCACATGAGTCTCCTCTTTTGTGGGTTCACAGATGCACGATGGGCTTTCCCTCAACTTAAATCGATGTAAGTATTGGGAAAACCCACCATGCCCCGTCAGCACTTGAGTTATGATTCCCACTGGTGCTATTTCTCTTACGATCTTGTATGCCGCCCTTGCATCCGGAAAATATGTTTTGGTTGCCGCCGCTGTGTGGCCATCCTGATAACGCCGGTTCCACTCGTCAAGAGAGTCCTTTCGGATTTCTCGCTTGACGAATGAAACGGGGCAGTTATCGTAAATAGGTCTGCACTTCGAGTGCAGTGCTGCTTCCTTTGCTAGCTGGTCCGCTCTCTCATTTCCCTCCATCCCCGCGTGTGCTTTAATCCAATAAAGTTTCACTATTTTATTTTGTGCGTGTAGCAACTTTATGTTAGCTTTGAATTTACTGCTAAGGGATGGAGGGAAGATACGCCAACTACCGTTTCCAGTGCAGACCTGGAGTCACAAAAGATTTTTGCTTTTTCGGTAGCATCAAGAAGTGTCAATAACTCGGCCTGGTACACGGAGCACCAATCGGCCAATTTCAGCTTGCGGGTACTGATCTCAGTGGCATCATCCCAAATGGATAATGCCGCCCCAACTTTCCCTTTAACTTTGCTGCCGTCTGTAAATATGTTAATTTCTCGGTTAAGATTTTGCTCTAGTGCTGCTCCGTCTGCCAGGCATATGAACTCCAGCTCCTCCTGCTGCGCTGGGTGTGGCTTCTTTTCTGTCTCTCTATCTCCAGTTACTTGCTGGGAATAACCCTTCTCAGTTTCATAAAGCAAGGCTGCTTCCTGGACTCTGATATGACTGCCGCGGATTAGGGGCCGCGGAGGGATATATGGAACTGGTGGTGTGGGTGCCGCCACCTACCCTACCTTCCGCTAGGCCGTCAACGTGTTGGCAGACGCAGTGGGGCTGCAGGGGAAGAGAGGTGTCGGTATCGCGATGGCCGTTCTCACTGCCCTCTGCAGTTGAAGAGGCAGGCGCCGGGCTACTATGACTGACCCGCTGCACTGGAACCAGGGCGTTGGAATGCTGTCTGACGTTCAGTACTGGTTAGTTCAGAGTGGTGGATGACGATGTGTCTTGTGCTCCGAAACACTCCGTCATTATGGCGAGAGCGCAAGCTCCGTTATGGAGCCCGAGTCTGGGCTAGCTCTGTTGAGTGCCGCGAAGGAGTGCGAAAAATGTAGGAACGTCCTAAACTTGCCATGACAGGTTATTTCTGGCGCTTAGACGGCTGCTACCGCAGCCCGCTCACTTAGATTTTATCCTATCCTACGGGAACTGTTAAAGTTTTTGCGATAAAAAGTGGCCTATTATGTCACTTTTCGTCTTTCAAACTATATTCATGCAATAAGCCAAGGCAAGTTGCTCCGTTGCTGAGAAAAAATTATTGTTAAGTCCTACGGGAACCACAATTTTTCGCGATGGAAAGTATCCTATGTCACTTTCCGTCTTCCAAACTATACCCACCCCAAATATCAAGTCAATCCGTTGCTCCATTGCCGAGAAACAGTTATTGTCCTATCCCATGGGAATCACGAATTTTCTCGAGATAAAAAAGTATCCTATTATCACTTTGTCTTTTAAACCAAAGGTATCCATACCAAAAATCAGGTCAATCTTTTGCTCCGTTGCTGCGTCAAAGAGGAACAAACCAACAAACTTTTCGGATTGATAATATTAAAGTATGATGTATACCATAAAGGTAGAATAAAGAAACATGTTAAACCTCTAATGATAGAAGATTTAAAAATATTTTAAATGTCAGACAAAATGACGGCCTAGTATTAAACGTCATAGTAACATGTAGCATGCAGAGGTAAAATAACATTTTATCCAATTTTAATGTCAGTTGTCATTTTCAATCCATACTTTATTTCCTCTTCAAGGGGATATAATGGTGGAAAAACAATTTGTCCCCTTGCCATGCTACTTGTGATTTATAAAAGTCTGCAGACAATGTCACCTGTCATCCAATTACGTTTGGCTGTGACGTTTCGTTAGTCCATATTAGCGTCATAGAGGAATTAATCACTTAGCGTCTTTGTGATAGTGGCGACAGTTTCGCTTTCGATGGTTTTTGTCCTGTCCTACAGGAACTATGCAATTTTTCGGGATAAAAAGTATCCTAAAGCTCCTTCCGCCTTTTAAACTATGTCCATGCCAAAAATCAAGTCAATCCGTTGCTCCGTTGGTGCGTCATGGAGTAACAAACCAACAAACCAACAAACTTTTCGGATTTATAATATTAGTAAGGATGGCTATTTGAAAGCGAAAAACATTACATAGTTACGTCAAAATAAAATAAATAATAAATATTAGGGGACACTTCACACACGGTCTCTGACCCCAAACTAAGCAAAGCTTGTGATATGGCTGCCAGAGACTATAAATATGTATAAATGTAGAAATACTACATTTATACATATTTTTAAATACATACTTTTATAAATAGTACCTACATAATACCCAGACACAGAGCAAACGCTTATGTTCATCACCTAATAAGTACTTGCCCTGAGTGGGGATCGAACCCACGCCTCTTTAAACTAGAAGTCAAAGGGTAACTAACCACTGAGCCACTGGCGCAGCAATTATCGTCGCTAAAAAATGATGGCATGCAGGACATGGAAAAGATGCGGTTTTGCAGAAACAAAATATATAGGTATACCAATAGAAAGCTTTTATTTATTTTCTTTCCAAATACAAATTTTATAGATTTTTTTATCTCCATATAATTACCGACCACCTCCCATATAAAAAGTTTACCGTTTCCTTTTAGTTTATCGTCTTGTGGTAAGTGACTTAAATCCCTATCCTACGTGACATTGTATTCGTACACAAGTTTATAAACAAGATAAAATATATAACACTTTCCCGGTGATTTCCCTACTTCTTTAAATGATTTCAAGATAATATCAAGCTCATCAATACGAGTATCAACAAGTTAGTATATTTAATAATTTTATCAGCAAATCACACATAATATCTAGACGTCTAGCAAATACTCGTATCTACAGAGCCACAGACCCTAAGTGAAAATAGTAAAGAAAATTGTTAAATTTTACGTCTCGAAATCTTGGACGCATACACATATATATGTGTATCGCGTGACAATGCAATAATGGAGCTGATCTGATGATGGAATCGGAAGATGGCCATAGGAACTCCTGTACTAAACAAGATAGACCCGTCGTGTTTGGGCTCGTTTACTTTTCTTGGCTAGCACTCTGCTGCTACATAATATCCAAGATCTCAAAATCTTGTATTTATAGTTTTTTACATATGTATAATTTGTTTTATATTTAGCTATGTCAGAGACTTTCAGCACGGGTAACATAGTAAAGGGACAAAAGTCTTTCCGCCATTATATCCCCTCGAAGAGGAAATAAAGTCTTAGTAAGGATTGACAATGACAACTGAAATTAAAAGTGGATAAAATGTTACTCATGCTTGTGGGTTTAAAAACTCTGAGGTAAATCTAGCTACTCGGGCCTATACAAACTTACTTTACATTATTATAAATCATTGACATACATCCTTATCTCGATTATCTCTCCGCTCTTTAGTTAGGTACTTACAAATACTTAAAATGCTCCTTGATTTAAAGTGACCACTTAATGGTATTTATTGATATTTAAATATCTATAGTTCTACCGCCTTACCAAAGGATTTAAACACGCTTTAACACTGTTTACCTGTGCTATATGTACTGTTAAACATTGTCTAAAGAGTGCTTGTAAAACTTTTGTGGTAAGACGGCTAGAGTCTAGACAATCTAAATAATTCCTTGAAAGATTTTGTGTTTGTAGCAAAATTCGTTCCTATCAGTTACCACAGTGATAGTCAGTCTCCGGCAGAGTGATCACGCATGACATTCACAGCTGAGCGCTACCGTGACTCGAATGGCATGTCTAATTAAAGGTTCTGCATGCCTTTAAAGCCACGATAGAGGTCTTTATGCGGACTTACCTACAACAGAACCTTTCAAGTGGCCTAATCATACTTAACCTCTTGAACTGACTGCTCCGTAAGGCATAGTACCTCTGGCACAATTTGACACCAGCCAAATTAGATATGAACTCCGACACGAATGCAGCACTTGCGCCGCTCACATAATATTAACTTCCACAGCTGTATATTAAGTATTACTTATTGAGTCGATCCCAAAACTTTGAATAAGTTTGCTTCATCCTTATCCAACTTTTATTTATAATTCCCTGTTATATTTTTAGCTACCTCAGAATTACTTACTTACTAACCTTAATTAAGAACTTTGACCATGAGTTCTATGAGTAGTACCTATGTGCTCAGTTTTTCGATAAATGGAATTTTACAGTACAGCAAGAAATGTCACTTTACGAATGCCTAAACCCACTTATCTGACTCAATAAGACCACATTTATTGTTAGAACTTACTTCATCATCATCCTGCCCTTATCCCACTAGGTGGGGTCGGCACAGCACGTTTCTTTTCGCCAGAAAAGATAATTCCTTATCCCATCAAAATTATTATTATGACGAGAAATAGATATATCCAATACGTTTTTCTATTATTAATATTGTAATTACTATTTCGCCTACACAATAATTACAAGACAATGCCGAAAATTGTTTTGTTCCGTAAATAGTACAAAGTTTTCGTTCATAAATACCCGTAATTACACACTTCTGGTTTCAATTTCTATTACTGTGTAAAAACCTACGTTAGCTTGTTATTTTTACTTATTGATTTTTCCTGCCTATTGCCTCAATAAATAGAAACATCCACGTATTATTTTATTCGATTATTCAGACAGGGTATGGAGACTTTTCAGTCTAAAACTACATATACACGCCCCTCCACTAAACGCGACAGCTCAATTTCAGACAGGGTATGAGATAAAAATTAAGTAAGTAAGTAAGAAAGTAAGTTTGTATAGGGCGGGTGGTTAGTCCTGGTGTCAGAGTTTTTAGGCCGCCTGATGACCTCTGACTTGGCTAAACGATAAAAATTTAAATTAATCGGTCAAGTGCGAGTCGAACTAGCGCACGAAGGATTCCGTACAATATTGGAGGCCCAATAATATTTATTTTATTTTAATAATCATTTATTGAAGTAAACATACAATTAAATATTCTGTGAATATTTCAAGCGTCTACCAGTTACCGTTATTAATATCGACCGAAAAACGGCAAAAAATCAGGCTTTTTGTATGTTTTTAGTATTTTTTGTTATAGCGGCAACAGAAATACAGCATCTGTGAAAATTTCAACTGTCTAGCTATCACGGTTCGTGAGATACAGCCTGGTAACAGACAGACAGACGGGCAGACGGACGGACAGCAGTCTTAGTAATAGGGTCCCATTTTTACCCTATGGGTACGGAACCCTAAAAAGGTCACTCAGACCATCATTATGATAATCTTTAAGTATGTTTAAAAAAACATCTATTCCACTCATAATTGCAACTAGGAATCAATGATGCTAGGAATCGACAAAATGTATGAAAAGGTGCATTTTTTAATTTTTACTCGCCATAGTAAAAGTTGTTCAAAACTAAAAATGTACCTAATAACCCCCTTTCGGCTCAGTACACCATTTCTGAATATCCCTGTATTTTTGTAGCCCTATACGTAGTCGATACTATTAAACTACGAGTAGATAACATCGAGTTCACAAAACAGGTAGGTGGATGCAGGAACTCCCACTAGTGCATAAACTTGGTATATCACTAACAAGGACTGGGTGAAACAAAATCTCTATAATGAGTTTTTTCCTTTATCAGTGGCTCAGTGGTTAGTGACCCTAACTTCTGGGTCAAAGAGGCGTGGGTTCGATCCCCACACAGGGCAAATATTTATGTGATCAACATAGGTGTTTGCTCTGTGTCTGGGTGTTATTTAGTTACTATCTATATAAGTATGTATTTAAAAATATGTAAATGTAGTATATCAGTCTCTGGCAGCCATATCACAAGCTTTGCTTAGTTTGGGGCCAGAGACCGTGTGAAAGATGTCCCTAAACATTATTTTTTTATTGTACACAGCATAATCCTGTATCACCTAGATTTCCTTGGATTTTTTTGTCCAGTTTATTATTTGAACAGATTTAATACCATCAATTTTTTTTTTTTGGAAAAGAGGCAGAAGAATGATGAAAGACAAAGGTTAGAATACACGGTAAAAAGTACACCAAACTTTTTCGAAATACAGATTTAAAAATGAACTTAAAACTGTAACTCCTGATTTTAGTGAGCAACTTTACACATACCTACTTTATCATATTACTTTGATTAGCTAGGTGTCCCTAAGCAAATACCAAAATTAATTAGGTAATGTATGCGCAGTCTTCGGACCACGCACCGCAATTCGTAGGTTCTACTTAAAACTGAGCCCAATTCTGACAAAAATAACATCCTTAGTCTTACTAATATTATAAATGTGAAAGTAAGTTTGTTTGTTACGCTTTCACGCAGCAACAGAGCATCAGATAGAATATCGTTCAAAAGCTGGAAAGTGACATAGGCTACTTTTCATCCCGGAAATGTAACAGGTTCCCGTAGGATAGCACACAAATCAAAAATACTCGGACGGAGCTGCGGGCAAAAGCTAGTATTAAATAAATGGTTCTAGGTAACATTTTAGCAATATCCGAGAATAGTGGCGTAAAACTTCTGACATTTGGCCCACATAAACTTACTTTCTTACCATCTCTAAGTACTCGTATTCAGCTCTATGCAATAGAGTCACCTCGTTAGCGTTGTCAAAGCGCTGCCGGCGTATCACTTCGAAAATGTTATTTTCGAATAATAATGCCAATTTGATAGAAAAAATACTTCGGAATATTCCGCATAATGATTGAATTATAAATGTCATGCAATTTCGATAACAATATAAGTTGCCCACATGAAATTTTGGTCTTGCTCTATTACTGTACCTATGATAGTAATTTCTCATCATCATCATTATCAGGCGTGGGACGTCCATAGCTGAGCATAGGCCTCCCCAATCGATTTCCAATAAGGCCAGTTAAAAGCGGCCTGCAGCCAGGTCGTTCCTGCGGTCTTGCACAATTATATGGTCATTATGGTGGATTAGGCGGACGTCCTATGCTGCACTTGCCGGTGCGTGGCCTCTGTTCGAAAAAATTACAGCCCCATCGCCTATCCGCTCTCCAAACTAAAGAACGTGCCCACCGCCATTTCAACTTGCTAATCCACTGGGCTATGTCGGTTAATTTAGTTTGTCTGTGCATCCCCTCAATCCTGTTTTGATCGCAGAGATACTCCTACCATAGCCATCTCCATAGAATGTACATATAGGGAGCTATAACTGATCAGTTCAAGTTACCTAAAAAACCTTTATTCTTATTTTTGTTCGATGTAGGGCCAATAAGTCCTGCACTGACGTCCCGCATGGGGTGTTACCATGTGTGCTATAACAGATCAGGGAATAATGATCTGGAGTGTGTGCCCAGCTTAAGAGGAGTGTGAATTGACCACTGTTTTCGCGTTGAACATTGAAACATTGAAAGAATTTTTCAGAACGTTTTTGATAAAATTTACGTTCCGGGAGAAACGTAACGTAACGTAACCTCTTTCCACCCCATAAATTATAAAATAAATTGTTCTGCAAAGTGTCTATCTCCACGAGAATACTGATAAAAATAAGAAAATAAATAGCGATTCAGAATTGTTTCACGACGATTATGCGCTTCTTTTGAAACCCAAAGAACAGAATACAAAAATTAAAATGGATTCACAATCTTTTTCAGTTTCATATTGTGTACATATAAATTTTAAAAAAGGTAAATTCCATTGGATATCTCATTGTTATGCAACAGTCACATTTTATCATGATTGTTAAATAAATAATGCTCACAGACATTTTTTTGTTTATTTTAGGGCTCCGTCAAATATTTCGCTTTCTAAAAGGATTCCGTCACCAAAAAAGTTTGAGAATCGCTGCTCTAGGTGATGCTCTGCTAATGCTCTGTTTACAATGTCGATTTTATCAGAAATCTATTAGGAAGGCCGATGTCCAGCTGTAGGCAGAAATTACGGCTGAAATAATGATGATGACACTAATGGTTTTAATCACAACGTTT
Organism: Hypomecis atomaria; assembly: GCA_964007245.1. NCBI lineage: Eukaryota > Metazoa > Arthropoda > Insecta > Lepidoptera > Geometridae > Hypomecis > Hypomecis atomaria. Next base: position 6,042,569 of record OZ023289.1, read on the forward strand.
CATAAAACGTAACATTTATCAGCCTCGTCTATTTAGTTCAGTCTGAAATTTGAGTTGTTTTATATTGACTTCCTCTCATTCACAACTGTTAGTCGGTTCTGGACGTTGGCGTTTCAAACACTCGTAACACAATTAAAAATACTTGTATCTGTTTACGTTTCTCCGTATTTTAAGCAACGTGCAGCAACTACAAACAAATAAACAAACCATACCTTCTAAATTCCCCGCCCAAAATGTTCAAATGCTTTCAGCAGTTTTACCTGGCCTGCAAACAAATTAACCTGTGGGATATAAATAATCCCAAAGTGGGTGAAACTTTCCCAAACTACGAGTAGATGTGGAAAATTTGAGGTAGCTTCAAACGGTGGGCCGACGCGGACGCTTAGATACTTAGGCCCATGCTTAGGCGATATTCCACCCAAAGCGAACGGAAATGTGCAGAGTGTGCAAGTGCGAGTCGGACTCGCTCACCCCGCTAAGCAAGCAAAAGTTGCAATAACATTACTGAAAGTAACATCAACAAGCTGTTAACTTACAAATATAAGGTTGCAACGTTCATGCAATGTTACAGCGAGCTTGAAACGAAGCCCTAACGGCCGCGCTGTAGATAAACCCTGTAATTTGCCCAGAGCTGATCATCAAAACTTTTACAACTTTAAAATGTGAAGTTGCAGTAACATTACACAAGAAACATGTCTGAAAGTTGTAAAATAAACTTTCCGCAAGTATAACGTGTAACATTTCTACAACTGTGAATTTGAAAGGTAATAGTAACTTATCTGAACTATCTTGCTTTAAGGTTACAAATGAAACTTGCACGTGCATTGCATTTATTTAGTTGTCGCAAAGTTACATATCTGTAGGTTTTCAGTTCCAGGTTCTAAAAAAAACATTTTTATTTAATTTTTTTGAGTTCTAAATACAAGTCCGAGGGACGCGTTTGTGTGAGGAAGAATGAGAAACTTTATATCTCTATCTGCAATAAGGAACGTTTTAATGGGGATACTAATTTCTGCAAACACAACGTCATCGCGATGCAGAAAATCAATGTGCGATGCTAACGCTATCTAGTTTTTTAAATGTTAACTGAGACATTCCACAACTTTCAAAAATTAACTTCCAGCAACATTACATAGGTAATGTAAATAACGAGCCCAATTCGTAATGTTGTAGGAAAGTTGAAAAAAAATTAAAACAAAAGACATATTGTCGCGATGTTACAGTATAACATTTCAGTAACTTTCATTTGTAAGGTACAGGCAATGCCGGACAGTGAAGGAGTAAAATTATATTGCTGCAAAGTTTTATTTATATAACAGTAACATATCTAAATAACTTTTAATAAGTTTCAACCTAAGATATGTTACTAACTAATATGTTACTAATTTAACAATAAGACATATGTTACTGACATGTTCCTGCAACATGATGTTTGAAAGCTACAAATGTGCCATATACAAACTTACTACAACTTATTGCAAGTTTCATGCTTAGTGGGACGAAGAGTTCCGTATCATAAGGTAGCCCCCCATATCTGTTATTTACTTTTGAAGGGAATATAAAATTTAATATTTTGTGAATATTTCAAGATCTTCCTGTTGCCGTCATTTATATCGAGCAAAAAGTCATGTTTCTGGTATGGAAGCCCCCCTTAAATATCTATTTTAATTTAATTATTTGTTTTTAAAGTAAATGTTAAACTAAATATTCTGTGAAAATTTCAAGCATCTGCCTGTAAAAGTTATTAATAGTGAGCGAAAAACGGCTTAAAATTTGGGTAGATTGTATGGGAGCCCCCTTAAATATTTTTTTTTTCTGTTTTTGGTATTTGTTGTTATAGCAGCTACAGAAATACATCATTTGTGAAAATATCATCGTTCTTGAGACACAGCCTGGTGACAGACATACGGACATCGGAGTTTTAGTAATAGGGTCCCGTTTTTACCCTTTGGGTACGGAACCCTAAAAAGCGTAATATTTCATAAGTCCATAAGTAAGTTGTAAAAAAGGTATACGCATTGGTTTAGCGAAGAACAAAACAAGAAATCTGCTCCCTTTGCGAACCTGTTTTGTTCCTCGCAGATTTACCTGCCCAGCCAATCACCGCATGCATCAGCTTCGCTCGACTTTGGTGGAGTCTGGGCCTGCACTTTGATTATTTAGAAAATTATTATTTTTCGCAAAAAATGGCAAAACCGCCTTCCATCGTGTACAAAATTCGAATATTTCGCTCAAATTGTTTGCATTATTGTTGATTTTTCAAAAACGGCTCAGCCGAATTCTGTAAAGTTTAAATGGGACCACCTCAGGAGTATATCCTTTCGAACTAAAAAATAATTTTTCGATTCGCTTCACGCGGAATTATCGATGAACGTACACAAAAAAAATACATACAGACGAACACAGAACCTCCTCCTCCTTTGGAAAGTTGGAAGTCGGTTAAAAATATGATACAGTATCAACTCCTTAATTGCAAAAATATGTCTTGCCTACCTACTCGATGAAAAAAGTTATATAATGCACAAGGGTAAGGGTTAATGCACACTTTATAAATTCTTCTTCTCATGGTTTTCTTAAGCCAAAATAATGGTTTTATACCGCAGATTCAGATTTTTGTTATGACTACAAATTGTTCACACCAAAATGAGACAATCATTACATTACACAAATGAAATATATGAGTTATACAGGGTTATTGTTGGTAATCAATTAGCATCCTTTTAGGGGCTTATTCTGTACATCAAAACTAACAACTTTAGTTCTGCGACTTTTATTAAAACTAAAATGTAAAATCGGCCAAGTGCGAGTCGGACTCGCGCACTAAGGGTTCCGTACCGAATGCTATTCATCTTGCCGTTATTAAGAGCGAGCAAAGAACTCCTAAAATCACGTTTGTTGTATGGCAGCCCCCCTTAGTTTTTAGTATTTGATGTTATAGCGGCAACAGATATACATCATCTGTGAAAATTTCAGCTGCCTAGCTATCATGGTTCATGAGATACAGCCCGGTGACAGACAGACAGACAGACGGACATCGAAGTCTTAGTAATAGGGTCCCGTTTTTCCCTTTGGGTACGGAACCCTAAAAACAACAGCTGGTCCATATATTTTGTTGAAGGTAAACGATATTTTTCAATGGGACAGCATTTTTTTTGAGAATTGATAATAGTCGTTGAACAAAAGTTGTTAGTTTTGATATACTGAACAAGCCCCTAAAAGGATGCTAATTGATTACCAATAACCGCAAGCTGATCTGCCGTCACCAACCCTACACTGTTAGAAAGAAAAACTGTAGTACCTAAGTATAATCCTTCTCTAAATACCCCAAGCTACTTAAGCATTCTTTGTTCGGCTCGAAACTTCTTGGTATTCGACGGAAGTCTTCGGATATAACTCACACTCAATTGTTTTCTTTTATGTGTGGATGCGGGGTAATTAAACAATTGGACAAAAATCTCTGTTTTTAGGGTTCCGTACCCAAAGGGAAAAACGGGACCCTATTACTAAGACTTCGATGTCCGTCTGTCCGTCTGTCTGTCTGTCACCGGGCTGTATCTCATGAACCATGATAGCTAGGCAGCTTAATTTTCACAGATGATGTATTTCTGTTGCCGCTAGAACAACAAATACTAAAAAGAAAAGAAAATAAATAATTAAGGGGGGCTCCCATACAACAAACCTGATTTTTTAGACGTTTTTCGCTCTATATTAATAATTGTTAGAGGTAGATGCTTGAAATTTCCACAGAATATTTAGTTTTATATTTACTTCAATAATAAATAATAAAATAAATATATATTTAAGGGGGGCTCCCATACAGTACGGAACCCTCCGTGCGCGAGTCCGACTCGTACTTGGCCGATTTTTTGTTGTTGCGTACAATTCATAAACAACATTGCATTATTTTAAAGCAATTATTTACATATTTAAACTAACCAAATTTTTAAGACTTTATATCGGTCCTTTTCCTTTGGCTAGCTTTGGTACATTTAATTTAATTGTTAGGTTTCAATAGCAGGGCTACAATCTTACATCTTTATTTTATCATTATAAGTAGTATATCTATTTATTTAAAATTTAAAACCAGTAAATGGACATCTTCTACTTAAACATTCATAGATAAGTAATTAAAAATTGTAACATTTCTTAAATATAACACCTAACTATAAAACCAAAAACCTTGAAGTATTTTTTCATATCTTCTAAACATTTATTTCACGGAGTTTTCTTGTTGGTAGGTACTCGTTTGTAACTTCTAGTGTAACCAAAATGTAAATAGAAGCTCTAAGCTTATTTACGCTAAGTTGCTGGTTTCCGCCAAATTAAATAGTAAACAAAGCATTTGCCCGAGGAGCAAGCGATACGTTGTATACTCCCAGTGTTGCCATATGCTAATTATTCACGGAATCCAAATGGAGGGTAGCAGAGATATAAGCTATGTACCCACAAAAAGGTGCCCTGTAGACGAGCGATTATTACGCTTAAAATGTTTATGTAAATAGTACTTAGGTACTAAAACTTAAAACTTAGGTTGTAAGTACTTAAAATTACACTGTGACAGAAAATGATATCTACATAATCGAATTCACTATCGCCTTATAGGCAATTTTTTGGAGGTGTTAAGTTTAGTGCTAAGCGAGACGAGCCCGCGTGCTAGTACTCCTTGAGAAAGATCGCCAAATGCGATCGAAACTATAGTAGCAGTTTCCTACTAAAATCAAACGTGAGTAACACCTGTGTTTTACTTAATTAAAATGTGTTAAGTTTAGTTTATTGTTATAATAGTTTAAAAAATGTAAGTAATCACTCTTAGAGGACGAAACTTCTTCGGTTTTTTCCGTGTTCGAAGATCAATATTAACTTGATACAAAGAAATCTCTAGAAATTATTACGACAATACTACCTATATTTTATCAAAGTAGGTACTTACCAAGCCCAGAGACTAATCACGGGTATCGCGATCAAAATATTCGTAAGTTATTTATTTATGTGAGCAAAACTCCGCCGTACTTTTTTTATTTCAAACTACTCGTATTTTGGGACTTGACCAATAGGTTACATAACTATTGGTCTAGTCCCAAGGTATACAGGGTTATTTCTAATCAATTAGCACCCTTTTAGGGGCTTATTCTGTACATCAAAACTAACAACTTTTGTTCTGCTACTTTGGTCAGAACTCAAAAAAAAAAACAACTGTAAATTAAACATTTTTTTGAGTTTTGACAAAAGTTGCAGAACAAAAGTTGTTAGTTTTGATGTACAGAAGAAGCCCCTAGAAGGATGCTAATCGATTAGAAATAACCCTGTATCCAATATAATTTTTACATCATCCGTTTGCATAACCCTAGTAGCGTGAACCATAGCTATCAGGAGCATCGATTCGCTGGGGCTACTAATGACGAATCCTATGGACACGTGCAACACAATCCTTTGTGAATTCACTTATCAGCTGATGAAATGGCAACATTGAGCCTTATCAAAAAACTTGTTGTGGCTATAGCTGAGCAAACACGGTCTAAGTATTTTTCTTCGAATCAAAAGAGATAATGCAAAAATTATATATAGAGCTTAGATCATTACCTACCTTACAGTATTCGATTATTTGCATTATGTTTTTTGGAAAATAAAATACCTACCAATTACTTTCTTTCGTACCAGTCTTTATAATTATAGAGGAATTTCATATTTTCGGATCTTATTAGCTTTTTGACATTGCTTGTAAAATATGGTGGAGTGATGGCGGCCTGAACAAAAATCAAATGAGAAAATTTTAAACGCCACTGAAATTAAGCATTCAATGCGGTTGTTTTCCTATGCGCATTTATTTACCATATTTGAATGGATTTTTTTACCTACTGGACACAGTCTGATCCCACTTTACAAGATCTTCTTTCAGAGAATCCTCAAATGATTAGCGTTGTTAGACATTTGCAATGATAACGTGTGAAACGTAAAATTAAATACAAAATTAGCTTAGGGTGTCCCCTCATTATTTTTAATCTTATTCTGTCATGATATTTGTACCTATCAAAAAAATATTTTTTTAAATAATAAAATGGATTAGCTAAGATTTAAACATGCACTAAGTTAATACTTACTAAGATAAAATGTATGTGCCTTTTCAAGGTAAAAGTTAATGCAACTGCTGATCTTCTAACTTATCTATAGCATAACACAAAATAATACTTATGTTTACGAGTATTACGTAGAAAAATAGCATGGTCAATTAATTTAAAAAAAATGAGCGGATCTGTCTTATAAGTACGACTTACTAAATCACAAATGGATACAGGTCGCGGCATATAAGTGTAGCGCTGAGCGAAGTGTGGAAGGGATGACTGCGCATGGGTTTAGTATGGCGGTCACCATGCGCAGCCATCACATCTTTACCCTCAGCGCTAGACTTACGTGCCACTACCTGTAGTCAAAAATGTGTTGTTATCTTATTCTATTGCATTTAAATAAAATGAAACAGACATGGTGTTTATTGCCTTGTTTTCACCAACGCTGAAGCCATATCACGAATCCTATTTATTTTAATTTTAAAGCAGTTTGCGAGCCATTATTTACAAGAAGAGATTCATTCACTTTATAGTATGAAAGTTATTAGATACCAAAGTGTTTTAGGGTTCCGTACTCAAAGGGTAAAAACGAGAACCTATTACTAAGACTCCGCTGTCCTTCCGTCTGTCTCTCTGTCACCAAGCTTTATATCAAGAACCTTGAGCCAATTTATAATCATATTTGTTTCTTTTTTGTCTGTATGTGAAAATTATTTTTATTTTTAAATTGTGGTTGTAAATAAAGAGTTTTTGTCTTGTCTTGTCTTGTCTCGTCTTGAGAGCTTAGACAGTTGAAATATTCAAATACGATTTAGGTATTTCTGTTGCCGCTTTTTAACTACAAAATACTAAAAACAGAATAAAACAAATATTTAAGGGGGACTTCCATAGCTACAACAAAAATGATTTTTTTGCCGTTTTCTTGCGCTCGATATTAATAACGGCAACATACGAGTACATAAACGCTGGAAATGGGGCTGAATGGTCTTCCATAAGGTACGGAACCTTCGTGCGTAGCGATTCACACTTGGAATGTTTTGTTCTTCTTTTTTCTTAACTACATATTCAATGCCCATTGACTGCCTCGGTGGCCCAGTGGTTAGTGACCTTAACTTCTGGGTCAAAGAGGCGTGGGTTCGATTCTCACCCAGGGCAAATATTTATGTGATGAACATAGGTGTTTGCTCTGAGTCTGGGTGTTATTTAGTTACTTTCTATATAAGTATGTATATAAAATATGTTTATGTAGTGTATCAGTCTCTGGCAGCCATATCACAAGCTTTGCTTAGTTTGGGGCAAAGAATATATAATAATACTACGTTTGGGGTCAGAGACCGTGTGTAAGATGTACCCAAATATTTATTTATTTAATTTATATTTATTCTACTAATACTTCTAGCTATAATAATCTAGTCGCCTTAATACATCGACAAATGCCGTGGATGCAGGTCCCTCTACTTTTTCCTTTCAAATGACAAAACTCGTCGCAGTCATATGGGCATGGATGCTTTTTCTTCAACTTCGCTTCAGCAACTGAAAATAAAAAAAAACATTAAGTATTTTACTGTTGTTCAGGTATATAGCCTTTAGTTTAAAATATTTTTGTGCGTGCTTAAGGCTTTAAGTGGCCGTGGTGGTCTAGCGGTTGTGATGCCCGCCTTACAATAGTGAGGTCGTGAGTTCAAATCCCGCGCGGTCCCGTACCAATGAGTTCATTGGAATTTGTGTACGGAATGTAACACCACTGGTTTTTCGGTGAAGGTAATCATCGTGAGACAACCTGCATCCGTCCGTAGAAGAAATTCGATTGCGTATATGAATCCACCAACCCGCACTGTTCATGTTCATTCATATTCACCCTTCATGGGTAGGCCTACGTCCTGCAGTGGACTATTAAAAGGCTGATACAGTACAGTACTTAAGGCTTTACTCTCTAGTTAAAAAAAACCTACTTTTTAGGCCGATTTTAGGCATATTTTAATTTAGGCCGAAAAAGCTATTTGGTGGCTATGAAGTTGGCTACAAGCTGCGCAAAAGCTAATCCTCACCCAGATTGTAGCTTACTTCATTTCCGAAGTAGCATTCAACATATCATCATCATCATCCACAGCCTTCTTTATCCTTCCGCTGGGTACCTATAGGCCTCTCTTTTATAGCGCCATCTGCCTCGGTCCTTTGCCAATCGTGTCCAATTCAACATATGTATACGGGACGTTAATACTCAATTAAGTATGCTGCATTTTTTTATGTATAGAAAGATAATAATTTTGAAAATCGCATTGCAATCTATGTACTGGATCTAAGCAGATACAACATGAACAGACAGACACACAAACAAGGCGACTTTGCTTTAAAACATGTAGTGAAGATCGTGTCTTTACATGACATCCCTCTATAGACCCATAAATTTCTATGGGTCTATTGATAGATCTCAAGAGAAACATCATGAGAGTAAACGAGTTAAATGAAAGCAATAATAATATAATAATAAAATAATGCAAGTCAAGGCACCACCCGCTACGAAATTTTGAAATGGGGCATATATAGCGGGTGCCGAACCTCATTCCATAGTCCAATTTTACATTACATTTAAAATGTTCCCACAACAGCCCAATTTAAATATTTCAAGTCTTTTAGTTTAGCCATAGTTTCCATTTCACGCTATACGTTTTATACCTACTGCTGTTTTTATATTTCAAAATTGTAAAAGGGGTCTCTCAATGTTGGCTTAGGCTAAATTGATGCCTAATAAAGGACCAGGCCAAGCCTGTGAATTCGATTTAATCAAAAATAAAATAATGCAATCAAAATAATTGCAAAAAAAGATAAAAAAGAAAGTAAAGAAACAATGAAAATATACTGAGAATGCCGCGCCTATAATAATCGCACTTAGCATAGTAACTACATTAACTCGTCTCTTTTGGAACCTGTTTCGGATACCGATACTGTACTCGTGGTCGATTAATTTTAAATTAACAATACCAAGGTCGTCGACTTCTTCTTTAAGCGAAACTAATTTTGAATACCTAGTTTAATTATTATGATATAGTTTGTGGTTGACAAACTACCTAATTACATTCCACAAAAATAACCATTTGGATATTGTAATCAATTCAAAGTACTTTTCTAATAAGAAAAAAGAAACAATTCTGACTGACGCACAAAGCCACGCGTTAATTGGATATTACGCAGCTTGTAGCTAACTTCATTTCCGCCAACTTGTGTGGCACGGCTACATAAATTTAAGTTTACGATTAAGAAGGTATTTTCGTTGAATGATTGACGTACACTAATCATTTTAGATCAGTGTTTATATTAATTCTTTGTTGCTTCTGTTTTATATCACACATGTATTGTTTAAAATGTATAATGATTGTTGATGAAACAATTTATTTTAACTTTTTATACATATACATACATAAAACTTTACTTTGCCAAATTAGACGCAAGTCTATGTAAAAAATCGATTAATTTGTTAGTAGTTTAGGTTTGTTTTTAGTAAGCTAACCCGAGTTTTGTCGTGTTATCTCAACGATGTTGTGATTAACTTCAGCTGGTCGCTGCCGCTGATAAGAACCACGTGCAGTTAATTTGTTTACATGAGCACTTTATACTTTTTACGTCTTTATAAAATTCTGTGGAAATAAGTCATAAAAATTATTTATTTTTCTAAAACAGTACAATATCTACGATCATAATTCTTAAAGCATTCGGAAATAACACGTTACCAATGTTTTAAAGACGATGATAGTCGCTTACCATCAGGCCAGTTGGTAGTCAAACGCGGAATTATTCGCGATAAAAAAAAAATAAGCCGAGACGTAAAGTGCAATAATATTGTCTAAGATTTAGTTTTGGTATTATATAAAATGTATTCTCACCTTGTAAAGTCAATCCACTAACAACAATGCACGCCAAAACAGCATACAGCATTAAATTCTTCATTGTTCTACTGAAAACTCTCCGATAACTATTATAAAATTAAATCACAATTTTTTTCTTCAAAATGTTACTATACACATCTTATCTTGATAAAATCTTCACGTTGACGAGTTAAACCGGTAAATTTATTTCATTTTATAAATTTTATATTTATGCTTAAACAAGGAAAATTCAACGAACGGTGCTCGGTTCTTTACCGGCTTCGATTAGTCATCGGAACTGAATGAAACGAATGTATTAATAAAGCTATGATACCGCCACCTACGCTGATTATACTGAACTAACTACCAGTCTACTGATTATTACCTGTTCTAGACTTGTTCTAGTAGTTCTGAAATGTATAAGGTAGTTCTTACTTTACTTTAACTTATGTCAGTTAAAATAAATGTCATTGTACTCAACATTTTATACACTAAAAACTTAATTATGCAATATTGCACACAATTTTGTTCGCTGACTAAGTATTGTACAATAGATTTATAGTTATGCATCTGGGGGGCACGGTAGTGCCCCCGCCAAGACGTGCCAAGCGAAGCGAAGCGCAAGGGCACTATCTACCTATTCTCGAAGCGGTTTGCCGATTTATTGAATCCTCATAACTTGGGTTCGGAGTATATTAGATAAACGAAATTCTCTAGATATCATGTCCATAATAAACTTAATAAACATATAAAGTTTCAATTGCATAGCTATTATAGTTTAGATTTTATTGAAATCTAAAAACCCCCGATTTTGTCTCTGATTCACTAACTCACTGACTCACTGATGATCATCAAAACCTGTAGAGTAATTCCTGAAGTCCTAGAAAACTGAAATTTGGTATGTAGGCTAGTAATGGTACACATACTATACTGCACTGTACCAGCCTTTTTAATAGTCCACTGCAGGACATAGGCCTACCCACGAAGGGTGATTGGGCCATATCCACCACGGTGGCCCAGTGCGGGTTGGTGAATAATGTTACACATACAATAGGAAAATTCTAAAACTTGGAACTTTCACCTCCAACCCCTTATATTAGGAGATGAAAGTTTGTATGAGACTTCTACAATTTTTTTTGCCAGAAGTCTGAAAATTGATATTAAGACTCCTTGTTTGAAATAATAAAACACGTGTTTTAGGATTTTTAGTAAATCACCTTTCAACCTCCAAAGTTAGGAGATGGAAGTTCGTAAGCGACTTTCGCAAATTTTGATGCCTAGAGGTCTGAAAATTGATGTATGAACTCCTTGTTATAACTTAAAAATCACGTATTTTAGCATTTTTAGTAAATCACCACAATCACAAAAAGCCGTGGTGGCCTAGTGGTTGTAATGCCGGCCTGTCATTCTTGAGGTCGTGGATTTAATCCCGGTCCCGTACCAATGAGTTTCTTTGGAACCTATGTACGGAATTTCACACCACTGGCTTTTTGGTGAAGGAAAACATCGTGAGGCAACCTGCATACGTCCGTAGAAGAAATTCGATCGCGTGTGTGAATCCACCAACCCGCATTGGGCCAGCGTAGTGGATATGGCCCAATCACCCTTCTTGGGTAGGCCTACGTCCTGTTAAAAAGGCTGGTACAGATACAGTAAATTACACCTAACCCCTAAAAGTGGGGAATGAAAATTATTGTCAGACTTTCAAAATATTTCACCCTAGAAGTCTTAAAATTGCTATAAAGACATTCCTGTAACAAATTATGAAACACGTAACAACTGCAAGATTTTAATAAATCGCCCCCCAAGCCTCAGTGCCAGAGAAGAGGGAGCCAATCGGTGGTAGATGTTTGGAAATTGATAAAAGTGCTTGTAATTATCTACAAAAAGAAGTGAAATCCAACAAAATACATTTTCATGTAAAATGGGGCCAAGACGCACTATCAAAAAGTTATCCGTTCACCTAGTTAGTCGTTCAAAGTTATCAGATCTCATGTAGAGCCAAGCTCAAGGCTTTACCCGCGTGAATTTTTTTATTTTTGCGCTATCCCATGGGAACCTTTTATTTTTTCCGGGATAATAAAGTAACCTATTTCACGCTCAGGCTTTTGAACTATATCCATAACTACATAATATAGCCAAATAATTATTAGTTCTAGCTATACTTTAATCTGTTGCTGCGTGAAAGGGTAACATTCAAACCAACAAATACATCAACTTTCGGCTTTATAAAATACTAGCTTTTACCCGCGGCTTCGCCCGCTTTTTAATTTGATTTTGGCTCATTTGTCCTATCCCACGGGAATAAAGTTTTTTTAAGGAAAAAATGTATCCTGTGTCACTTTCCGTCTTTTAAACTATATCCATGGCAAAAAACAAGTCAATCCGTTGCTCCGTCGCTACGTGAAAGAGGAACAAACCAACAAATAAACAAACCAACAAACTTTCCGGAGTTATAATATAAGTAAAGTAAAGTATGATTTATTTGTAAAGATTTCCGGTGTTTTAGTATAAGCTATTGTCGGTATTGAACAGTAATGTTTAAATTGATAACCAAGAGCGATTCATCATCGTGCCCATCCCTCCTGGTGAAGTCCCGGCGACCTGGCTATAAAAAGGCCTGTGACGAACACCTAATGTTACTTGACTGAAAGTTTCGTCTAAGTTCTAACGTTGAAAATGTTGCTGAAATTATTTGTTTCGGTTGCACTAGTTTGTGCTGTGAACGCATCGGTGATAATAAATGTTTTTGAAGGTAAGAATGGCTCCTTAAATTAGACAAGATTATTTTTTGCAAAAAATAGCATGACCGACTTCACCCGTGTACAGAATTCCCGAATATTTCGCACGGATCGATATGGCATTTTTCACATTATTGTTGATTTTTTCAAAAATAACTTAGCCGATTTCGATAAAATTTAAATGGGACCAATGTCGAAGTACATTCATTCCAATAAAAAATGAATTTTTGAAATCAGACATCTATAAAAAAAGTTATGCGTGGTTATACATAAAAACAAAAATATATACGCGTCGAATTGAGTACCTCCTCCGGTTCGTCGGTAAAAAATACCTAATGTTAAGAAAATGTTACTGATATTATAAATCCAAAAGTGTGTTTATTGGTTTATTATTCCTTTACGCAACATAGAGCAACGGATGCAATAAAAGGTTCCTGTGGAATAGCACTAAAGTCAAAATATCATGCCTGTGAAGTTGCGGGAGAAGCAAATTACTATCACTTTCACTATTTAGTATAAAACAAAGTCGCTTCTCGCTGTCTATCCCTATGTATGCTTATTTATATCTTTAAAACTACGCAACGGATTTTGATGCAGTTTTTTAATAGATAGAGTGATTAAAGAGGAATGTATGATACATCTGTGCGAAGCCGCGGCTGGTCGCTAGTTACATTTATAAGTTCGAAAAACCTAACTTAAGTATATCAATTTTATGTAAGTTATTAATTTATCCAGGGCTAACACTTATTTTTGATCAGAAATCATATTTAACATTTTTAATTTTTGTATCTTAAATTTATATAATTATTATGAAACTCTGTGCCTACAATACATGCAGACTTTATCGATATATTACTTGCCCCTCCTGCTTGCATCAAATTATGCACTATCTCTAACGCTTGTTTTGATCTATTAGACCTTATTGATTTTGAAATCAAATTCAAGATCCACTAGACTTCAACAATGTAAGTGAACTGCTGAATATTCAATCACAACAGATGGTGAGGTGAAGGCGTCCCATTCACTGCGCGACTGCGACCGCCTTCAGTGCTACAATTTTTGTCGCAGAGCCGGCTTCAAAGAAGGCACTTGTGTTAACAATAGATGTAGATGCACTTCATTCGCTAGCTTGACAGGTAATTTAACCGTAATTATGTCGGTTCTGATCGATACAAAGTCAGCAAACAATAAATAAATTGACCAAGTCATGCTCCAGCACTAGCCGCCTTATTAAAATAAGCACAAAGTTACTTTGGAGTAGCAACAAATACATCCATGAGTATTGGCTACTTATGTATTTTACATGTCACTTAAAATAGTCAAAGAAACAAAATAATCGGCCAAGTACGAGTCGGACTCGCGCACGGAGGGTTCCGTACTGTATGGGAGCCCCCCTTAAATTTTATTTTATTTTTATTATGGAAGTGAATATTAAACTTAATATTCTGTGAAAGTTTCAAGCATCTACCTGTTACCATTATTAATATAGAGCAAAAAACGTCTGAAAAATCAGGTTTGTTGTATAGGAGCCCCCCTTAAATATTTATTTTATTTTTGTTATAGTATTTTTTGTTACAGCGGCAACAGAAATACTATCATGATTCATGAGATACAGCCCGGTGACAGACAGACGGACAGACGGACATCGAATTCTTAGTAATAGCGTCCCGTTTTTCCCTTTGGGTACGGAACCCTAAAAATAAACAAAAGATGGACTTACTACTTCAAAGTAACTCTGATTTATAAGCCGGTAGAAAATTGGAGACAATATTGGGTCTAAGTGTGTCGTTTTTCTTTGCTTAAGAAATGTTTCTGTTATCGCTTCTAAATAATTATTCAAAAATGCTTTAGGATTTATTTACCATTAATTTCAAGTTAAACGGCAATTTAATTCCATTGACATGGGAAGAAGTAAGATTAAAACAAAAACAATCAAACCATTAATAATAATGTAACAATGGAAATTGAAAATATTAAAAATTATCTCTCGTAGAAAGTAAAGTCGACCACTCACCGGTGGACAGCTGCAACTACCGAGCTTGCGACCAACTTTGTCGCAGGCTTGGTTTTCCCGGTGGAGCATGTGTTGGAGATAGATGCAAATGCGACAACTTTGCACCCATTGGAGTCCAAGGTAAATTTATATTTTATCACTCACTACATAAGTTATTACTTTCGTCGTACTCTTTCAAAGCGACCAAGCTAATAAATATGTACTTAACTAGCCTTTTTAATAGTCCATTACAGGACGTAAGACTACCCACGAAGGGCGATTGGGTCATATCCACTACGCTGGCCCAGTTCGGGTTTGTGGATTTCCCATACGCCATTGAATTTCTTCTGCAGGTTTCCTCATGATGTTTTCCTTCACCGAAAAGCCAGTGGTGTGGAGAATTCGTACATACATTCCAAAGAACTCATTGGTATGGAACCAGGATTTGAACCCACGACCTCAAGATAGGGCGGGTGTTACTATCACTAAACCACCACGGCATTTATCTATTATATTGAAAACAATAAAAGATATTTTTTTACAGAAAATGGTCAGGACCATTCACCCGTCGACAGCTGCAACTACCAAGCTTGTGACCAACTTTGTCGCAGACTTGGTTTCCCTGGTGGCGAGTGTATTGGAGACAGATGCAAATGCGACAACTTTGCACCCATTGGAGTAAAGGGTACATAAATTTAAATTTACCAGATACATAAAATACACTTTTGCTGCAAACGTTTTTTTCAATCGTTGCTATAATTATTCTACAACAACTACCTTAACTCGGCCGTGGGGTGCCGGCAGAGTAGAATAGCACCCCCCTCTAGTACCAGGTGTCGTAAGAGCCGACTGAGGTACAGCGGAACCGACCAATGGCGGTATAACCATTCAAATAAAACGTAGCTAAAATGGCACAGGGCAGGGATGGGGAGCAGCATCCCTGTCGCGAAGCTACGTTTCTGCGATCGCCACCACGCCTGCCCAGCGCGGCGATTATGGGCAAAAACCCCAATATGGAAAGTACAAATAGACCAGGCCCCCAGTCCCCAGCAGCTCCGCTAGCCCGGGGCTACGGTAGCGGCCCCGGTAACGGCGGAGAAGGGGGTGCTAAGAATCGCTGGCAGACGCCCGGCTACCACTCCCGCAAACGACGACTGGCCCTGGTAACACACAACGTGCGCACGTTGAGGACTGACGAGAAGATTGCTGAGTTGGAAGAAGAGTTGAGTAGATTGCGTTGGGATATTGTGGGGTTGTCTGAAGTCCGTAGAGAGGGGGAGGACACGATAACCTTGAAATCCGGCAACCTGCTTTACTACCGGGAAGGTGACCAACGGTCCCAAGGTGGTGTTGGCTTTCTCGTTCACAAGTCCCTCACCAACAACATTATTACCATCGAAAGTGTGTCGAACAGGGTGGTATACCTAATACTCAGAATATCCAAGAGGTATTCGCTGAAGGTCATTCAGGTATACGCACCGACATCGTCACACCCAGATGATGAAGTGGAGACTATGTATGAGGACGTGAGTCGGGCCATTCATATGTCTAAGACCCACTTCACTGTTGTTATGGGGGACTTCAACGCAAAGTTGGGCAGAAAAAACGATGATGAGCTGAGGGTGGGGCAATTTGGATATGGGCAACGGAACCCTAGGGGCCAGAGGCTGGCTGATTTTCTGGAGAGAGAGGAACTCTTTATGATGAACTCTTTCTTCCAGAAGCCGCCTCACAGGAAATGGACCTGGATGAGCCCTGATGGTTCCACGAGAAACGAGATAGACTTCATCATGACCACCGAGAGACGAATATTTAATGATGTCTCCGTGATCCACAGGGTGAAAACCGGCAGCGATCACAGAATTGTACGAGGCACATTAGATATTAATGTTAAGCTCGAAAGGTCCCGCTTGATGAAGTCCACGCTCCGACCTACTCGTGAACATATCCAAAACACCGATGACTTCCAGCTCGAGCTCTCGAATCGTTTTGCTTGCCTAGAGAACCTTGTGTCGGTGGACGAGATCAACAACGGGCTCGTGGAAACTGTCCAAACGGTGGGTGCTAAGTTCTTTAGACCCCGCCGTTCAAATAAACCGCAGAAATTCTCCGATCACACTGTAAATCTCATGGCCGAACGACGCTCGCTAAGATTGCAGTCTTCCGATGATGCTAAGTCATATAGGCGGCTCAATAGACAAATTTCGAAATCCTTGCGGCACGACATCCGTCTTTTTAATACTAATCATATTAAAAAGACAATAGAGCGGAACAAAGGCTCCAAAGTGTTCGCAAGAGATTTGTCTATTGGGCAAAGCCAATTGTCAAAGCTGAAGAGAGAAGATGGAAGTATAGCGTCGACCAAGGCAGAGGTATTGGAGGAGATCGAAAGGTTCTATGGACAGCTATACGCTTCGGTCGCTAAGCCTGTTAGCAGCGCGGCCAAAGATCCAAGAGCCAAGCTGACCCGACACTTCACCGAAGATATCCCGGACATCAGCCTGTACGAGATTAGAATGGCCCTGAATCAGCTTAAGAACAACAAGGCGCCGGGTGATGACGGTATCACATCAGAGCTTCTGAGAGCGGGTGGAACACCGGTACTAAAAGTCCTCCAGAAGCTTTTCAACACCGTCGTCCTCGAGGGCATCACGCCAGAAGCATGGAACAGAAGCGTGGTGGTGTTGTTTTTCAAGAAAGGTGACAACACCTTATTGAAGAACTACAGACCCATCTCGCTTCTGAGCCATGTTTATAAGCTGTTTTCAAGGGTCATTACGAACCGTCTCGAGCGCAGGCTTGATGACTTCCAGCCTTCCGAACAAGCCGGTTTCCGAAAGGGCTTTAGCACCATGGACCACATTCATACGCTGCGGCAGGTTATACAGAAGACCGAAGAGTATAACTTGCCTCTTTGCTTAGCGTTTGTGGACTATGAGAAAGCCTTTGATTCGGTCGAGACTTGGGCTGTGCTCGAGTCTCTCCAACGATGCCGTATTGACTATCGGTACATCGAAGTGTTGAAGTGCTTGTATAATAACGCCACTATGTCGGTCCGAGTACAGGAAGAGAGCTCCAAGGCGATCCCTTTAAAAAGAGGCGTAAGACAGGGAGACGTAATTTCTCCGAAACTGTTTACGGCTACTTTGGAGAACGCCTTCAAGCTCCTGGAATGGAAAGGATTCGGCATCAATGTCAATGGCGAATACCTCACTCACCTTCGGTTTGCCGACGATATAGTAGTCATGGCAAAATCGATGGAAGAGCTCAGCACGATGCTCGAAGGCCTCAATCGGGTTTCTCAACAGGTGGGTCTTAAGATGAACATGGACAAGACGAAAGTCATGTGTAATTCCCATGTTGTACCCACCCCGATCTCTGTTGGGAACTCGGTTCTTGAAGTCGTTGACTCGTACGTCTACCTAGGACAAGTAGTCCAGTTAGGTAGGTCCGACTTCAAGAAAGAGGCCAATCGCCGAATCCAACTCGGCTGGGCAGCGTTCGGAAAATTGCGTAGCGTCTTCTCGTCCGACATACCTCAGTGCCTCAAGTCGAAAGTTTTCGACCAGTGTGTGTTGCCAGTGATGACTTATGGCACAGAAACGTGGTCTCTCACTATGGGCCTTATTGGTAAGCTCCAAGTAGCCCAACGAGCTATGGAGAGGGCTATGCTCGGAGTCTCTCTGCGAGATCGAATCAGAAATGAGGAGATCCGTAGAAGAACCAAAGTTACCGACATAGCCCAACGGATTGGCAAGTTGAAATGGCAATGGGCAGGGCACATAGCGCGGAGGACTGATGACCGATGGGGTCGAAAAGTTCTCGAGTGGAGACCACGTACCGGCAAGCGCAGCGTAGGACGTCCACCCACAAGGTGGACGGATGACCTCATTAAGACCGCAGGATCGCGCTGGATGCAAGCCGCTTCCAACCGGTCTTATTGGAGATCCATAGGGGAGGCCTATGTCCAGCAGTGGACTTCTTATGGCTTATGGCTGATGGAACTACCTTAACACAATGAAACGAAGATAAAAATACTTATATAAAATTAAATCAGAATGTTTATAATAATATTTCTCACGCAGAAAATAAAGCTGACCATTCACCGGCCGACAGCTGCAACTACCAAGCTTGCGACCAACTTTGTCGCAGACTCGGTTTTCCAGGGGGCGCCTGTGTAGGAGATAAATGCGATTGCGATAACTTCAGACCCATTCAAACAAAAGGTACTTACTTAAATATTGCTAAGAATAATTGACAATCATGTGTTACTAAATTTAAAGAGACTGAATTTTTCAAAACTGATCATCATCATCAGTCATGGGCGATTCACCCCGCGGGCCGAACCGCTTGCGGGACGAAACGCTGCGATACCCTCATCAGCCTGTATCGACCCACTGCTAGGTATAAGCATCCCTCCTCTCCTCTTCAAACTGATATGTATGATTAAATGATAGGACAATCAGTAAATTGGTACATCTCTTTGCAGGGTTAATTATATTTCAGAAAGTATAGTAAACCGAAAGAGGGCAATTTAGAACATCGTTAGGAATGACTTTTACGAAGGATCCAAACCAGAATGCGACAAAAATTCAGCTGTTTCATGGATATCAGTTTTTTTAAATTTTGTATGTGAACTTTTTGGACGAGTTGTTTAATTTTTGTTCATTTAACAGACTTCACTTAAAGAGTATATTCGTGTACTTTAGTCAAAAGACGTCCACTGCTGGTTGGACGCAGTTATCATCCAGCGCGGTCCAGCGGTCCACCACAGTCAGTAACTTAAGCTAAATTTTACAATAGCTACAATAACTATATGTAGGTATATGAGAGAGATGGATGCTGAATGCTTACGGAATCCTAAAACCGGTTCAATATAAAAATTTAATAACTAGTACAATGACTTTCAGACAGACTTACTCGCCATAGACTTCTTTGCAGAACTTGTTGGGGTAGATCGGTAAGAATTTTCTCTGCAGAAACAATGGCTCATACGACATTTCTAAATACAATACATTCGTATTCTCCTAACCAAGTGCGATTATGAATGGTACTTTTTTGTTAATTATGTTAATAAAAATCATAATAATCATTTGGACCATAAACTGTCCACTGCTGGACTTAGGTCTATATTATAGATCTCCAAAATAAACTATTGGGAACAAATTGAATCCAACGCTATCCGGTGGTTTTGGACGTAATACGCTGCGCTTGTAGTCACTTGCATGAGTGAGTGCGTCTTCATTAGAGAAAATTACTGTTGCTGAAGTTATATTCGTATAACTAAATAGCTTAAAGCACATAGCTCAGCAATTAACTTGAGCAATGCCAAATTCTGAGCCATAGCAGAATTCTATTTAACGGAATGTGATACAACGTCGTAATGTGCATGCTCTACATTTCGCTCATTAAAACTATTTGACGAACCCTATTATTGCTACGTTGGATTTTTTATTCAGAATAAGTTAGCGCTCTATATATTACATACCCAACACTACTGTATAATGAAATGAGGTACTACCAGGATACATGTGCACTGGTATTGTACATACCTACTTCTGAATCAATTCTGATAACTGAAGACTTTAGAAGAAAAAATAATCGGCCAAGTACGAGTCGGAGTCGCGCACGGAGGGTTCCGTACTGTATGGGAGCCCCCCTTAAATATTTATTTTATTTTATATTATTAATGTGAACATAAAATTAAATATTCTGTGAAAATTTCAAGCATCTACCTGTTACCATTATTAATATAGAGCGAAAAACGTCTAAAAATCAGGTTTGTTGTATGTTGTAAGGGGGGCTCCCCTTAAATATTTATTTTATTTTCTTTTTAGTATTTTTTGTTATAGCGGCAACAGAAATACATCATCTGTGAAAATTTCAGCTGCCTAGCTATCATGGTTCATGAGATACAGCCCGGTGACAGACGGCCAGACGGACAGACAGACAGACGGACAGACGGACATCGAAGTCTTAGTAATAGGGTCCCGTTTTTCCCTTTGGGTACGGAACCCTAAAAATTACTCTATAGTTAAAATCAAAATAGATGATGAGGGCTCATAAATATAAAATTAACTGATTATTATTATTATTCTTATAGGCTTGTTCTGCCCCTCTGCTGGGCAAAGGCCTCTCTATTCTCCTTCCACTCTTCACTTTCTAAAGCTATCTGGGTCTAGTTGTCATAACTGGACCAGATAGATTTAGTAACTCATAGTGATAAATAATCTATTTTTATTTTACTAAGCACAGTAAAATCTATTTTATAGGAACTGGCCTTCACAATAACGATGTTGTAGAAAAAGCTGATAATGAAGAAGACGCAAATAAAGTGGTGAGCTTAGCAGGTATGAGGAAAATGTATATTGCCTACTTTGGGATCTTTAACTGTATTTCTTAAGGTTTTCATCGACACTAAATTCAATCAATCTAAAATTTCGAGGTGTTACTTAAGGACTTACTATGTTCACATAGTTATCTCACTAGGAACATTATTTTAAAACTTTTCCCGAACGCGCAACTAAATAAAATAGACGTAAGTTTTTATTTCCAACTTTATCTGACGTCGCACATTAAATTAATAAATGTTAAGGGAAATTTTAGACACGGTCCCTGACCCCAAACTAAACAAATCTTGTAATATGCCTAGAAACTGATATACTACTTATACATATTTTTAAATACATAATTATAGATAACAACATCCGGACACAGAGCAAACACCAGTAGCAAAAGATTGGCCATCTCAACGTTCGTCTAGCCATTTAGTTAAATCTGTTCATTTAGCTTCAGTAGTTCGTCCGTTCGTTTCAGTCATAAGACGTCCACTGCTGGACATTGGCCTCCGTAAAGATCTCCAATAATACGGTCATAATGAGGTCGTCAGTTCACCTGAGTCCACCTTTCAGTTAGTCCGTAGCTTCAGCCATTACGTAGTATTATTATATATTCTTTGCTTCAGCAGTGGTACAGCGTAACAGTAACAATGGTGATGAGAAATTGATGCTGAATCTGTACAGATTTATTTATTTGTTAGTTCATTGATTTGTTTCTTACACTTTCACGAAGCAACGGAGAAACGCATCGGCTCGATTTTCAAGTTAACCTATTTTCAACCTATAGTTTAGAGCTACTTTTTGTCCCGACAAATAAAGAATCCTGTAGAAAACCGTGAATAAAGCAAGTTAACCTAATAATAATTTGACGCTGAATATACCTGTGTCTAATTTTGGTTGCAATTTCAGATCTGTTAAAAACTGCGGTCGGGTTCTGCGATATCGTGGCATGCGACGAAATGTGCCACCGCCTCAACTTCGCTGGAGGCTCCTGTGCAGGTGGAAGCTGCAATTGCTTCTAAGCTACTAGCTTCCAACCTGCCTATATTTAATCAAGAAACTGTACAAATCGAATAAACACCTCGTAGTACGCAGCGCAAGGAAGAAAATCTCTCTATTTGAATTATACTATTTTGTTATACAAATCAAGTGCCTTGTTTTTTTTTATCAGTTTTTTATGGAAACTAGATTTTTTCATAAGAATGTTTCATAAATGTTTTGCATTAGAAAATAAAATCAATGAAATGTTTTTTAATCTCGCCGTTGATCACTACTTAGCTCTACCTATTAAACGGCCAGCCAGAGGCCTAGCTAACTGAGGTTCTGGCGCTTTAGAATGCCTATAAAATTATATTCGAACAATGTCTATAGGTACATGTAACTTTTAAAAAGCTTATAGGTACCAATTATACGAAGCTTATTCCACTCCATACCTATGAATTATTATTAAATCGACTTAAAGCCCTTGACCCTTGAAGCCACTAAATAAATAAAACATCGCAGATACATACGATTGTTGGGCAATCTTTGATCAGAACCCGGCCACCTCTCCAAACTTGTGAGATAACAATCAGGCTCGCTTGGAGCCGCCAGCGTCCTTCAAGTTAATTATAAGAACTTATACAAAGGGCGTAAGGACTTGTCTAAGTACCTACTCCACGCTTCAGAACTGTTCCTTTTATTCTTAGCGAAGACTCGAACAGAGACGTCACGAAGACGAATTTCTTTTCATTTCTTGCCTCACTTTTATTCCCATTGTTTAGTTAAACCCCGCTTCAATCTATCAGTTCAAGATATTTTACTTGGTACAAGATTTAAAATGGAATCGAAAGTTAGACGTGAACTCTTTCTGGAACTGGATTTGTTTGTTTGAACTCGTTATTTCCTTCGGATTGAATCTCGGAGAGCAAAATTTTTGTGATAGCAACTGTTCTATGCAAACGATTTTATTACAAGCTCATTGCAGAATGTTTCATTGTGGGCGCTTTGCTTTTTGTCGTGCCACTAACTTTTAACTAGATGAAGAAAATGACTTATTCGTAGAATTATTTATTTATTTATTGCATTTATTTATAGGCGAGCAGTGTATACCTACTGATGTGCCTATATCAAGCAGAGTCGAATAAAATAAGTATTTATTTGTCAAAGATTTTTTTCCTTTTCTATTCAAAGGTCCAGTCTATTCTTAAATGTGTTTATAGTTCTTGCTGAGATTACAATCTCAGGCAACCTATTCCAATTATTATTGTAGACAACCCTGTTGCAGAGGATGTGATGTGCAGTGTTGGTTTGTGATGGTGTAGGCTGTAAGAAGAATTTATGGCGTCTGCAATCGCGCATATTTTCCTTCAAGGTGTACATGTCGTGAATATCCGGAAGATTATAAGAGGCATTAAGAATTTTGAAGATCCCCACGCAATCGTCTTTCTTCAAGGGTCGTGAGACGAAGAGATTTTAATCTATCTTATTAGGTTTTGCGGCGTAGAGCAATCCTGGTGGTAACTTTAACTTTAAGTTTTTGATTGCAAATAAAAGTCTTTTAAACCATGTGATTGGCTGATTTAGTGATTTCGTACTCGTGCGATACAATTCATCACAAGTACTCCAGTAATACCTACACTTGGACAAACAAATAAATTATAAATATAAAAACTCAAACGCAGTGTTACTGTTATCCAGTAAAAGCTCTATTTTATATATTTCCTCCTCTTTATTTTGTGCTACATAATACTAGTTACATTTCAGTCGTCAGTAATTTTTGTCTCATAGAAAATCCTTAAAAAAAACAATATTATGTACTTTGTGCGTTCTTGATTCGGAGTAACAAACATTCTTCAAAATCATTCAACAAAAAGTCAATTCTATTCAGTTTTACGATAGTTCCAGCACTTAGGAACATTTAGAGCTGAAATCAGCTAGATAAGTGAGTTTCGCCATCAGATAACGCGTGTCCAGTGACATTGTCACTTCCTAAAGTTTCCAATACCGACACTAAATGTTGAGTGAAAATGACCCGCGCCGGGCCAGACTATAATTCTCCATTTACTGCCCATAAAGGCTTTCATTTCTAGGCGCTTGTTATTGGAAAAACGTTGCTGAGGCCGAGTCCCCCAGTAATCTCCCGCTATTTGGGTAAATAAAGAAATTATTTATCTTTTATGACAGAAAAATACGATGTGTTCCGGAAACTTTCCTGAACAGACTCTAGAAGAGACAGATCTAATTTACTTGCTAGGTTGTTATTATATTTATTGGTAAACACGGCTTCGGAGATTGGGCGAGAATTGTGAGGAAACTTTTGCCATAATATTTTCGAGTAAATTAAACTTAGTGGTAATTTTAATATACATAGGTATTGTTATTACTTGGTATCAAAAGAGTAGACCGCGTCCGAAACACCACACTGCGTTCCATGACAGGCGTTAGCGACATCGGCCTGAAATATGCAAAGCTCAAATGGGAGTGGGCGGGACACGTGAGTCGTATGCACCCAGACAGATGGGCAAAGGTCTCAACGGAGTGGGTTCCTCTGTCCAGTCGACCCCGAGGCCGTCCTCCAACACGATGGCGCGACGAATTCGAGAGGTTTAAAAAAGGTTGGACGGAGGTAGCACAGAACAGAAAGGAATGGAAGGAATTGGGGGAGACCTTTGCCCAGCAGTGGGACAGTACATGTTAAATAAATAAAAAAAAGGTATTGTTTACGATAATGAAATCCAAGCCAATTTTGCAGTTTCAATTTTTATAATACAGTAAAAGATAAGATCTGTGCTTTTCGGTCAACAACATCAACCAAATTTAATCAAACATCTCAAAGTGTGTTAGTTTTGATTCATATGTAAAAGCCTTTCAATTCAGTAGGTATTTCTGAGCTTCTGAATCAACACAATTAAAAAACATATTACAATAGTGCTACTAGAACCTAAGTATAGTAAGCACTAACACTTATCCTAGATCTATACCAAAAGATGAAATAAGTACTATAATAAGTAATCTAGGTACTATAATAATTTATTGGAAAAGGTACGTAATATTTGATGTATGTAGGCCTTATCTTTTCTAATCAACTAAGGCAGGTACAATTTTCATTAATATAAGTTCAGTAACTTAATAACGAGTTCAAGATGCCTAGACAAGGATACCTAAGTCTGTTCGTACACCAAACGACATAAATAACTTTAGATTGCGTAATTTCTACGGAAGCTTATATTTTCGGTAAAGCCAACTAATTTGTAGATAAATCGTAAATCCAAAGTATTGTATGTATTTAAAGGTAATTTTCGAGAAAATAAGCTCGATGTTAAACCACATAATAACGCTTAAGCCACCAATACCTAATCAATAATGTTATTATTATGCTCCCAAGCAACTGTCCCATTTAAAAAAAAAAGTGCTATTGTAAAGTTCTTTGAGTAAATTGGATATCTATAAGCTAGGCCTGTTTCTAGCAATGAACGACTTAAAACTGAAACAAACAAACCTCTCTAAAGATTACTTATGGTTCTACCTATATTATTTTCATTTGTAATTGAGTAGAACAACATACGTTTGAAATGCACTCCATCAGAGCAGACGAATTTGTAACGTGACTAGTTACCTTTATTCACCTTCGTGTATAAACAGTTTAAGTACAAACTGATTAGGTTCTCTCATTAAAACTTGAATTAATAAGCGTCACGTACGGCTGCTCCATGTTATAAAGAAGAATCTTAGGTATTGAAGCCAGAGGCTCTATTTTATTACGCTTTTCCAAAACTTCTTGAATTTACTCAGGGTAATCGACTTATTTGGTTAAATGTTATAACCTGATGGCGAACTTATCAGCGTTCTAAATTCTATACGTAGCTTACCTGCAGTTTATGACGTTAATATTCTAATTTAGTTGGTAAGCAACACAAAAAGATTTAGGTGAACTTAGTCAAAAGAAAAAGATAAAAA
The DNA here is from genome assembly GCA_964007245.1 of Hypomecis atomaria. Taxonomy (NCBI): domain Eukaryota; kingdom Metazoa; phylum Arthropoda; class Insecta; order Lepidoptera; family Geometridae; genus Hypomecis; species Hypomecis atomaria. The sequence continues at coordinate 6,068,504 of OZ023289.1, forward strand.
GCAAAGGTTTTAAACTTCAATTTTCAGGTTTATTGATTAGTATTTTTTACCGACTTCCAAAAAGAAGGAGGTACCATGTTCGTCAGTATGTATTTTTGGTGTATCAATATTTTCGTTATTTGTAAACCGACTTAAAAAAAATGTTTTTTATTTCGATAGGGTACTGTACTCTCGAAGTGGTCTCATTTTAAATTTAATCAAATCGTCTGAGCCGTTGTAGAGCCGTGCGTTGGTACGTTGGCTTGGCGACAGCAACGTTACATCAACTGGTTAACAAGTTAACATCTTTTTCGCTCACATGGCAAGTTGTATCGCTATAGGAAACTACCTGCGTGACGTAACGACTCTCATATAATAAAAATTGGCCAAATCCGAGTCGTACGTAAGGGTTCCGTACGGTGTTGGAGCCCCCTTAGCCTCATTCCTCTCGCCGTTATTAATAAAGAGCAAAAAAACTCCTGAAAAATCACGTTCGCTGTATGGTACCCGCCCTTAAATATTTATTTTATTCTGTGTTTAGTATTGTTGTTATAGCGGCAACAGAAATACGAGTACATCACCTGTGAAAATTTCAGCTGTCTAGCTATCACGGTTCTGATGACAGACAGACAGACGGGCATCGGAGTCTTAGTAATAGGGTCCCGTTTTTACCGTTTGGCTACCGAACCCTAAAAATGTGAGCGCTAGCATGATTGGCTACATCGTGTGAGAGCAGCCCAAAAGATGGTTCATATTATATCTACATACAAAAGCCGCGTCATGTTTCTTTAGAATAGATATTATTAACTGTTATAAACACATCAGTTCTTTCCTTAGGAATCCAAAAAAATATAACATTAATAATTTTTCGCAAAAAAATAGCATGACCTACTTCACCCAGTACAGAATTCGCGAATATTTCGCAAGGATCGATGTAGCATTTTTCACATTATTGTTCATTTATCAAAAATGGCTCAGCCGATTTCAATAAAATGTTAATGAAACCAATTTCGAAGTATACTCTTTCCAATAAAAAAAGAATTATTGAAATCGGACTACTATGAAAAAGTTATGCGTGGTTATACATAAAAAATGGTTGTCTGTAAAGTCGGTTTACTGACGATAGTTGAACGTGACAACGTCTTCCGATTGTGTTTCTTTGTCTCGCTCGTTCCGCGCTCTCGCTTGCACTTCAAGCCTTACATGGAACGCCTCAGAGCGAGGTAACGCCGCATGAGTCATGTTTTTTCGTTTCGTGCGTGCAGCCGGCTCTATCGAATTATAAGACGTTGTCACGTCAAAAAATATACGCGTCGTATTGAGTACCTCCTCCGGTTCGGCTCGTCGGTCAAAAAGCACACAGGTTTTACTCACAAATACAAATCACTTCACCTATAATATCGCAGTGACGTTTTCACCTTTAACCTCAATCTAGTTCCCGAGCAGTAATCATTTATGTACCTACGTAGTCGAGACGCCGCGAAATGAATTTCAATCCGGCAGATCCGTCTAGACGTGATTAACTGCTATTACCTGAGGAACTAGATAATACAGTACCACTTTTTACGAGGAAACAGTTAAGATATCTCGAAGAAAACTTGGTATTTCTGTGACCATTTAATCAGACAAGCTGTGCTAGTCCAATCGTAAAACGCTCGATTTACCATCGTCGGGTTGAGGTTTGAGTTCAAATCCTGAACCAATTAGTTTTTTGGTATTTATGTACGGATTGTTACACCAGCAGGCCTTATTATGTCTATAGAAGAGATTCAAGTGTTGTAAATCTACCAACACACTAGGCCTACTGTACTGTAGTACCTTTTTAATAGTCCACTGCAGGCATTAAAGGTGATTGGGCCATATCTGATAGACTGATGGCCGATGGGGTCGAAAAGTTCTCGAGTGGAGACCACGTACCGGCAAGCGCAGCGTAGGACGTCCACCCACAAGGTGGACGGATGACCTCATTAAGACCGCAGGATCACGCTGGATGCAAGCCGCTACCAACCGGTCTTATTGGAGATTCATAGGGGAGGCCTATGTCCAGCAGTGGACGTCCTATGGCTGATGGATGGATGGATGGGCCATATCTACCACGCGAGCTCAGTGCAGATTGGTGGATTCACATACGCCATCGAATTTCTACTACGAATATGCAGGTTGCCTCACGAAGTTTTCCTTCACCGAAAATCCAGTGGTGTAAAATTCCGTACGTAAATTCCGAAAAACTTATTGGTTTGGGACCAGGATTTGAACCCACAACCTCACGATTGTAAAGTCAGTGTCATTACCACTGAATCACCACGGCTTTTACACTACACTAGGTCTACGTGGACCTATTATCTTTCAAGGGGTAGCATATATATAACAGTGGAATATTTAATGTTCGGACATAGAGTTCCTGAGGAACTAGATGGTAGGTAATATTGGCCATTAACATTTCTTACAACGATAAATAATTATTTTTCGCAAAAAAGGCAAAACCGACTTCCGCCGTGTAAAAATTTAAATAATTCGCTCGAATTGATGTATACAATTTTTACATTATTGTTGATTTTTCAAAAACGGCTCAGCCGATTTCGATACAATTTGAATGGGACCACCTCGGGAGAATATCGATATTTTCACCAATCGTGAACTGAATCAAAAATTCTTTATTAGTTCGAAAGGGTATAAAATATCGATGAACATATACACAAAAAATACATTCAGACGAACATATAACCTCCTCCTTTTTGGAAGTCGGTTAAAAAAGCAAAGATAACTCGAAGAGAACTAGATATTTTCACAACCTCCGATCACACAAATGATATTACTTGCCGTTATCGGATCAGAATCAGAATCAGAATATCATTTATTGCTACAAAACTGGTACATAGGTTGTTAAAAAAATTATAAGTTGGTATCACAGATAAGAAAAAATAGTGAAAAGTTCGACCGTAGTATGATAACCAGAAAAGGAAATTACCTAAGTATTTACCTAAATTAAAATATAACTAAAAATGATCCAAGGCCGCTCTACAAAACACTAAACTCTATTTCATTGTTAAGTGCTTATTAATGTCAAGTGACAAACAAATGGACAGAGACAGGGCTCCGCTTTTATGCCTAATTAGCTGTCTTAGTAATTACTTTGTCTTAAGTATTATAATTCTAAAATCCGTTCAAAAAATATAACATGAACCAACAGTATGAACCTAAATAATGACACTATTATAGCTGCATAGAAATTCATAACGTATTGGAAAGAATCAAGTAGGTATTATATTACAAAAAAAAACTTATTTAAAAAAAATTGCTTTTACTGAACAAGTACTCGCTAAGACGAATCAAACGAGCCGAAACTCGATAGGGTTGCGTCGTTTCATTACAGAGTTCCTATGATCACCTTCCAGCGCCATCATCAGACCCTGGGTTACCATTGAAAGACAAACTACTCGCCAAGACCATTAAAATGAATCCAAACTCGATGAGGTTGTGTCGTTTCATTGCTAAGTTCCTTTGGTCACCTTCCAGCTCCATCATCAGATCAGCACTATGTCTGCAAAATTTCAGCTCATTCGGTAACCGGGAAGTGGATCAAATTTAACGTGCAAGATTTGATTACATACCCACAGACAACGGGGCAGGTGAATGTAAATAAATGCTTGTAAAATGAACAAAAATAAGCGAATTTGTTGTCTTCAATATTTAGTACATAACACATAAACAAATAACCGATGGGGTCAAAAAGTTCTCGAGTGGAGACCACGTACCAGCAAGCGTAGGGTAGGACGTCCACCCACGTCGTAGACAGATGACCTCATCAATAGCGCAGAATAGCGCTGTAGGCAAGCCGCTTCCAAGCGATATTATTGAATATACGTAGGGGAGGCCTATGCCACGGTAATGATAACTATTACCGTGCCTATGCCCAGTAACGGATGACGTCCTACGGCTGATAGATTTCTGATATTCTAGAATAACAGAGTCTTTAGAATAACGGGTTCCTGGAAATTTATGACAAAGATCTCACATTACTAACCTTTTATATTCTCTTACACAAATTAGTACGACATGAGCAATACAATGTAAGCCGTGGTGGTCTAGTGGTAATGACACCCGCTTTACAATCGTGAGGCCGTGGGTTCAAATCCCGGTCCAGTACCAATGAATGCCTTATTAGAATTTATGTTCAGAATTTCAGATCACTAGCTTTTCGGTGAAGGAAAACATCGTGAAGCAACCTGCATATGTCCGTAGAAGAAATTCGATAGCGTATGAGAATACACCAACCCGCACTGGGCGAGCGTGGTGGATATGGCCCAATCACCCTTCGTGAGTAGGCCTACGTCTGCAGTGGACTATTAAAAAAAAGGCTGGTACGGTACGGAGCAATACAAATAGTAATGATAAAAGCACCCATCATATTATCTCTCACTCAGCGGTTTTAATCGGAGTAGGGGCGACGTCAGGCTTAGCCGAGGGTTGGTAGGCCAAATCAAATTAGGATATTGGCCATTTTAAGGTACACTTTATAGCCTGAAAAAAGTGACAAGTCGATGTTGCCTGGGCAAGGCCATGATCGTCTATCCTTATAGATTAATCTAGATAGATAGATGTGGTATCCAATAGCCGAAATGAAGATATTTAGTATCCATTTCCGGATGAATTCAGTTCTGCGTGCTACGTGCCCTAACCATTGCCATTTAATAATACCTTGTAATCAATTATTATTTTTTTATTTATTGTTCAATATTTGAGTATACTGTGTATTATTAAATTTAATAATATTATGCCGTAATTATTAGAATAAGCAATAATTTTAAGTCAAAATAATTATAATTTATCAACATGGTGAATATGGGTGAAAAGCAGTGTTTTCAATGCTACGGTGTTCTACGGCTTTTTTGTCAAAAAAATGACAAAAACTACGGTCTCTGTAATGTTGGGACCGTAGCAATGTCTACGGCTGTCTGCTACAGTCCTAGGCCCAAGTAGTGCGGAATTTGTTTAAATATATGATTTGACCAGTTCATACGCTTCGTGACTGCCTCAGAATTTTCATTATAGTTACCGCGTTACCAACTGAGTCGTGGGCCTTGCCTACCTTTTCACGGCCACAAGACTATCTACTATGTTTCTATCTGATTTTATTCTTGTCGATATGCGCCCATAACCATCTTATGCACATGACTATTTACTCGTATGTGGCTCCATTAGACCCACAAGTGCGAGCGAGATAGACATAGAGAAATGATTTATGGCCGCACGACTCACTTGGTAACGCGTTGACTAGGTATAGCAACACTGATGCAAAGGCCTTAGTTCAATAGCCAAATGCAAAGACCGGTACGGTAGATTGAGATGAAACATAGATAAAGATCTTTAAATGACTTTTTACCAAGTCAATCCATCTCCCGATCGAGCAGTTCTAATGGTCGATTACTGGCCGCATAAATAAGCGAGGCGCAGCAGTAACTCACCGACGCCGTAAATAAGGATTATGTTCGAAAATGGTAGGACTTAAGCGACATTGGCTCCGTCATTTTGGAAATAGAGGGCAAGTTCTGTTTTATTGGTTACTAACTGAAGGATCGTTGCTAATTTTGTTTAGAACAATTTTTTAGACCCGATTGTACCAACGCTTGTTTAAGTTAAACGTGGGATTACTGTATTTAAGCAACGTTAAACTCGGGTCTTAGACCCGATTTCACCAACAAATGTTTAATTTATTAACCGTTGGTATAATTTTAAACGGCTTGTTAACAAAATTTTGCTGTACACAAAACACTAATCGTTTTTTCAATACAGTAATCACACGTTTAACTTAAACAAGCGTTGGTGAACTCGGGTCTTAGAGTCCACTTGGAATCGGACTCTGTTCAGAAAGTGGGTATGCTAATATGCGAGAACGCGAGAAAAAAGAAATCTGTCACGTACAAAATCACAACTCAGAATCGATAATAAGTCTGAAGAGCAGTTTATTTCTCAAATCCCGGTGTGGCCCCATAGTAAAATTTGTTCAATTGTTCATAATTACCTGAATCTCCGACTTTCCGTTTAGTGTGCCTTATGCGGATAACCCTGTACGTGTATCTACACGATAGATTTGAAACAACCACCAGAACCAAGCGGCAATACCTTAATAATTACGAGGAACAAACATCGGAAAGGTTCCCATTTCCGTAAAGGTCAGCGTCGACCTTACTTCTGTATTCCTAAAGCTTTATTTTCGTAAACAGAACAAATAAAAATGGGTTTAATTTAAACTACCGGCAGTAACGTTTTGGTTAGCTAAAATGTGAGTGGTCAGTAGTGCGTAGTAAAATAATGTTCTAGTGATACCATGAAGAAAAATAATTTGGCTTTATTTTTCTTATTATATACACTAAATAAGCATTTATTTATGGACGGTCAACGAAACAAGGTTTAATTATCCTACTACTACCTAAATGATGAGCCTTGCTTGCTAAAGTATTTTTCATAATTCATTATTACGGGTTACGGTAAAGTTCGTGGACTTTTAACAAAATGAATGGAATATGTGTATTTTTTTTCGACTTAGCCGTTCAATCCATTATTACACAACAAAAAATGCGACATTTTTTGTGACAAAGTGACTGTTATTCGCAGACTGTTGCTGACTTTTGCCGAGCAATATTGTTTAGAAATATATATTTATATATATTGACTTACGGACATAATTTTACTTTTGTAAAATATATTGAATCATTGAATTTTTAATGGAAGGTTTAATGATTTATTATATGACGTGTAGTTAGCGTTATTAGCCGTACTGATTATATAACAGATAAACAAATTCCAATTACAGTAAAACAGTATTAGTTGTTCAAAATGATGAGCTTATTCAAATCCGAAAATATTTGCACTTGACAAAATAACAGCTTGTAGAAGTAATAATCTAGCTGCCCAGTTTCTCCGCTGAACGCATGTGACGGCTAGCCATTTAAATAGTCCCCAATAAAACTGAGCGTGAGCGTGGTCCCAAGTTCCCCGAGGTCCCCATCGCCACGAGGACGCGGGACGTCGAGGGGACGTCATTATGTATGTAAATACGTATTACCCGGGTACTGCACTCCCCGGGGAAGGGTTTTGTCTCGCCAGCGATTTTTCTCCCATTTTATTTATTAGGGTACAGTGTGCGTCGGGCGTTACTGCTTTATCTGTCACTCTCAGGAAGGTGATAGATATTAGGAGAGAGTGTGGAGCGGGCGTTTATTATCACTAACTGTGCTTTGCGACTTGACTCGCTACGAGGAAATCTTCCAAAGTTACACGGTATACTTTGATTCAATCATTATTTGCAATTAAACTATCTTCTTAGCAGTCGTATAGTCAAGAAAGTTAAGTTACCTATGATATTATGATATACCTACCTAATACAGATGATTGCTTTGCAAAGTGTAAGGACTTGAATACTATTGAACTTTTACTATGATACCCCGAACTCGCGAAAAAAAATAGACTGTTCAATACCTCTACAAAAACTTCATGGACCCATTACAAAATGAATGTTTTCACAAATTGAAATGAATGTTGGCACAGCAGTTTTTTTTTGCAATTTTGGGATTGATCCCTACTACGCATTATTACACAGTTTGCAAAACGACATCGCATAATAAATAATTATACCTAAGTACCTAATATACCCACTAATACTACTGTCACGGTTGATTCAGTGCCTTCAGTCCTGAACTTCTGATCCGTAAAGTGAACGGCTAAGCCAAGTTTGCCAAATAATACTTTCTTAGTACTTTTCGAATTATTGCCAAGTATAATAAAGCTTCACCACCTGCGTTTTATTGACAAACCGCCGAGTAATTACATTTTATTATTACTCGTATAATGACAGATTCAAACAAAAATTTCACTAATGAATCTTCTACTCTGACCCAATTTGGCAATCTACGTAGGTACGAGTATATACACTAAATATATGGGGACATTAGAATCTTATATCTCAAGACGATAAGTGCAGTACATTATCATCATCATCATTTACAGCCTTCTTTTTCTCACTGCGAACTGGTGGGTGGCTATAGGCCACTATAAACCTCTCTCTTACTTTGCCATCTGCCATTAGCACATTATGCTTTGGAAATATGTATTAAGATTTAAAAATTCTTGGTTGAGGTGTGATTGCAAGCCGTGATGACTTGAACGTCTACACATTGCCTAAAATATAAGTAATGCATATTTTATACCTACTAGGATTTACTTGCAGCTTTGTCTACGTGCAATTAGGAAAATACAGCCTGTGATACTGTCCAACTTATGTATATCCGTTCAAAAAATCAAGCTGATCCGATCCGTAGTTAACTACTTTGGGAAAGAGTACCCAACTAACAAACGCACTTTCAGATTTATAATATTATAGCTTCGAGCAAATATCTATAGAGTCACAATCGTAGAATAAAAGTGTCCGAACCAAAACTCTGCCCAAGCTACGTAGAGGGCAGGTTTTTAGTTGGTCGTAAGGCAATTACAAACCGACTACAACGCAGCGCGATGCTAAAGTGCTCGGTTACAAGCACTACAAAGGTTACATAACGTCAAGACTCGAGAAAACGGGTCATCGTGAATTATTTAGTGTAAATAGAAAAGTATTTATTTTGACTTAGATAAGTCGGTATGCATGACGGCGCTCGGACATTTTTTACTACTTTCACTTAGGGACTGTGGCTCTGTAGATATTTTCTCGAAGTAATAGTCATCAAAATATATCCATGGCACACAATATTTTGTTTTATGTACTACGAGTTCTTCTGTACTCGTAGTATAGAAAACAAAAGTAAATATGATTGGCAATGAACAAAGCGATCCCCCATAATGGCTTCCATCCGAAATATTCCATATCAATGGACGATTGGAAATGCTCGAGCGCAATAACGGAATACCTAAGGCTCGGTATTCGTTCAATAGTTCTGTATTAATATCGCCCTTAATTACTTTACCCTGACACATAACCCAGAATTTATTAGAATAAAAGCTTAACAAACAGGTAGTGTATATACCGCTGTAGATGTTATGTAGAGCAACTGAAAAAGCTTGCGAGCTACGAGTATCTTAGTCAAAATTTAAATCTATACATTGATTATATTATTGAGCACAAAAATGTCACATACATTTGTGCTTAATAATATAATTAGTATTTAGTATCATAAAATCATCAACATTTATTGACCACTATTGTATTCAAGCAATTCCAAAAATTCTCTAGAAAGTTTATCTACTCCAGTATGTAGGTAGATAGCAGATGATGATGGTAGTTGGTCACGCTTATGAGTACAACGTTATCCAAAAATAAATCTTCCTACTCAATTAGCATCCTTTTAGAGGCTTATTCTGTACATCAAAACTTACAACTTTTGTTCTACGACTTTTGTTGAAACTCAAAAAAAAAATCAGCTGTTCCATACATTTTGTCGCGGGTGTTAGCGCCTCTTGCCGTAGAATACCTGATAGTTACTTCCGAAAGGGTCCTACACCGTAGATACTTAATAGTTTGTATGAAAAGTAGCTAATACCATAGAATATAGTAGTACTTAGTATGTGTTAACTAATGAGATGTTTTGTGGGCAGTTCGCCCTACGCTATTGAAGAGAATAGACGTTGGAAAAAGTATAAAAATCTTTAATTTAATTCCTCCCCTTCTGTCATCAGAAGTGGGATTGGAAAACTCACCCCCACAATGGACAATAAATTAGTGAAAATGATATTATAAAAAATCTGCTAATACATTGAACTGAGTGAAATAGTAAGACAACTGAGACACAAAATAAGTGAATATACAGTGTGAAGTTGTGAACAAAAATAATGAACAATGCAAATTAATGAAAAACAGTGATTTAAATAAATAACATAAAAACAAACATATGAAAAAAATAAAAACGAACAATAACTGAACGATTAATAACCAAATAATAATGTCAGTGAAGTGCCGAAAATGATTGACCGAATCATTTCATCAGTTATCCCGAAGTTTGATCCAAGTATTGTTTCAAATCAAGTTTAAAAATAGATTTCTGCAGCTGATATTTTGGCCTTGAAACGACAACGAGACGACGTAGGTAGAAGGACCGTATAAGTGGGCCCAACACCATACCAGCTGATGACGAGTAGAGAAAAATGGGCGCCGCACGCCGCGCCGTTATCAGGCACTTGGGCATTGAACAAAAGATCTCGATACATACTGCATTTCTAAAAATAGTAATGTTTGTGCCGATAGGTATTCAAAAAAGGATTGCAAACTTGTGGTCTGACGTGACGTGACAAAATGAATATTGAAGTTGAAATTGCAATTTTATGAAGCAAAACGAATATGCTGAAGTTGTCATGGACAAAATCTTTTGCAAAAATATCTGAGAAAAATGATAACGTGGTTGTCATCACTGTGGTCAGACAGTAAATCTTCAACGACTGCGAACGAGGTTCAAAATGGCCTGAGTGACTTCGAGCGCTGCCGTGCCCCCAGATATGAAAATACAATACATTATTTTTCTGTGCAAAAAAAGGACTATGTGTTGAAAAATTATGAATTGAAATGATGGATGAATCTTAGATGAGGTGCAGTATTGACTGATAGCAATTTAATGGACACATCAACTACAAAATTTGCGAGGTATGTTAAAAGAAATGTATCTATTTTTGTTAATGAAGTACTTTTTATCTTGACTGATACATAACAATTGTTAAAGAGAAATATGATTGAATTTATCGCTAGTAGATATTTCTTAATTCATATAAGAAAAGTTTGAAAAATAACGTGTTGCAATATTTTCGAAGAAGACAGGTTTTTACTTATGTGAAAACAGAAACGAAGATCATACTTATTTAAAAAAAAAGATATTTCAAATTACATTGGAAGAATGGAATGGAGTGGTACCTAACCCGTTACCTACAGTAAAAATATCTAATAGTCGAAGTTTATCATATGCTAACATAGAACTGAAACGTTTATAACAAAGGATTGATTCGTGAGTCAAGCTTGGTACAATAACAATCGATGCTCCAAAATTATTTTAAACAAACTTTCCAGTCATAAAGCCGCTAACAAAAACCTGTTTATTAAGGGCTGAGTACCTACTTGAGTAGGTAACGAACGACTGCAACTTTTATCGGCTAGCGACGGATCGATAACAAAACTAGAAGAATTATGACGCAACTTAATTTTTGGGTCGATTCTCAGAACAGCTGTATCAAAACTTGACGGGAAGAAACTAAAAGCTTCCAATACTATAAAATATGTCATCACAATGCATCATCATCATAGTGAATAAACAAATTGAAATGATGAAATTTATTGGGCACAATAAAAACGTAATTCTAAAGACGTAATTCAGGTAAAAAATGATGAAAGAGAAATACTTCGGAATTATCAAAGAAGTTTCAGTTTGAAAAATGAAAATGAGAGTAAATAAATACATTTCTAGAAATTCCTGTAAGAAAAACATTCGAGATTCGGGTTAGAATAACTATGAAAAGTATAAACTAACTGGCTAAATTATTTTGGGCTATTTGACTAGCCAGGTGCATTTGAGTGTAAAAAGCAGCTCAACATTGATGGAATTGGATAAACAAGAGAAGTGAATCAGAGCCGAGTCAAAATATTTTCTATGGAAAATGAAATGCTGTGAAAATCAGAGCCGAGACTAAATATTTTCTACGGAAAATAAAATGCTATGAAAATAAAACACAAAATAGTATCCATAGTAGAAGATGGATTCATGACCTTTTTTATGAAATACAAAATGGTATTCGGTAAAAGGCCAAAGACAAAACTATGTGGTTGAAATTGAAAAGGAAATAAAATGCCATAAAATACGAGTGGTACCCATATTGGTAGATGGCAACATGGCATTGTTTGAATTTTCACGAAAATCCCAGACACGAATAAAAAAAATGGATTTTCAGCAATTGCTGCAATATTTTTTTTTCAGGTGTAGGTACTAATATTTTTTTATTTCAGGGACAAATTAACATTATTTATATTTCAGAGAGAATTGAAAAAAAAAACGCTCAAATTACAAAGAGCGAAAATGTAAAAAAAAAGTTTCAGAATAATGTTTTGAAAATTATTGTGTGAAACAACAAACAGAGCGAAAATATAACAAAAGAAAAAAGTTGCAAAATAATTATTTGAAAAAATTATTGTGTGAAGCAGCAAATAACATGAAAACATGTATAAAAAAGTTCAGAATTATTATTTGAATATTATTGTGCGAAGTAACAAATAATTTATTGTTTGAGTATCTGACATAATTATGTACAACTCGTAGAAACATTGCAAACGAAATTGATTGGAAATACCGCAATATGTAAATATTGGAAGAGTTCAGCACTTGTTTGGTACAGCAAGATAATGTATCAAAAACAAAAATGAATATTATTAAAAACATCGCAATTTGTAAAAAATTTAGAAGAGTCAGCCTTTCATCGGTACATCAAGATATCAGTAGTGAAGCAAAATTATTTTGTTATTAGAATATGTGAACCTTGTGTGATTTTAGCGCAGTGAAGCCCTGCCCGGACAGATGCATTTTGAGGGACAAGGGATAGCTACCTGCTTACGCGCTGGGTGCAGAATTTTGAAGCAAACAAAAAAATATTACAAAACAATCAATAAATTATCGACTGGAAGATGAGACGCACAAATGGAAGATGAAACACAAATTAAAAACAACACAATTTATTGTAATTTGGGGCTTGAAAAGTACTTATAGTCAAAAAATTAAATATAAAAATGGACCAACCAAATTTAAACAACACTCTTATTGGAATTTGTACATGAAGAGTACATTAGTCAGAAATTCAGAATGGACGAGCGAATTTCAAAAATAACTTTGATATTTTTGGTCAAATGAAAAATCAGCCGCATCCCATTGTGTTTCAAAACACAGAGAACCAGCAATAATTCCAAAATAATTTGTAGTGTCGATGTGCATCAAATCTCATGTAGCTACAAGAGAACTTCGAAAAGACGAAAAATTATTTAATATTCGTCGGAATAATTATGTCACAAATCACACAAATTCTAAGATAGTATTGTTTATACTGTACTGTACCGCACAGGATTTTTAAAAGCCTGCTGAACATAGACCTGAAAACGAAGAGCGAATGGCTCCACGCTGTGCCAGTACGGGATGGTGGATATTTATCATTTTATTTTGTATTGTGTTATTAAAATATAGTACTGTCAATGTTGAACAGCAATAATTACAAACAATAATATGGCAAGTGAAACACAATACAATGAATTCTATACAACATAAAAATAAAAATGTTTACCACGAGATGTGTACAAGTCAGATATAAGTTTGAAGTTGAATTTGAAAAAAAAAAACAGACGAATTGAAAATATCTTACTTATTTGCAAGTTGGTTGAAAGAGATATCAAACACACATCTAAATAACGTCACGGAATCAAGAGGCTTAAAAAAGCTCTTTCAGAGCGAGCTGAGATCGCACATCAAAACAAAAATATTTAAGGCGTAAGCTGCTCTTTCAGAGCGAGCTGGGATCGCACATCAAAACAAAAATATTTAAGGCGTAAGCTGCTCTTTCAGAGCGAGCTGGGATCGCACATCAAAACAAAAATATGGCGTAAGCCGCTCTTTCAGAGCGAGCTGAGATCGCACATCAAAACAAAAATATTTAAGGCGTAAGCTGCTCTTTCAGAGCGAGCTGGGATCGCACATCAAAACAAAAATATTTAAGGCGTAAGCCGCTCTTTCAGAGCGAGCTGAGATCGCACATCAAAACAAAAATATTTAAGGCGTAAGCTGCTCTTTCAGAGCGAGCTGGGATCGCACATCAAAACAAAAATATTTAAGGCGTAAGCCGCTCTTTCAGAGCGGGCTGGGATCGCATAACAAAAAAAAATAGCGTCAGCTGCTCAAAAGAGTTTGTTGTGATTGCTATGAAACAAAATGAAGCGTAAGCTGCTCGGAAGAGTTCGCTGAGATCGCTAAGAAAAAAATTGAACAAACATCAACATTAAATACAAAGAAATAAGCTAGTCATAACTGTTACGATGCTATGTTGCAGAGTCAAGCCACTTTGCAGGTTTACATTGAAATAAATAATGTGACACAAAAAGGGTCATTGACCGCTCGAGGGTTACTCCGAAGTATCGAAATAGTCGCAAAACGACACTAATCATAAATTTTACTGTCCAGTACTGGTCATGTTGTTATGTATCGTGATATTTACGATTTTTCATATAATGTTTTGTGTTCTGTTGTTATATAACACTAAGTGGCTATTGTAAAACTTTTAGCATTAACGTTGAGAAATCATTTATTGAAATGTACATTTTAGTAGGTTTATTGATTAATATTAATTGAAATTATGTATTGTTATGTTATCGTTTGTGTTTGTATATTGATACTGACACACTACCTTATTCAGTAATTAACTACAATACTTATTGTATATTATCATGATGAGGATGAAAGCCTTTCGAGAACGAAAGGAGGCATTGCAGGAAGGCCGTGTTAGCGCCTCTTGCCGTAGAATACCTGATAGTTACTTCCGAAAGGGTCCTACACCGTAGATACTTAATAGTTTGTATGAAAAGTAGCTAATACCATAGAATATAGTAGTACTTAGTATGTGTTAACTAATGAGATGTTTTGTGGGCAGTTCGCCCTACGCTATTGAAGAGAATAGACGTTGGAAAAAGTATAAAAATCTTTAATTTAATTCCTCCCCTTCTGTCACGGGTGAACGACATTTTTCTATGGAACAACTTTTTTTTTGAGAATTAATAAAAGTCGTAGAACAAAAGTTGTTAGTTTTTGATGTACAGAATTAACCCCATAAGGATGCTAATTGATTAGAAACAACCCTGTATAATAGGTACCTACTAGTACAAAGGTACTATGTTTCCTATAACTCTTTAATACCTATATTTTTTTTTATTCCATATAAGTTTGCGTTTGACTACATACTGCCTGATTTTGAGCAGATATGCGGTCTAGGATGTAGCACGCTTACCTAGAAGATACCTATTTACTCGGGATTTGAAGACACCCACATCGTACTTTAGCGGGAAGACAGACCCAGGCAAAGCGTTCCACATTCTGGCTGTTCGTATGAGGAATGAGGACTCGAAACGCTTGGTAAAATATCAACAGTGTCTACTGCTTCAATTCACCTCGAAACAATGGTTTCTTAAAAATATTCCCTCAAAGTTAGAACATTCATTTTCTTTTTACACAGCTCTGGAAGCAGATAATTGAAGGTATAAATGTTCCATCTTTTTTTATAGCTCTAAGTGTAGATAAATAAAGATTTAAAAATCCCTTCAGTTACCTTTCGAATGTACGAAAACATCAACAAGCTTAGGTTCGCTCAGTCAAAGCAATCGATCAAAGCGAATCGCTTTAAACAAATTAATATTCGTTTACAAACGGAGTGTTTATTCGAACGTCTTACAGCTTCATTTTATTTATCTTAATCAATTCCGAAAGCTGCCAATGTGTTTTTAGGGTCAAAATTCGTTAAATAAATCTACTTATTTATATACCTACTTATGTATCTATACAAAATTTCTTTTGCGAAATGCAGGGACATGCAGAAGTAGGTATAAAATACAATTGTACCTAACTACCTACCCATAATTACCTATAAACAAATAAGGAGGTATGTGGCCAACGGTGAAATCGCGAAAACATTTCATGGTGAAACTTCGTTGACTAACTAATTGAGCAGCTGATTCTTTTTTAGGGTTCCGTATCCAAATGGTAAAAACGGGCCCTATTACTAAGACTCCGCTGTCCGTCTGTCTATCACGAGGCTGTATCTCATTACCGTGATATTTGATACCGCATTTCTTTTGCCGCTAAAACAACAAACACTAAAAACAGAAAAAAAATAATGAAGGCTCCCATACAACAAACCTGATTTTTGGCCGTTTTTTATTAATAAAGGCAACCGGAAGATGCTTGAAATACTCACAGAATATTAAGTTACATGTTACCTTCAAAAATAAATAACTAAAATAAAATAAAATATATTAAGGTTTGGTTATGGGAGCCCCATATGGTACGAAACCCCCTTTCATTCAGTGGTCTAGACATTCAGGTAGGTTAAGGTGCACAAGTATGTCAAGGTATATAGTTTCGTGATTATGGCGCAATCGATGGCAGAGCTCAGCACGATGCTCGAAGGCCTCAGTCGTGTTTCTCAACAGGTGGGCCTTAAAATGAAGCCTTAGTCAGTAGTACAATTGATTTGTTCCATCGATGGTACAAGTGACACTAACATGGACAAGGCGAAAGACATGTGCCCATGTTGTATCCACCATAATATCTGTAGAGAACTCGATTATTGAAGTTGACTCGTACGTTTGCAAGTGGTCCAGCTAGGTAAGTTCAACTTTAAGAGGGATGTCAATCGCCGAATCCAACCGAGCTTATTTTCAATCCTTAGTGGAGATTTATGCCCAGCAGTTGACGTCCTATACATGGTTATTTCTAATCAATTAGCATCCTTTATAGGCTTATTCTGCACATCAAAACTAACTACTTTTGTTTTGCGACTTTTGTCAGAATTAAAAAAATCAGCTGTTCCATACATTTTGTCTCGGCTGAACGATATTTTTAAAAAAAAAATTTTTTGAGTTTTGACAATAGCCGCAGAACAAAAGTTGTTACTTTTGATGTACAAAATAAGCCCCTAAAAGGATGCTAAATGATTAGAAATAACCCTGTATACGCCTGATGGATAGATGATCGATAGACGAATACGTGAACGTCCCCCTATATACCTGCAAGGTAATAAACACAAGTTGTATACTCAAAAGTAAGTAAACTAAGTAAATAAATAAGTTCTAAAACACGTGTCACCTTCGGCCATTCAACGTTCCTATCTAAGTCTGAGAACTTTGTATTTTTAATGGAGTTTGGCCCGTTTAGACAAAGTTATAGAGTTATTCTGCTACACTCGGTTATCATAATTATTTATTGAAATGCTTTGGAACAACTTTGATAACATTTTCATGAAACTTGTGGTTATTTAGCTTGTTTTATAGCTTACTTAGAAGTTTGACCACAGCTCAACAATATATACTTATTTAAAATATTCATCGTCATCATCATTATTGATAGCTTAGTTTGGCCCACTGCATGGCACATGGACTTAGTATTTTAATATTCTATGTCCATGGTAAGACATAAGCCCTCTCTCTCTCTGTGGACAATTTTCCCTGTCTTGCTTCAGTCTGATCTGCATTGTGTACCTACGCGTTCTGACGTTCGACTTTTTCTCCTGCTCGCACCAGTTACTGGCGCCGCGACAGCGAGTGGGAGGAAAAGCGAAGCTGATCATCAGAACGCGTACACAATACGGCCACAATAAGCCCGATTACAGAGGCGCCATCGTAATTTTATTAGCTAAATAGCATAGTTCTGTTTCTTTTTCACTTTAGACATTCGATAGAGAGAACGCTTTTTACATTGCTATTAAATTTACGCTCGCGCCTCTGTAATCGAGCTTAATGTGCTATTGTACCTTGCGCCATTCCTGTTTAATTGTTATTTTGGTGTTGTTACGTTTCCCATCGCGCGGTCACCATACGTCAGAAATGTATTATGTATTCTGCTATTTAAATTATTTATTACACATATAAAATATTAAATTAAATCGAGCGAAACGTTTCTTTTACTTCTTCCATAATCAGATAGTTCCTAAGTGTTACTTTGGATTTTGGTATATGGTCACAAGCTATAAATATTGCGATAAAAGTTGTAAAGTCATACAATGTTACTAATGTATCATAGATTACACTTATTGTCATTGTCTTCGGCTACGAAAGTGCTATGCTAAGGTGATACGGTGCGAGCTTAAAACTGCTACGAGCTTTGTACGAGCTACGATAATATAGGTAACATACATATTCATAATATGTTATTAATAACAGAGAGTTTTGGGACTCAAGAATATTTATAAATCAACAATTGATCATTTTTAGATCATCATCTCAGTATTTCATTTATTTCGTTTTTTCTCGGACAATTAACTTTTCCGTGTTGAAGTTACTTGCGACAGTTTAAAAACGTACAATTCTTTCGAAAGTGCTCTTCTCTACAGAGATAATAAAATAAACTAGAACAATAAAAGCGAGTGCCCTCGCTCCCTCGTTATTCACGCCTTTTTGTCAAGTTTTAATTAATTAAATCCAAACAAAATGTTAAATTTGCCTTCATTTTGTGAAAGCTTGACGCTCTCGTTGTGTGTAATATGCTAGCAGAGCACAATAAGTCTTCATTTCGTAAGTAAGCAGCGTAACGAAATAATTGGATATGATATGACTGAAGTGGTCATTACAATCAGTGCATGCAACAAATCAAATTGTTTTTATTATTCACAGCATTGTATGCGAGCGCAGATAAACTCTTAAATAACTTTAAGTAGGTACTCTACCGCTTTTTATGTCTGAAACAATATCATATGCTCATTAAAATGTAGGTATATTGCAGAGTAATACCTATTGCAATGTATGCAACATTGATTCAATTTACCGAAAGTTTGTTTTATGTAACAACTAAGGTACTCGCCCCGGCTTCGCACGGGTGTACCTATTATACAAATACATATAAACCTTCCTCTTGAATCACTCTATCTATTAAAAAACCGCATCAAAATCCATTGCGTAGTTTTAAAGATATATGCATACATGGGGACAGACAGCGGGAAGCGACTTTGTTTTATACTATGTAGTGATTACAAATTAAGGCTACCTATGAGTAAAATATACCTATTCAAATAATGACCCATGATTTGTGTTATAATACATATTATTTACCTATATTTAGTGCTAATAGCTCCACAAAACTATATTTTCGTCGAAATAAAATCGAAGGCTGCACCTGAATAGGTACTTAGTATTTTGAAGACTGTAGAAGTACGTTACATCTACTTTTGAAACAAAATTAGTATCCGGCTGGTGCACTTATCCCTACCGAAGTATCCCCCCTGGTATAACCTATACCTACCTATATATAGTATAACCTATACCTACGGGAAGAGCTAAATCTACAAAAAGTGCACCCACCCCACTTTTTGTAGATTTAGCTCTTCCCCTAGGTATAGGTGCACCTGACCATTTGTGTAGTGCACTTATCCCTACCGAGCTATCTCCTCTGGTAGGGATAGGTGCACCTGCCCATTTCTACTATTCATATTATATGCTATTACTAATCAAACACAATATGTACTAGGGAACGTAGGTTTTATTTAAAAACTAGCTGCCCTGGTGCACTTCATCTCACCATCTGTCAACTGTCAATGACAACTTTTACATGCAGGAACATTTTGTATGGGAAAATTCAATGAATGTCTTTATTATTTTACTCACCGTGTAAACCTTCCCTTAGTTTCCACGGATATTTCAAGACCAAAATTAACCCAATCGGTCCAGCCGTTCTCGAGTTTTAGTGAGACTAACGAACAGCAATTCATTTTTATATATATATATATATAGAAGATAGATAGATGAATTTGCTGAAATGATGAAGTTTGATCACCTATCTCTTTTCCATATCTATTTTAATGACAGCTGTCAAAGTGACAGCTGTTATATTCTAGAATCGGTACTAGAATAGCATGACCTAAGTGGATTGTCTAGACACTCTATTTTGTTCTTCGTAAACTTAGCACATATTATCACATCCCAAAATGGTCCCAAAGCTTCACAATATATTATATTTCTGAAAGAAAAGTAGGCAGGTGTAATTGGTAGCGTCAGACAAGTGATCCGCTCAGATAAATGCCGGTGTCGCCCGCAGGTAGCTCGCCAGCCAAGAAAGAATGATGGCCAACATTTTTTCAGCCACTATTAGGTATTTTGTCACCAGCTAAGAGGTTATCTAATGGATCCAGGAGGGCTTAGTTAGGTGACGAACCGGGGCCATAAGAAATAATATTTATTTGGTACTTTTTTGATGAAACCTTTACGAGATGACACTTGGCCTAATAAATTGCTATACTTATTTGTAATGTTATTATGTAGCTTTAGACTTAAAGACAGTATTTTAAACTTGCCTAAAATGTATTAAGAGGGTAGCCTAGTGACGAAGAAATTGAGAAATAGGTATTTGGACTAAACTATTGCCGTCGCGATGCCCCCAAACCAGGGAGCTTCAATGTGTGTGTGATGCAATTGTATTTGTGTGCGTACTGCGCTCGAACTGTCGCCGCACCCCGCCCGCGCCTCAAAGAACCAGCCGTGGCCGACCGAAATTTGATTTTGAATTGTAGCAAAATATGATATTACGTAGAGTGCGCACAAGATAACTCTGCGCGCGAGTCGTGGCGCCACGTACGTTATTTCACTAGCATTCCGTATTCCCTGGCAGCATAGAATATGTTCCTGATTTTGGCCGTACTTAGAGCTTTCTTACGCGTATTCTACGTATAATCTAGTTTCCTAGTAGGTATGGCGGAAAGCAAACAAAAATAATCCTGCCAATGATTATTTATTTTTCTGCCATTAGGAAGCGACATTATTTGTGACATAGGTTATTTTTTTATAGGCTTGTTTATTTTCTTTCAAATTATTTTATTATTGATGTACAAAAACATAAAATGTACCCAACTAACATCATAAACAATTGATCTTGAACCCAAAGCAGGGAGTAAAAGTAGCAATTTGGCTATTTGATTTCTGTAGGCGTTGCAGTTTACATTATATATTTTGACTGAAATCAGTTCTTTCTAATTTTAAGTTAATTATTTTTTATTTAAATATCTAACATAGTTCTACAAACTAAAATAAATATGGACTCGCGCTTAAAAGGGTTCGTACCGTATGGAAGCCAATTATGTACTCCTATTTCAATTATTTGTTTTTTAAATTGATATATTATATTACTAAATACTCTGAGAATATGTTAAACGTCTACCTGTTGTGATTATTAATCATTATCGTGCAAAAACTCACATCTGTTGTATGAATAAATATTTATTTTATTCTATTTTTTGACCGATGAAACGGAGGAGGTACGCAATTTGACGCGTATATTTTTTTTATTGGAAAGGGTATACGTCGAAGTTGGTCCCATTTAAATTTTCTTGAAATCGGCTGAGCCATATTTGATAAATCAACAATAATGTGAAAAATGCTACATCGATCCGCGCGAATTCTGTACACAGTTGAAGTCGATATTTATTTCATTCTATTTTTAGTAAGTATTTGTTGTTATAATGGAAACGGAAATACATCATCTGTGCAAATTTTAACTGTTTAGCTATTACGGTTCATGAGATAGGTACAGCCTAGTGACCAACAGACAGACGGACAGAGGAGTCTTAGTAATAGGGTCTCGTTATATTACTGTATACCTGCACATCTAAAACGTCTGGCCTTTTATATGGTACCTACTCGTACCATATTTTCATTCCGCTATTAGTTCCATAGTATAAAAAATAATAGAGGATTCAATAAAACAGATGCGAGGTTTACTGTTTAGAGAACGGCTTGTCATACCTTGGTAATACTTTAAACACGTTTAAAAAAACTAAAACAATTAGCAAATTAAAGCAGCAGTGGGTAGGACACACACCATAGTAGGTAATACAGGATAGAACATCTACAAAGTAGGTAGATATGAACTGATTAAAGCATTTAAAGCACTCATTCAATTACTTTTTCTGTGTACACATATATTTGAATTACAATCCAGACCATAATATAATTATATTTAAGTTGAACTTTTGTAACGATTGTGATTTGTTTTGTGTATGAATAAATAAAATAAAATAAAATTTAAAGCAATCCTAATTTAACTTTTAAGCTCTCTCCAAACTCAGTGGATTGGCAAGTTAAAATGACAGAGGGCAAGGCACATAGTTCAATGAACGGATAGCCAATGGGGCTGTTTTCTCGAATGAATCTCACGTATAATCCGCGCCACACAAGTCGGCGGATGGAAAGTTAGGCGCAGAACGCTGCGCAAAAGGCAAAATATAGGTATGCGCGGGAGCCAGAAAGGGGCACACTCGCCCGCCTAACTCATGCCTCCTGCGCGCTCCCTGCGTCCGTGCACTCCACTAGGCCACGCAGCGTCGGCATGGTGCACATATGCACAATAATTAGCGCATCACAGCGAAGTGTACTCGTACCTCGCATCTGTTTAATTGAATTGAGAATTCAATTAAACAGATCAGATGCTAGGCTTACTGTTTGGAGAACTGCTTGTCATACTTTGGTTCTAAATTAAATACGTTAAAAAAAAGTTATAACAATTAGCAAATTAAAGCAGCAGTGGATAGGGTACACACCATAGAAATACAGGATAGAATATCTACAAAATAGGTAGAGACAAACTGATTGAAACACTTCTAAGTATTTGAACTTTTCAGCAAAAACTCAGTGGATTGGCAAGTTAAAATGACAGAGGGCAAGGCACGTAGTTCAATGGACGGATAGCCGATGGGGCTGTTTTCTCGAATGGATCTCACCTACGATCCGCGCCACACAAGTCGGCGGATGAAAAGTTAGGCGCAGAATGCTGTGCAAAAGGCAAAATATAGGTATGCGCAGGGGCCAGAGAGAACAATACACAAGTTCTAGCCCAAATTCTATGGCTATAAAAATATTTAGTAAATTGCCAAATAATTTAAAAGATATCGAAAGATAAAACTGTTTCATAAAACAACTAAAAATTTTCCTATTATCGAAATGTTATTATACATTAGACGAATTTTTTAACGTTAATCTAGAAAACGTAATAATAAATCGTTCTACAAATAATAAAATTGCCATACCCTTATAGGGTCATATGTATAACTATACAAAACATGTTAACTAAAAACCGCATGTAAATTTCATATGTTGCAATATACAAATTGAGTTTGAGAGACAAGACGCCGGGGCACAGCCGCCCGCCAACCTCATGCCTCTCACGTGCACGCCTGTGCTTACCACTACGCCACGCGGCGTCGGCATTGTGCACACATGCGCAATAATTAGCGATTGTTAAGGTTTAAAAAGAACAACTTTTACTATGGGAGCAACTAACTCCGAATTGGCGATAAAAACCAGCTGTTCCATACACTTTGTCCATTATCAACGGACTTTTTCTATGGTATAGTTGATATTTCTCGCGGATTCGGCTCTGGTCGGTCCCATAGTAAAAGTTATGATGTACTTAACACGCCAAAGGAGGTTGTTTTAGGTACCGGTAAGCTCTTATTAGTATTTAATATGTGTGATTTTTTTAGAAAATTTCTAATCAAAATTATGTTGCCATTTTGAGAATTGGGCCTTCATAGAATTATGCTTTCGTAGAATTGAGCCTTACCGGATTACTTGGGCACTATGCTAATTGGTTATTCTGTGCCTAACTCATTTAGATGTCTGCGGATACAACACGATGTTCTGTATAATCGCTGCTATATGTCGTAGCAACTAAACGTCTATATTCCATAGATAAAATCTTATCTTCAAAAGTAACAAACATACTGCGGTCAAATCATAAGATTGAAAAAAATAACTAATATTTTTAATAAACATCGATATCGATAGACATCACTAGAGCATCGACAAAAATATCGACTATTACTACATCCCTAGTGCTTGTGTACGTATAGGTTTGAACCTCCCTTACCTCGACCCTACCCCCGCATCGTGCGATAGGGACAATTGCAGCTCAGAGCGATTTATACCTACAAAAAACTTGGCGAGACAACGTTTCGTATTACGCTGTTTTCTTCTTCAAAAACTATTTCAATCAAGTACTTTTTTATGTCAAAATTTAAAAAAAAAATGTGTTCATGATTCTGTCATTTTATATTTTGTTAGATATTATTTAGTCTCTTCTGGTAGGTCTCTAAAGACGTCGGTAATAATGGTGAATTTTTTTGTGGTTTTGAAGGGTCATATTTTACCTGCTAATTAATTTATCAAGAAAAAGAAAAGACAGAGTAGTCTAAACAGCAAAATTTAATTTTATGACAAAAAATTGAAGCTCTATAAGTATTTTCCAGGAAGAAAATAGCGTAATACATTTGTATGGAAAATTACAGACCAACCAGGCTCTTAAGGAATAGGTATACCTGCCTACTTACCTACGAGTAGGTAATAAGGTTCATGAATTGAGCACCTTTACATACCCACATTGAAAGTTTTAAATAAGTAAACCAATATTCATATTGTCGTACCTATAGCTATTATCTACTTGAGTACCAAATTATAGTTGTGTACTCAAAGTAAATGTTTAACCTAGATGAAAAAATCGTATTGTGTGTCACAAGAATATATTTGGCTTAAAAACCGATATCTTTTCTGCTTCACTCTTTAGAAAGAAATAAACCATGCAAAGGACGTTTCCGAAAATGCAATTAATTGCTAGTGCACACTAGAGCACCTAAATTTTCTTTTACGGCTATTGGCTCGCAAAAAGCTGGGCTTTGTTTTCTCGCCTTATTTATGTACTGAACCATTTGTTTACTGCTGACCGCCGCAGCGCTCTGCTAGTTCTACACAGACTAGCCTGTTAGGGTTACTAGGTATTGTTGAAGCGGTAGCGATTTTACTTTGTTCTATTTAGGAAGGGAGGTACTACATGTGCAATGTGCCACGGTAATGATATCTAATAGAATAGAAACGCTTTATTGTTCACACAATCGACAATCTACTTCTTCTTTTCTTCTTCTTCTTATAAATAAAAATGAATCGTGGTTGTTAGTCTCGCTAAAACTCGAGAACGGCTGAACCGATGTGACTAATTTTGATCTTGAAATGTCCGTGGAAGCTAAGGAAAGGTTTAAACGGTGAGAAATTATGAAAATGTAGTGAGTAAAATAATAAGAACATGATTTTAATTTCCCATACAAAATGTTCCTGCAAGTAAAAGTTGCCGTTAACAGTTAACAGATGGTGAGATGAAGTTCACCGGGTCAGCTAGTCTATTTATATAAAAAAGAATCGTGGTTGTTAGTCTCGCTAAAACTCGAGAACGGCGAAACCAATTGGGCTAATTTTGGTCTTGAAATATCTGTGGAAGTTACGGGAAGGCTTAAACGGTAAGAAAATATAAAAATGTAGGAAGTGAAATAGTAAAAACGTAAATTAATTTTCCCATAATAAATGTTCTGCATGTAAAAGCTGACAGATGGTGACACGAAGTTCACCGGGTCAGCTAGTATAACAATAAAAGAGTACAATATATTAAAATAGTGCGACAATCGGCGGCCTTACGGCGCTTAGAGCGATTTCTTCCAGAATATCTAACAGTATAGTGACTCGGCCCTGTCCTTGAAATACCTATGTAATTGTATATACTCGTATCTCTACAGCGCCAAGTGACCACACATAACGTCTCACGCGCTATAGGCAAACCATTTAACTCGCGGAACGCCCGCGGGGTAAGAAGGGAGCGGGGGGAGATGTTACCGGGTGGGTAACAGGGGTACGCGGAGCAGAGAGCTCACATCTCACCCCTGTCACTCACCCGATAACATCTCCCTCCGCTCCCTTCTTACCCCGCGGGCGTTCCGCGAGTTAAATGGTTTGCCTATAGGGGCAGCCCTTCAGTAGGTATATTAATTTCATCTACCTAGCTCAAGGCAGCCCAACGCGCTTTGGAGAGAGCTATGCTCGGAGTCTCGCTGCGAGATTAAATCAGGAATGAGGAGATTCGCAGATGAACCAAAGTTACCGACATAGCCCAGCGGATTAGTAAGTCGAAATGGCAATGGGCAGGGCACATAGCTCGGAGAACTAATGGCCGATGGGGCAGTAAAGTTCTCGAATGGTGACCACGCACCGGCAAGCGCAGCCTAGGACGTCCACAGACCGACGACAGGAACGCGCTGGATGCAGGCCGCTTCCAACCGGGCTTATTGGAAATCCATAGGGGAGGCTTATGTCCAGCAGTGGACGTCCTTAGGCTGATAATGACCTTTAGTGAATGTAAAACCACCTAATCCGAATGTGCCTCGTAAAAACCCATGCGCATATCTGCACACCATCAGTGGATTCATCGTATGTGATCTGGTGGTGTCCACCCCCAATCCTGACTGAAGCTCACTAAACAGCTGCGCGATTATTTTGTTACCAGCAGCATGTAGCTGATATCACAGCAAAAACCTTTGATTCGGCCTATAGTTATAGTCATAGAATACGTTATTATTCTATGGTTATAATTATTTATTTATGCAAAACACATGTACCTACATAGAAACTAATTCTAATTTTATACATGTATTTGTATACCCTGTTTGATAGGGTGTGGCATAATTTTATACTAATCGTACCAAACAGTGTAATCAGTAAGATTTTTTTTTAAAGATATCGGAGACATAATCTTAGTTGTAGTCATTATATTACAAGAATATTCCTACCACTAAGCCACCACTGAAGCTAAAATTCTATTTCTTTCATTCAATTTTATTAGCAGCCCAAAAACATTCCTTCTTTGATATTTCCGCATATCTCTCTGATAGCCAATCTCTCCATCAGAACGATATAGGTAGGTATATATACGTAAACCTATCTATCAGAACAGATATAGGTAGCAATATATCATATTTTCCCAGCAAATAGCTTGTACGTACTTACGTATTGTACCTATGCTACGTAAGTTATGTCTGAATTTACGGTCGTAATAACACGAAGTTTAGCCAACGCCGCAGTCTACGTGCTAGCTCTGAATCAGTGTTTTCTGTAGGTACCTACCTACGTAATTGCGGTAGAGCCGTGTAAATCTTGTTTTTCTTGCTCTTACCTACTTTGTTTTCAGCAACTTAGGTACCTACTTACTAAGGTATTCAAGGTACAACTAAGGTATTAAAGGTACCTTACCTTAAATTTGTATTCGTTACTAGCTGCCCGTCCTGGCTTCGCCTGGTTATACGGACGAGTTACAGCTATAAACCTTCCAAAAGAAATATAGTGTATAGTAAAAAGATAATGAAAAACCGCATTGCAATCTATTGTCTACTTTGGAAGATATATGCGGATACACAGACAGTCACACAAAAATAGCAGTTTTGCTTTATTATACTATGTAATGATAGTAAAGGTACATAACGTGGTCTCTCACAATGGGCCCTATAACCCAGTAGATTAGCAAGATGAAATGACAGTGGATAGGTTAAGACTGTTCTCGAGTGGAGTCCACGTAGGTAGGTACCTACCTGCAAGCGTAGCGTAGGACGTCCACCCACAAAGTGGACTAACGATCTCACGAAGTCTGTAGGATCGCGCTGGCCCATCTGCAGGCTTGCGTGTCATTACCAGTGGACTTTCTATGGCTGAAACGAACAAGCGATGGTATATACCTACATTATCATATCAAACCTAGGTGTATAGCTAAGTGCCTTTATATATCTACGCGCCACCCCCTTCTAACGAACAGAGCCCTTAGTCCATGGCGAAAGTTGTAAACTACTTTCGCATTCGCGTGTGGCTCGATACATTTTGGTTAGTTCTTCCTCGTTCCCGCCAGGGGCGCTGTATAAAAATGTATAGAGCCATACGGAAACAGCTGTAGTTTTAATTTACGTGTAAACCGGACTAACCCTTCAGACCTAGACCTAGACCAGTATTTAAATTCTTCATTCAATAAAATTTGCCCTGCTGAGAATCTAACCCGGGCGAACCAGCTTTGAAGACAGACAGTAAATCAGGTTAAACCAGTTAAACACATTGCTAAGACTCAATGATGTTAATGATTCTTCAATGCTAAGACTGCACTGAGAGAAAACTTTACAATAGGATCTACAACAAAATCTATTTATTGAAATCATAGCCTGAGCCTCTCTCTCACAAATGGTAGAACGCCAACACAAACTAATCTTTTTGTGTACTAAGTATCATCGTAGTTTACGAAAGCTTGTTTTAGATCAATCAAAAATTTTAGGTACCTAGTGAAAATTAGGTACCTATGTATAAAAGTACCTACTTAAGTACCTACCTACCTATACTTAAGAAGATAATTTTATACATAGGTACCCATTAGGTACCAATACTAGCCATGTAGCCATTGTTTTGGATTTTGCCTTAACACTATATTCATTCACTTCATTGAAACTAGCGTGAGGATTCATTATTAAATTTTATATGAAAAACCGGATACACTCACGATGGACTTTGGCGCCGTCGTGGAGACCGGTTTTAAACACTAAGCAGCAGACTTTTGTGTCGGAGAGTTTAGCGCTTGATACAGTCAGTGTATGGTGTGTGGACGGAAGTTGTTCAGGACAAAATGTGCCATCGGAGGAAGAAGCAGAAGAAAACCATCCAGCTCCCGTGACGAGTAGCCGATCACGCGCTGCGGAGGCGCGAGCGGCGAGGGCAGTGGCGCGGGAGGCGCGTGCCGCCGCCGAGCTCGCGGCCGCCGCCAACTCCAGTGCGCGGGCGTCCGTCATCGGGGGTGCGCGTATTCCTTGATGAAGAAGTACTAACTACCTACTTCGAAACCGGTCGGGCGCATAGCGGTTCGGCCGTTTCAAATATTATCGTGAGTGTATCCGTTTTTTTTTCATATAAAATTTAACTATATTCATTGTCTCAAAACGAGTTCCTGTCTTAAGTTCCCGTAAAATTCGATGAGTAGTTTATCTGTAAATAGAAAAGAACGTAAAAAACACGTAAGAAACATCGAGGAAAACCTTTGAGGAAATATTACTACGTATAGAGGAGCTACCCTGACCAAATATCATGCTCAATTTTGTTAAGAATATAACTAAAGTGCGCTTCAGCACTGTAACAATAATTAGCCGTCTAATCAGCCAGCATAAACACGCAGCGCTAGAACACTTTTAAGGTATAGTTTTCTCGTGGCAAAAAGGTCGAAAGCGCCGCGATTCTTTGAAGCGCTTACGCGTTTCGTTCAACGTTCTGCATTAACTTGTCGTTTCTATAGACTAAGATGCTGACTGACTACAGAAGTGACAAAGTTTATTTTACCTACACACGCTTAAATTGAATTCGTACTTTGTTTTTTCTTCTTTTCATAATATAATATTAGTTGAATTATTGATCAGTAGAAAATATTATATTTATCATCATCATCATCAGCCCGTAGAAGTCCACTGCTGGATATAGGCC
The DNA here is from genome assembly GCA_964007245.1 of Hypomecis atomaria. Taxonomy (NCBI): domain Eukaryota; kingdom Metazoa; phylum Arthropoda; class Insecta; order Lepidoptera; family Geometridae; genus Hypomecis; species Hypomecis atomaria. The sequence goes on from OZ023289.1 coordinate 6,097,545, forward strand.
TCCCTCAAAGATTTCCACGACGAACGTAATATTATTGGCGATGAAAATTTGACTTTTGGGCCGATTTTCACCACCGGCGGGGCGCTGGTTCCTGGATAATTTTCGGCGTGTTCCCGGGAAAGAGAGAATGCGGGGAAAGAGGAGCTGTAACACTCTGATGCCGGTTGGACGATAACTTTATTATTAACATAAAATGGTACCTACCAATCCAGCATCCGTGGGTGCGCGCGGCTGTAGTGGGGTCACCATGCGGTGGCGCGTGGTTCCTGGTTAGAGTCCCGTTGCACAAATGTATTTGGACACTATTTGCACTAAATAACGTCACTAGAGTGTTTTAAGCACTACACAATATTATAAAGTAGGTACTAATATTTTTGGTCGAGTTTATGTATCGTTATGCGGTTGCGGTCGTTGAAGGACACGGAAGAACTGACTTCCTTTCGATGTTGAGCGCGGGTGCTCGGGCGCAAGGCGCGGCGCCACAATCGCAAAAGCGATGCGAATGTGAATTGGCAGGCTTAGGCCATATATGTCAATAAAAAGAACCATCCCCCCGGCCTTCAGGAGATAAGACAGCTCCTGAACACGGAAAGTTAAGGGATGTTGCGGAAGTTAAGCGGAAAAATTAAGCGGGCGGAAAATAAAATGCAGGTAAAGTTGAGAGAGACGTTGGAGAAATTAAAATAGAAAACTTAGATTTATGACTAAAGCAGCCAGATGGGCGTGCGTACGAAGGATAGTACTAATTATTATCTAAGATTATTGGGAAGGTAAAACACAGAGTTTTACAACAGGTCGAACGTAGGTGCCATTTCGTGTGCGTACCGAAACTACTCGAACGATACCGTCTGAAGGTTTTACTTCCTCAATTATGCCTAGCGGCCATTGTAGAGGTGGTGAGTTATCGGTTTTAAGTAGAACCACATTACCTTTTGTTACCGGATTTGATTTTGTATTCGAATTAGCAGGAGATTAGATTTTGTACGAATAATTAGATTTTCGCGTCTAAACGATTCCAATATCTCCGAACTATGCGTTTGTTATGTGAGAAATCAATATAATCTATGTGGGGATTGGAGTGGAATAAATGTCTAGTGGACCTAGCGCCAGAAAGTGCACCAGCGTTGGAGCTTGAGGCTCTGACGCATCGGAGCTTAGTGCGGTTAAAGTTTAAAGTTAAAGTTGAGTAACGCTTCAACCTGAGTTATTCCTTATAAGTAAGGAGGGCGTCTTTTATCCCTCGACGAAGATGAACTTTATAGACATGAATCATGCTGACCCAGCTACAGCCCATTCGACTAGCAGCGGGTGTGTTCAAATGCTATTCAATGCCTTGGGAAAGAGTTTCTTGTGTAAAAGCATCTCGAAATGCTTTACACTCGAGAAAGTCATTAAGTTCATCAAGTTTGGGTTTTGGCACCAATTAAATTCGTCTCGTTATCCGAAAATAACGATAGAATTCGGGATCGGCGGGTTATAAAGCGTTAAAAAGTAAAACACTATTTGAAAGCGTAAAGAAATAAAGCGATTGATAAATGTATCATAATTTTGATTTATGGATGTAAAGATCGTTAGGATGAGGAGAAAAAAGGATGTATTATGAGAGATTTATAAATTAAAGCGAAGATTTTTCCAAACGACCACCAGCGCAAAGAGTTTGGTTGTCCGAGGACGAAGACAGTGAGAGAAGTGGTTGTGATAAGCGGCGGTCTTTGAAAATTGCATAAATATTGCTTTGAAAGTATTGTTTTTGAAGCGATTTTATCACAGCGATTTTTACATACTGTAGATGCGTGAGATGAATGCGGACAGAGCGTAGAAGTTTGCATAAGAAATGATATACGAAAATGTATACTGCGATACTAAGAGATGCAGACCAAGACGATACTCGCTTGGCCTGGGTACAAAGAAAAGATTCTTGTTCTTTTCCTGTAGCGGTAAAGACATTTGCCTGTTTTTTGAATTCTAAAATTATTTCATCTTGTGCGGTATCGAATGGACATCGATTAACTGGCGAAGTGCGGATGACTTTCAGAGCCCACGTAGGGCCATGGAGCCAGAGCGGTTGATTTAATGGTTGAGCGGGCGTGGGGCCACGACTCAAGCATTCACTAGGATTCTGTGCATTTACGCATTGTTTGGAAATGACATTATCCTGTATTGGAGCGATGCGATTAGCGACGAAAATGTCGAAGCGATGCATGGGTGACTGAACACAGTGAAGAGCTACTGTTGAATCAGTAAATGCGGAGATTGTGTCAAAGTGACGACGAGGTGAAGCGGTATCGATAACAAATCGAAGTAATATCGACAGTAGCAAAATAGCGCATAGCCCTAGGCGAGCTAAGGAGCTAAAGTTAAGCGGGGCGACCTTACACGTGGTGCCAACCAAATTGACATGATTTGGTTCAGAAGCGGGTTGTAAACAATCTTGTAGTGAAGTGTTCGTGTCAACACATTTTGCGGTTGTATTCAAAAAAATGCGTAGCGGCTTGTCGGGGCAACTTACGCCGTGGAGCGGGATTTCGTAATAATCCTTATTAGTGAGCGCGGGAGCGGGTGCAATAATATCTCGATCGAGATAGTCTCTCATCACGGTATCATATTCTTGTTTCAAAGCGGTATTAGTCTGGAATCGACCTTCAACAGAACATAAACAACGTGAGGCGGTTGTTAATGAGTCGCCTAATGCGAAGGTGGTCTGGGAGAAAGGCAATGCGGTGATATAGCGTCCAGTTTCGTTATCGCGGTGCGTGTTTAAAGCATAGAATTCTTCACATTCGTTATCTGCTTTAGACATGTATGTTTTACTCGGTACCGACTCGAGTTCCCAGAATTTGGAAACTAAAGTTTCAATCGAATCATTACTCGACGAAAAAAAGGCGTGGTTAATATCATCGCGCGCGTAGTTATTATTACAAGGGAGCGATGCAATCGAGCCTAAGATTAGGTATCCGAATGCTGTTTCAAGTAGGTCTGGTTGACCCGGCGGTCCTAACAATTTTCCTGATCTCAATATTTCCATAAATATCTCGGCACCAAGTATCATGTCGATTTCAGCGGGCTTATTGAAATTAGGATCAGCTAGTTTTAAATTACCTATGTAGGTCACGGATGAAATATCAAACTCACAGCTAGGTAAATTACTGCAAATAGTTTTAAGAACGAGCGGTTTTACTTGTAAACAAAAACTGGTTTCGTATTGAGACATCAATGTTACGTCGGCTACACCAATTATAGTCTGGGAGCTATTGCCAATACCTTTTACGGACGTTTCGGAATTATCATGGTAGATACGAATACCTAATTTTTTACATGCGCGGCGAGAAATGAAATGATTTTGCGATCCGTTATCGATTAAAATGCGTATTTGACTTATTCCTGAACCGTCACTTCTTTTTATGTTTGCTAAAACAGTTCCCAATAAAACGTTTTGTTTTTGGTTCAATGGTTTCGCGGTAGCACTCATACTACAAAAATTAGATGACTTTAAGTTTTCATGCGTTTGTACAAAGTCAGTAGTACTGGTTGATGCGGTAAGAATCCGACCGGCGGATCCTGGACTATCTGCCGTATCGATGCGGCGGCCCTGTAGGCATTCCTTACCGGGCGCCTGAACAGCTGATGGCGCGTTATCAGTTGCAAAGCACAGTGTACTGTGATGCAGTTTTTTACAGTGAAAACATCTATTTTCAGATTTACAAGCGTTCGTGTTATGTTGTAAACTTAAGCAATTAATGCAGGCGCGTAATTTTTTAATGGAATCATATCGTTCACGTGTGTTAAGCGATTTGTACTTAGGACATGTATATAGCTTAGAATGACTCGAGTCTTTGCATAAGGGACAAGAAATATTATTATTGTTTACGAAGAATGAGCGCGGGTTATTTTTGGATATGGTACCAGTAGTTTTAGATTTCGTGTTGTTAGTGCTGTCACCTGTTCGGTTTAGAACTTTTATGCGATCACGAACAAATGAAACCAAGTCGTTGAACTTAGGTATTTCATTGTCGCGATTTTCCATTTCGAACTGGCGAGCGGTATCCTTATCTAAGCGTTGCAATAAGATGTAGGTCATTACGAAATCATATAAATCAGACAATTTTAAATTATTTAGTGCGAGACATGAGTTCGAGAACTGGTCAATCAAGTTTTCTAAACTTTCAGCGGTGGGGGAAACAATGGGTTTCAATGAAAATATTTGGTTTAGATATGTTGCAGCGAGATTCCTCTTATCTTCATATTTTGAAACCAGAGCGTTATATATGGTCTCATAATTTTCAGCACTAGGTATGAATCCAGCGTACACATTCTTGGCTTTGTTTTTCAATTTACTTGCGAGATAAAACATTTTTTCAGTGGGTGAAAGAGATGGGTTCAAATGAACAGCGCTTTGGAAAGTTGCGTAAAATAGCGGCCAGTCTTGGAAATTACCATCAAAATCTGGAATTTCTATGCGAGCTAATTTAATTCCTTGTGACGAGCTCATGTTTACTTGTTTTGATTCAGGCTTTGCGGGCTCGAACTGAGAACGTTTTCTTTTTATGCGGCAATAAAGATCTTCAAAAGCTAACCATTTATTAAAATCAGGCACTGAATCTTTATCTTGTTTCAGATAGATTAGGTTAATATCTTTGATGATTTGGTGGAAAGTAGTTCTCAATTCATCCAATGTTTCAACTGAACAAAGAAAGTCGTTTAATGTTTCGGTATCATATAAATTACTGCGCGAGAGATCGTATATTTGTTGTATTCGTTGAAAATAGACCTCTTTTTGACTTTCTAGAAGTTTTAATTTCTGGTCATTACTTGCGGAAGCCATGATTACTTATTATTTGAGCGAGCGAGTATGTAAGGTTAAGACACTCGTGAGATGTAAACAAGTTGTAAATACCTACTGTAGGTATGCGCTTACCTACCGGCGACTGATCGATCAAAGATAACGGAATGAATTGGAATACGATAGGTAAATAAAGGCGATGCGTTAAGTAATTACGTGCGTTTTGTTTGATTTATAAATAAAGTAACTAATGCGGAATTGAAATAAATCAAGCGGTAACCAAAGGAGTTCTTCAAATTATACTTTGGTTTAATTGGCGGGGTTAAACGGCGTGGCTAACCGATCACACACAAAATGGCGGCCTAGTTGGCTGTATGAAAAATAGACAAATTTAAGCGGTTTGTACGAAAATGGGGCGATATAAGATAGGGAATACTGAAAATATCCAGAAATCTGGATATCGAAGGACCATTGATGGCGATGAAAATTTGACTTTTGGGCCGATTTCCACCACCGGCGGGGCGCTGGTTCCTGGATAATTTTCGGCGTGTTCCCGGGAAAGAGAGAATGCGGGGAAAGAGGAGCTGTAACACTCTGATGCCGGTTGGACGATAACTTTATTATTAACATAAAATGGTACCTACCAATCCAGCATCCGTGGGTGCGCGCGGCTGTAGTGGGGTCACCATGCGGTGGCGCGTGGTTCCTGGTTAGAGTCCCGTTGCACAAATGTATTTGGACACTATTTGCACTAAATAACGTCACTAGAGTGTTTTAAGCAATACACTATATTATAAAGTAGGTACTAATATTTTTGGTCGAGTTTATGTATCGTTATGCGGTTGCGGTCGTTGAAGGACACGGAAGAACTGACTTCCTTTCGGTGTTGAGCGCGGGTGCTCGGGCGCAAGGCGCGGCGCCACAATCGCAAAAGCGATGCGAATGTGAATTGGCAGGCTTAGGCCATATATGTCAATAAAAAGAACCAATTATATCATAATATAAATATTTAAGTTAAACTAATTCATTCGTTTAAGTATTTTATGTAATATACCACTGTTTGCCTAATCACACTAATATTATAATTGCGAAAGTTTATGTGTAAGTGTGTTTGTTCCCAGTCAACTCGGTAACGGCTAAACAGATTTCTATGAAAGTTTAGTATGGGGTAGCTTATACTAGCCCAATACTAGTAATAACCTTTCCACGTAAGCTAATTTTTTTTAGTTTTGACAAAAGTCGCAGAACAAAAGTTGTTAATTTTGATGTTTATAATACCTAAGCCCCTGAAAGGGTGCTAATTGATTAGAAATAACCCTGTACATCAAACCTTTTTCATTTTATTATAAAATATGCAACACAACAATACTGGACCGACGAATACAAAGAAATTCGTTGATTTTCCATGTTTTTTAATGTTATGCAAATTTTTCAAACATAATCACAGAGTTCCTATCTGTGAACATAATACTTATAATTTGTTTTGATTAGGTACTACAGCAATTTTTCTGTTTAGTTTTTGGTAACAGTTCTTGTTTTTTTTATAATTATAATACCTACCAACTTAACTTCGGTTTAAATACAAATCTGTCATGTTTTGTTTGTTTTTGTTATTATAATTTTACGGTAGTAACAGGAGTAATTTTTTTTTACTGTTCTAACAACTTTCAACCGTAGTAGTAAGAAGAGTAATTCGTTTCCCGTTCTTACTACTGGTAGTAAGAATGGTAGTAACACTGGGAACAAACCCTAATTTTACCTACACTTGTTACACACACAATGTCACATCTTCATTTTTAGTCTATGAAAAGTATCGCAACATGGCGTCCACGCGCCATCCGATAATATTTTGTTTGCATTTAATTGTAAAATGATTATCTAATTACTCACTGATGGAAAGTTATTCCTTTGCACTTCGCCGTATTCTTTGTATTATTCGTGCAATATCTTAACACACACGATACCATATTCAATAAATTTGAACTTTTTTCGTTTTAAAACAAACTAGACTGATGTACTCAAGAGCTAGCAAGCAACTAATTGATGTGCAGCCATATGGCTGCATTTGGGCGGAACATGGTAGGGATGTGCGTCGTCCTCTCTATACGTAGTAATATAGCTCGATGAGGAAAACAAGGATTTTTGGAGCAAACATCTATGGTTTGGATCCCATTGTATCCACAATTTTAAAAAAAAATTCGGCGTCAGTGTCACATTCATGTCAAGTTGTCAAGTCGAGATTGTCATTGTCAAGCACGTAGTATTGATTGTCAAATCGAAACAATTTGTTATCTTTTCTGGTTATAAATAAAATCAAGTTTTAGATTAAGATCAAAGATTCTAAATAATAAATACAAATATGTTGCGGTCCCGACCAATACTGACTGTAAGTTACGAAACTATTTATTAATTGATTCACATTTCACTAGCATTCGGTAAACAGAGCATAACCTATAAACATTGAGAACGAGTTTTTCTATTGCGTTTTATTTTAATCTTGTCTCCAAAATATTACATAAGAATATTGATTTGGGTAACTATATAAAGTGCTATATATCCATCACAAGGGCGGAAAATCCGATAGGTACGCTGCAAAAATACATTTGAGATCATTAAGTGCGTCAGATCTTGCCGATTCATTTTGATATTTTAAGGAGGTTTAAACTCGGCCATGGAGCACCTATGGCTAAGATGATAAAACTTAGAAGTGAATATATTTTCAACGTAACATCTAAGCAATGTAGTCATAATATTTAGAGTACCAATATATTTTGAGTAACCACAGACAGACATTGACTAAGGTGGAAGATATCGAATCCCGTATAATCAATCTCAAGTGGCGTTGAGCAGGACATTTAGCTAGATGTGATGATGGCAGATGGAGTAAGTCTCTTAATGGTGGCCCCGTGATGGGAAGCACAGTCCCGGTAGACCCATACAACGGTGGTGTGATGACATCCAAAAGTTTTGCGGCAACACCTGGATGAGACTGGCACAGGACAGGGATAATTGGCGTAAGAGGGAGAAGGCTTATGCCCTGCAGTGGCCCGAAATAAGCTGAAGATGATGATGACAGACATACATTAGTGTCCATTCGACACTATTAACCATTTGCCTCATCAATATGAGGGCAATGCCAAGATCTCTTTCTATAAGAGTTTAGACATGTCATTAGTTGAGCCCAGCTTTCAGTGTATCATAGCTACTGCCGGTGATGGTTCACTTCAAAAATGTTTATTTCATTCTTATGGAAAACCTTGAAATGGAATATTCATAATTAGCATCTGTGTTCTACCTCAGCACTTTAGTTTGTAACTCAATTCTTCCAGGTGTTAAACACAGTATGCAGACTCAACGCAGCAGCCTACAGCGATAAAGCCACTCCAGTGGACACTACATACATGGAAATACCCGTATACGACATTGACAAACCTCAGACTCTGGAGAAACGTAAAGCAAGGTACCATTGACAGTATAAATCTTTCTTGGAATCCACTTTTATCAGTACCTATCATCTACATAACCATTATACTTCTTATTAGAACAATGTATTCAATAATTAATTTATAATTATTTAATAATGCCAAGCACATGCACATTAACCCTGTCACCACAAAGAACTTCTATAGAAGTACGAGATTTCTGTGCCCTCAGCTCCACTACTTCTATAGGAGTAATTCATTGTACATACTATAATATTAGTATATTATGATACTAGTGCAGTAAGTTGAAAATTACAGCCGAGGTGATATTGCTACAATAACGCACAAGTGCGTAATGTCTCTCACTCTCTTGAGTGAAAGTAGGAGAAACGAGACCACAGAGTTCTGCAGTCGGTGGCGGCGTGCGTTTTACATTATAATAACGCACAAGTGCGTAATGAAATACATTACGAAATTGAAATTGGAGTAATTACAGCCACTTTACGAGCAAATATGTTATAAAATATCATTACGATACATAAAAAATTTGTTTATTATGGGTGGACATGACTTGAAGCCCTATTTTATTATTTACCCGGGCAAAATAGGCTTTCTTTGTGTTCTAAAATGGATTAAAACAAAAACACTTCAAAAATTTGTATGTCCCACAAGCCAACAACTTCATATCAAGTAGGCCAGTGATGTGACGCAAGCATTGCTTTCATTACAATCCTTTAAGCTTATTTTGTTTTGTTCCATGTAAAAGTACATTCATTCTATAAATCCGGCCAGTAAACAACATCATTAAAATAATAATACATTTAAAAATTCATACTGAAATAAACAAACAAGTTTTTAAAATACATCAAAACATAATTGTAATACAAACATTACTTAGAACAAGGTATAAGTAGGTAGGTATTGTTTTCATTTCATTAAAATTTAATCACTTTATTACATAGTTAAGTTTACTCAGGAATGATTGATATTGCAACCCATCTCTATGTAATGGCAAGATGTCCGTGCTACCGACGCCACCAACTTCTATACAAGTAAGCTCATGACATCATATCAAGGTCATTGTGTCATAGTGCTGGGCTTACAAACATTCACACGTGTGTTTCTTTCCCGGTTCGGGTAAAAAACAGTGTGTAAAATTAATCAAATTAGTTAATGTGATTCTGATGACTTGTTGCAGATTTTAGAAGGTTTGGAACCTGCTTCAGACTTTTAATTACGAAACAGAAAACAGTAGTATCTGATAATGGATACTAATTTTTATATATCAATCCAAAAAATGTGCATAAATTTTAAGTTTCTTTTATAATTTACAAACATTAGTAAAAATCCATGTATCCATTGCAATGTATCAGACATTGCAATGGATACATGGATTTTTACTAATGTTTGTAAATTATAAAAGAAACTTAAAATTTATGCACATTTTTTTTATCGATTTGACATTACTACGAGTACGTTACGCCTTCTCTACTGTCGTACTATAGAAACTGATATACATTTGTACATTGGCGTACAGCATACAGGATAGTTGGGCACTGAATAGGTTAAAAACATAAAGAAGTATGTACTGACATAAAGGAAATACAAAATCTCAATTCTGAATCGACATAGTGTATGAAAAAGCTGTATTTTTTTCTTGAATTTTGAGCTAGCCCTATCGTAAAAGTTGTTCATAATGATGGTCTTAATCACCCCCATTCGGCTTAGTACAGGGCAAGCAGATAACCCTGTATATGCCTTAATTTTGAGCCATAAATGTTATTTTATGTAAACTTTGTATGATGTATTTATCTATGAATTTTATTAGCAGATTGAAGCTCTGCCCCCATTGTAATAATTACAGTAAATCTCCCAACTTACTGTACCAGCACGAGTAATGGCAAAGGGACAAATTGTTTTTCCACCGATATATCCCCTCGAAGAGGAAATAAAGTATAGATTAATAATTACAACTGACATTATAATTATTTTTCACAAAAAATGGCAAAACCGCCTTCCATCGTGTACAAAATTCGAATATTTCGCTCGAATTGTTTACATTACTCTTGATTTATCAAAAACGGCTCAGCCGATTTCTGCAAAATTTAAATGAGACCACCTCAGGAGTGTACCCTTTCGAGCTAAAAAAGAATTTTTCGATTCGGTTCACAATTGGCGAAATTATAGATGAACATACACAAATAAAAAAAAATACATACACACGAACATAGAACCTCCTCCTTTTTGGAAGTCTGTTAAAAAGTAGCTACCCATGCTGTTCATGTTGCCAATCCACTGGGCTAAATCAGTCACTTTGGTTCTTCTATGGTTATTTGGATCTACTCATTTGTGATTCGATCTCGCAGAGACTCCGAGCATAGCTCTTTGCGTAGCTTATTTGGCTAATTATAGCGTCACTAGCGTCAGCATGGCTATACCTAATTACATATAAAATAAATAGTATTAGGCATGTTACACCCTAGACCGCATATCTGCTTAACTTCTGGCAGTGTGTTGTGAAATGCAAACCTAAACGAAATAAAAAAAAAAAAAATTTTAAACAATGTGTTCATTAAAAGTTTCAAACCTTTACATTTTAACCTACACTTTTTACTACACTTTAATCATAATTTTTAACATAAAAGTACTTAAATATAATTAATGAGTGCAGTAAATTACTCTTATGCTAAGAACAACAGTTTTCTTCTCACTTGGTTGGTGCTTATAATGTATCTTACATAAATGAAATTAAAGGAATGAATAATGAACGAAGGACTAATAAAAACACATAAAAATATCAGGTTACCGCTTCAATCATCATCATTGCTATCATCCTTAGGATGCCTATTACTAAACGTAGACTTCCCCTATACATCTCTAATAATAAGACTGGTTAAAAGCGACTTGTATTTAGCGCGTAGCTGCGATCTTGATTAGGTTATCACTTCACCTTTTTGGTGGACATTCTAAGCTAGGCTTGCAGACTCCTACACCTACCCGCACCTTCTCAAAGCTAAATCATACAACTTGGCAGCTGTAATGTTAGCTACAAACTGGATAACCCAATCCTAGCGCAGCTGTTAATTATTATAAATTAAAAATTTAAAAAACCCCCGACACATTGACAACCATTTTGGGCACATTTGTAGAATTTTGGTTCTTCCATCCCCACTTTAACCCACCATAACTCTTAAACGGCTCAATCGATTTTTATAAAACATAGCTAAGAACACTCTCGATTAAGTCTCCTTTCATCCAAAAAAAAACTAAACTGAAATCGGTTCAGTGGTTCGGACGCTATGATGCCACAAACAGACAGACAGACAGACAGACACACAAACAGACACGTCAAACTTATAACACCCCTATTTTGCGTCGGGGGTTAAAAAACTAAGCCTCAATCCGGATTGGGCTATCCGCAGGTTGTAGCTAACATCACAGCCGCCAAGTTGTATGATTCGGCCTATAACACATATCACTGTACTTAAAACCAATAAAAATCTAAAGAGTAAAAATATTCCTTTCATAAATTACAGGCTCCACTACCAATCTCGCAAAAGGGGAATGCTGGAGAATGATCTTCTACTCAGCACATTCGCAAAGAAATACCTAGACGGGTTCAATGAACAGCAGACCATATTGTACGACCGCCTTATCAACTCTCCAAGCAACGACTGGGACATTTTCCACTGGATCGTGCAGAAAACAGAAACACCTAAGGAATTTGACAATGAAATCATGGATCTGCTCAAGAAGCACGCTAAGAATGAAGAAAGAGTTGCCCTGAAGCAACCTAACCTCTACTGAAGTATTACAAAACGGAGCTGAGTATTATTTTAGAAACTAGAGTGGTTACGGCACATTATATTTAGAATATAACACGGGTGTTACTCTCTTGACGAATACCGTCAGTCACATGCAGTCAAAATTATAATAGACATTCTGCCTTCCTTATAAAAATCGCATTTAAAATGAATAAATAAGTACATCTGTGTGATATTTTAAGTAACATGTTATTATTGTATTGTACCAACTATTTGTAGAACATAGTTAATTTTAGTGTGCTTAAATAATGCTCGTTATAGTATTAATGCATATTTAAATATTAATTTATTTTATTTTTGTTGAGAAAAGTAAATCTTAAAACTGAAGTTTTACCTAATTATTTTTTTACGACTTTTACAAATTAAGTAGGCTCTTGTTACTGCTTCTGCCAAATCCTAAAGTACTTAATTATCTTTATTATAAGTAATTAATATCAATGAAAAATTTCAGCCCTAATTTTCGATATAACATTTACATTATATCGATGTATTTCACTGCGATATGCGAGAAAGGTATAACAAATGAAAATGCTCAAAGTAGAACATAGACAAATTAGACGACTTACTGTTATAGTGTCTAGCAGTAAGACTAATTGTTTCCCGTACTTTTGATCGTTAGTAATTGAATTTTTCGCGATCTGATTGCTCATTTTCTTGCCTTGTGAGCTCAAAGAAACGCTCAACGCGAGAAGAGCACTGAGGATAAGGCCTTTGAACCTTCGAGCAAATATCTGTAGAGTCACAATCGTGCAAAAAAGTGTCCGAGCCAAAACTCTGCCCAAGCTACGTAGTGGGCACTGTGGGCAAGCTTTTTAGTTAGTCGTAAGGCGATTGCAAGCCGACTACAACGCCGCGCGATGCCAAAATGCACGGTTACAAGCACTAATTAGGTGACATAACGTCGAGATTCGAGAAAACGGGTCATTGTGAATTATGTAATGAAAATATCTAAGTCGGCTTGTATGACGGCGCTCGGACATTTTTTTACTACCTACTTTCACTTAGGGAATGTGGCTTTGTAGATATTTGCTCGAAGTTATTGTGTTCTTATCCTGAGAGAGTGGAAATACACTAAGGAAAGGTCTGATGGCTCACCTTCCATTTCCTTACCATATAATTCGTGTACTTTTTCAAGATCTTATTGATTTTTTAGGGTTCCGTGCCCAAAGGGTAAAAACGGGACCCTATTACTAATACTCTGATGTCCGTCTGTTCGTCTGTCTGTCTGTCACCAGGCTGTATCTCATGAACCATGATAGCTAGATAACAACAAATACTGACTAAAATTAATATTTTAGGGGGTCCCATACAACAAATGTGATTTTAGGCGTATTTGCTTGCTATCAATAATGGCAAGAGGAATGGGGTTAAGGGGGCTCCAACACGGTACGGAACCTTTCGTGCGCGAGCCCGACTCGTACTTGACCGATTTTTTGTTCTCATTCAACTACAATGTACGGTTAGGTTATTGCCACCATACTCTTTTAGGTACACACTTGTTTTTGTTGTAGGTATTTAAATAAATAGGTGTTCTATTACGATACAACACCTGACAAATTTTGAAAAGATATTTTTCTGTCAAAAGCCTCAGAATCATGACTGTATTCATGACTAGTGTTAATATTACTGATAAGAAACGTTTGTTAAAGCCAATAAATTTCATTTTCATTTTCAATCAAAAAGTGCTAGCCCAGTCATCTGGTAGTTTTACCTGGAAACTTTTCCCGAAGTTTTGAAAATAGGTTTTTTATGATGTTCTTTTTTGATTTAAACTTTGCCACCTCACATCATTTCCGCTTGCCACAAAATTGCCCGAAATATTTCATTATGTTAGTTTTAGTACAGATCTCAATTTAGAATACCTAAAAAAATCAAAATTGGATGAAAGAAAGAAATATGTATAAATTGTGTATTTAAGTGTAGCTCCCATACATTAAAAGTGGGGCTATCGTCAAAAAAACTTATAAGATGCTATTTATTTCCAATATGGCGACGCGCGCATGGTGGCTCAGGCGAAAATTCTATTAAATAACCCATTTTTAAAACTCACGAAACACTTTCCAGGTAACCGCCTTTTTTGAACCAAATAACTGGACTATACTATTGGTCCAGCTATTTACTTGGTACAATAACTCAAAATGTCGATATAATGCGCTCAGCTATAATAAAACAATAACTTTATATTTCTAAAAGCATAGTAGGTCAGTTTCCAAAAATAGAATACCTACGTTCGGTTTGCGTAACATTGATATTTGGCTTATAAATGGACGATATATTGGAGGCTTTATGACATGAGAGACGGATATCTTAATTTGTTCAATGTGATGAAGACAATTGACCAGAGCCAAAATTGGAACTTGTAAGGAGAAGTTCTGAATACATGATGATAAAAATTTTTAATAAGCTACCTGAATATTTACGAAAAGAATCAAACCAACGAAAATTCTATAAAAATCTAAAAAAATGCTAATCCAAAAGTGCTACTACAGTATAGAAGATTTCTTTAATGACAAAAATGTTTCAGTCTCGCGGAAAGTATGTAATGATGATAAGTAGTGGGTATTGTTATTATGTAAGCTAATAATACTCAGTAATTGTATACTTGCAACGCCCTTACAGGGTTTAACATGTAACTAGTGCTAAGTGAGCAAATTTTTGCATGTTAAATGGCAAGGTTTGAAATAAAGAATAAAAAAGAATTCCGTAAATAGCTAAAATAATCGTATTATAAGAAATTCGCAGTCGCAAAATAATTAATCTGCAATATTTATAAATTTTCCGATTGACATAGCACACGAAAGCGAAAAATACGGCGCGTTACATTTCTTCAGCTAAGAAGAAAACTACGTAGGTAATGTATTGTAGAGTACTGCACCAAAAACATTTTTTTCTTGGCCAACTATTCAAAGTTGTAAGTCAAAAGCCCCAAAAGAATGTTAAGTTATTATTTTAAATTAGTACTTATTATGAGTACCTACCATATATAGGACATGCTACAGCAGTGCAACAATCCGCTTACAAAAAAAAAAAAAATGAAAGCAGCCCTTGTGGTGCGGTTGCTGGCTGGCTGTCACTGTACCACCACTGAACTAAACAACCACGAACACAAACGGATTCACATTATATACCTATAACTTTGTTTTTAATTCGACGCAGTACTTGAGACATTGGTCCGATTTTGCTTTTGTCAGAGAGTTTGGGTTTATTATGCTGAATAATTGTTAATGTAAATAAGCGTAACTATATTTATTCGCCAGGAATATTAACATACTATTTAAATGTGTATGGACTGTACCCGCGCCCCAGTCTCTTGGTCTCTTGGTCAACTGTTACCTGTGTAATGGGCTAGATGACTAAAAACTTTAATTAGTCCGTCAGATATATTATCAAAAAATTTCAGCTGCCTAGCTATCATGGTTCATGAGATACAGCCCGGTGACAGACAGACAGACGGACATCGAAGTCTTATTAATAGGGTCCCGTTTTTCCCTTTGGGTACGGAACCCTAAAAATATTAGACACGTATTTTTTATTTTGTCAATCAAACAAAAATTGAGGAAGATATAGCCCGTTAAAGTTCCGCGTAACGTCACTTCTACGTGAAAAGTGTAGCTCTTTTCTCGAATGACGTCACGAGCCCCCACTCTCGAACTTTGACAAGGTTTATCGTTATCATTTATTGTTTGATTAACAAAAGAAAAAATAAGTGTCCAATATTTTAGATAATATAACTAACGTCTAATTATATTATAATAATGTTTTTTTATCCAGTCATCATGCCCATTCAGACATCAAAGTCAATCGCAATCTTTATTTTCATCAACGGTAACAAATAAATGTTTGCGCACTCGTTAATGTCAACTCTTATCTTATCTATCGTATATATACAGTAGAACTCCAATTATCCGAATTAATGGGGACCGGGACCCATTCGGATAATCAAATATTCGGATAATCGGAGTTTTTTAAAAAAAATTGCCATTGGAGAGAAAAAAAGCTACGTTTTGATATTGCACTATTTTTTTATTGAATTAAATGAAAGAAACATGATATTTTCACATGTTTTAAATATAAATAAAATGTACTTATGTACAAGTTTAGAAATAAAAATCATTGTTTTTCCAACATCTCCGTCAATGTAAGCTGTTTTGCGGTCTTCATCCGTTTTCGGGCAGCCAGGTCACGCATTCGCTTGACGGTGAGCAGTTGCAAGTGGTCACACTCGGGCTGACGCTCCATCCACTTCAAAGCAGTCTCGAGTCTCGAGTGATTCGGATATTCGGCGATTCGGATAGTCGGAGTTCGGATAATTGGAGTTCTACTGTATATATAAATATATATGTTTGTGCCTTCGATTCAATGAAGTCAGTTTACTGGAAGCGTGTTGTGGATTTAGTATTTCAACGAGACTGCAGTGTACGAGTAATACTTGATTCAGACGTTTGATTACAAATGAATTAAAGTGTTCAGTGAATTATTTATCAGTGTTATAAAAGTGTACCAGGAAATATTTACAAGAGTAAAATGCCTATTCGTCGTAGCAAGGTACGTAGTTGACCTGTTAATTATTATTTACCAATTTTTATGAGCTTAATTAAAAACCGAGAATTTAGTAGAAGCAAATTAGGTACCTACTGTAATTTGTGCTGAAAGTTAAAAACGGTAGTTGGGTAGAAAAGAGCTCTAAGTGAATATTAAATAGTTTTATTTGCATTATTCTAACGAACCATGTTGAAATTATATGTACTAACTAATACCTACTTACTTCAAAACGAATGTTTCCTATGTACCTATATTTATTTGTGTTACGAGTAACGCGGTGAACATCATTTCAGTTCATTCTGTTTCAAAGTTACATATTCTTTATTAGCTACTCAGTGTGAACATATTATTACCTATAGGCCTTTATTTGGACGTCGTCGTTTAGCGCGAAGGACTCAACGCACAAAATGTTACTTTTGAGTTAAGGGCATTTAAAATACGTGTAATTACGAGAACTAGAGGAAAAAATTTAACAGTCCCATACAAAATCAACTCGACATCGATAAAATGTATTTTCTCTAACACTGGGTTGGCCTAATAGTAAAAGATGTTCATAATGATGATCTTAATCGCCCCTTACAGTGGTGATGTAAAATGCAAGATTGAAAAAAATGCGATATAATTAACCTAGTGTTAAATTCTGTGGTTTACTATTTTTCAAACTTTTCATTATTTCAAAGAAAAACAACTAAAATCTAATAATCACTATTTACTGGGATTACAATATATTGAGGTTTAAAGGAATTTGTTTCCTATCAAATTTTCATGAATTTTCGCTTATAAGTAACATTTAGTCATAGAACCAAAAATATTGTAATTTTAAATGTTAAAACTAAATGTTACTAACTAAAGTGGTAGAGAATTTTATTTGCAACTATAAATATGTTTCCTTAAAGTTTTTGTGACACCTAAAGTTTGTCAGAAAATACTTAAAAACCTTTTTCCAAGATGGCGGCTGTGGGACAAGGGTTGCAACCCTACAAACTTGGATTTAACTTTACACTAGCCCTTTATTTGGAACTAAAAATGTTTTCATAATTTTTTTTTGTTACCTATAGTTTTTCAGAAAATACTTAAAAACCTTTTTCCAAGATGGAGGCTGTGGAACAAGGGTTACAACCCTACAAACTTGGATTTAACTTTACCCTAGCCCCCACTTTGGGCATTTTTGCGTCCTCTGAAAAATGCATAGTAATGCCAAAAAAGTGTAGATACTCGTAACATTTAAATGGACTAATAAGCCTCCTCTCCTCTCCCTTGTGCTATTTACCCCTCATGAACGAATCTCTTCTACTAAAGGCAAAGACGATAGCCTAGCTCCAAGTTATAATTAAAAATTGAACACTCATAGGTATTGGTGAAATGGATATTCGAGAACCAGCACAAGCTGCAAGTGCGGTGGTGCAGCTCGTCGCTTCGGTTCAACGAGCTGGAAGAGAGTGCGTCGCCTGCGCAGCCGGAGCCCGTGCCGCCGGCCGCGCTGGAACCAGATGTCACACCACAGAGCACTTTTAAGGTAAAAATTCATATAACTCTACAAACATGGTAAAAATACAATACGTTACACTAACTAAATTTATTTAGAGTACAGAGGTTTGTAAAACTACTCTTCGTCCGTTTATCCACCATAACTCAATGACGCGTAACCAAAACCATTTTTTCAATATGGCGGCGCGAGCGGCAATGATACGAAGTGGCAAAGTTAAAATTCGAAAAGAGTACATCAAGTCTGTAAAAAATACATTAAATTCGGCATCATGGAGATAGAAGTAAATTGGTTTAATGATGTTTTGAATTCACAAACTTAGTGCACACGATGTTCTTAATTCAATTTTACTTTCCCCTCTAGCTGATAAAAACGACTTGTGCACTCAGATATTGAAGAGCATAAATAGTCTTTCCGAGATGGGGGGATGAAAAAATCTTTGAAACTGATTTGAATATATCTGAAATTTCTACAGTCACACATATGACATATTATTATAAATCACTGTGTAAATAAACAAGATATCATTACTTCAGTAATTTTGCTAAATCATTGCACACTCGCTCAACTCAGGAGTCAAATATTACACCCAAAAACTATGTGAGCTTACCTTTAGTATTTTTTTGACGATCATGAAATATATTATCCGTTTTAAAGTACCTACTCCATGCTTTATCATTAGTTTAATTACGTACGACATTTATGTATAGGTATCTACTGCTTAATCAAAGCTTGTAAAGGGGGATTTACACGGGCGACTAAAGCCGCAAGATTGTCTAAACGGCAATTCCACACAATACACAACACAAGGTTGGTCAAATTACCTATTAAAAGTTGTTCGTCTTGATATACTAAAGGCATATGTTACCAATAGCCACGTAGAGGTAAGAAGAGGTAGAGGTAAGAGGTAAATATGAAAGATGAAAACTGTTTGTCGTCGTAATGACATGAAACGCATGATAATTACTTACGTCGTCGTGCTTCTGCCATAGGACTTCAGCATCCTTTATAGATTTCCATTAAGATCGGTTGGTAGCGGCTTGTATTTAACCCGATACTGTAGTCTTAATGAGGTCAATCCTAAATAGGTACTAGCGCTTAACTCTCAACAAATGCAACCTATATTGTCAAAGTACTGCATTCCGCATTATGATAACGAAATTCTTATTCGTTCTCATCATAACTGATCGTGCCCATCTAGAAAGGCTTTGACGGAATCAGTGACGAGCTGCTTTCACGCCGCTCTATCTTTGGCTTTCTTCAAAGTAGTAGAAACTGGAAGCTAGTTTTTATATACTGTCTTCCTATAATTTCCTCTTTCCCTGGTTGAAGCAGGTCTCGTATATGCATTCCATGTCCCAATTCTGATCTTGCGAATTCGCGGACGGTTAATACTATGTACCTACGTTGTCGTTAGTTTTTGTTTTCACCCCTACCAAGCACGTGCATTTTTAAATCTTTCACATTATTATTTCAGTGTGAAGATCTTCAAGTAAGACTAGCGGCGCCCTACCAGCTCCGACCTAAGCCTGATGCCAAAGATCTAGGATTCGGGAAATATTTCACGGACCATATGTTGAAAATCAGCTACTTCAAGGAATTAGGAGGCTGGCAAAAACCTGAAATAATGCCATTTGAAAATCTTAGTATACACCCAGCTTCAAAGGCTCTGCACTACGCGATACAAGTAAGTTGAAATCGTTTTATCACTGTTAAATGGAAATGTACAATTTTAAGTAGATTAACTACATATATACTTACATAGGCCTATGTTGTGTGTGTTGGTGAGCTTACTGATTTTTGGCAGAGAAAGCTTATATTCGAGGATACGAAAATCAGATCTGGGTTATATTGTCCCTCGCTTCCAGCTTCATTCGTGATGCGGGTTTTTAGCTTTACGAGGTTCTAAAATCTCTGGTGTTGAAGTAAGTTGGTGAGGCTTTTGTTGGACAGCAAGTTGCTTTTTGGCCCTCACGGGTGCTGTTATAGATTTTTCTAGTAAGAGCCGTAGATTTCTGCTCTGGGAAAAGCCATTGTTGCGTGGCTCTAATAAGAGCCCTTTTTGGGTGGCTCTGATAAGAGCCGTTGATTTTGGCTCTGAAAAGGGCCGTTGTTCGGTGGCTCTGATAAGAGCCGTTGGTTTTGGCTCTGAAAAGGGCCGTTTTTTGATCGAAACGTTGTGGTTGAAAGATTAATCAACCGGTGAGAACACCGGCTGGTCCAGGGTGCGCCGGGCATGGGTATCACTCTTACTTGCTACACGGAGACGCTCCTTCAATGCACCCCACATTGTTACCCCACATTATGACAAGTTTTGAATATTAAAAGATTTAAACAAGAGATAAAGTTAACTGAGTCATCATACTATTATTTTGGTTCTTTGCAGCTCTTCGAAGCTCACAAAGCGTACCGAGGGGTAGATGAGAAAATCCGATTGTTCCGACCAGACCTAAACATGGAGCGAATGAACCTAGCGGCCGCGCGGTCTGGCCTGCCTACCTTCGATGGAGATGAGCTTATCAAATGCATCACGCGGCTTGTACAAATAGAGCAGGACTGGGTCCCGCGGTCGGAAACATCCACGCTCTATATACGACATTCATTAATTGGAACTGAGGTTGGTAATCATTTATTTTATTTATTGTTAGCAGTGCTTATTAAAGAGGGTACCTACACACTTCGGGTTCTAGTCGTAACACACTTCGGTATTGCGGCAGTGAGGAGAATATGGAATGAGGGTAGACAGAGAGCTGGTTTGGGCGACGGGCTGGAGTACCAGTCTGTGATAGCGATCGGTGATGTATGGGTAAGTGTGAATCAACTTTGATAAACGAGTAGTTGGAGCAAGCCTTGTCAGTACTTTGATTTTTATAATGACTGCCGAGATATTGGAGGTCCGTATTATTGTCCAATGGTGTATCATCTGAGTGTCCTACTAGAATCTTAGTGACGCTGATGGAGCACTATGCCCATCAGCTAACATTATTTATTTGTTTATAGGCGAGCAGTACCTATAATATACTGATGTGCCTTTATCAAACAAAGTCGAATAAAATTAGTAATTATCTACCAAGGAATTTTTTCCTTCTTTATCCTAAGGTCCAGTCTATTCTTAAATGTGTTTATAGTTCTTGTTGAGATTACATCGGTTTTAACGTGAATACGTCTTTAAAATTTCAATTTAGGGAGGCAAGTCAAAAAAACGAATGATAACAAAATCGGGGGATACAGTTTGGTGTTGCAGCTTCAGATCTATCATCTCCATTCCAAATTCAATTGGCTTATGTAAACGTATTCACGTACAACACACTGCCGTGTTCATGACACTGCCACTCCACATTATTTTACTACATTAAAATTGTGGTCCAAATCGCACCAACGACGCTACCGAGAACCAACAGTACAAAACCAGAACTTGTGCAGAAAGTGAAGCGTCGTAGGTGAGGTTGCCCGTGTGCCATTTTACTAATTTTGTTACGTTGACGAAATTGCCCTGTCATTACTAATACAACTTAAAGTGTTTGATACTTGGTAGACACCAATTCGGTTTTCATCAGTAGACTCGCGTCTACCAAGAAGTCCGTGCCTTGGCTGCTGATTAAAATCTTATTGTTAGTTCACCAGAACGCCACAATGGTTCTTTTTTGCACAAACTCTAATATCTCGGCCTCTCGTTATGTTGGTTCCTGTTAGCGTTGCTAGTGTAATTCAGACCTAAGATTTAGTCATCCTTATCCTTACTTATTAGTATTATAAATCCGAAAGTGTGTTTGTTAGTTTGTTCCTCTTAACACAGCAACGGAGCAACAGATTGACTTGATTTTTGGCATTGACATACTTTAAAAGACTGAAATTGACATAGGCTACTTTTTATCACGGAAAAATGAAAGGGTCCCATGGTACAGTACAAACATCAATATATTACGCAGACGCAGCCGCGAGCAAAATCTAAGTAGTTAAACATAAACAGACTTAGTCAGTAATTAAATTAAAGCTCATGTGCAATTGAGATCAAATTGAAACATTTGAAAGCACGGCTTGCCGGTCAACTCTGATACTGAAGAATATAGTTGTGAATCAACATTCATATATAATTATCTTTATGGATTCATATTATATTTAAAGAAAATGAGTATTGCTAAATATGAACTTGATACCGAGTTCGTGTAACCATAACAATTAGGTTTATGTGTGAATCCTATTCTGGTTCTTAATACAGATAGTGCCCGACCACAACATTGATTTTGAGTAGGTACCTAATTCGTTTTATCCTTAGAATAATGAAAGACAGTATGTGAAGTTACTTAGAAGTGACAAATAGTAAGAAAATTGTTGTTTATGATCACAGCAAGATGGCGTCGCATAGAAACTGCTATGTAATCTTGACACACATGACACTTGAACTACTGATTAAATGTCAAATTGAATTGCATTGAATTGGCGGACAAGCTGCAAACGCATTCTAGGCGGAGCTTATATTTTGAACTTTAATTCGATAGTAATAGTGCCATCTCATTTCAAACACTGTGAGTATGGGTTTATCTCTGTGTTCGGTGACAATATTGATTTTATTTTTAAACATTATGTTGAAACTGTCGTTGTTGACGTAAGCGATGTGAGATTACGAGATTACGGATAATTACGAAGTTATTGGCCTGATCTTCAAAGTGAAAGCAAATGGTTTAACCTCTTAAAATTAAATGTGTAAGTTTCGAATTGTAATCAGGTCCTTATTATAATG
The DNA here is from genome assembly GCA_964007245.1 of Hypomecis atomaria. Classification (NCBI taxonomy): domain Eukaryota; kingdom Metazoa; phylum Arthropoda; class Insecta; order Lepidoptera; family Geometridae; genus Hypomecis; species Hypomecis atomaria. The sequence goes on from OZ023289.1 coordinate 6,120,340, forward strand.
GGAATTAAAATGGCAGTGGGCAGGTCACATAACTCGAAAGACCGATGACCGATGGGGTCAAAAAGTTCTCGAGTAAATCGTAGGACGTCCACTCACAAGGACGGATGACCGCAGGATCATGCTGGATGCAAACCGTTTCCAACCGCTTATGTCCAGGAGCACTGATGATCAATGCGGTCGAAAAGCACTCCAGTCGATATCACGTACCGGCAAGCGCAACGTAAGACGTCCACCTACGAGGTGGACAGATGATCTCATTAAGGCAGCAGGATCACGAAGGAGTCGCTTTCAGCCAGTCTTATTGGAGATCTATAGGTGAGGCCTATGTCTGGACACAAGCCTACCCACACCTACACACTTCGGAGGTACAAATGCGTACGCACAGACACCCGCAGTCAGTACCAGTCCAGATTTAAGGCATAATTTAGTCGTTCCATTGGTCTAAGCAAAGCTTCGGTCTCCTCGTATGTTAGGCTTTTCAGCCAATCAACTAGTAGAGCTTTGCAATCACAGGATGATAGATGATAAATATTCATGCATTTGTTAGCTCTGTTGTATACTGAGCGCTGTTTACCTCGAATTGTCGTCCGGTAAGTTCGAGTCTATGGAATTTGTTTTCACAGACGTTACGTCCCTTCCTTTTGTCAAGATAGTTAGGATCAAATGGAAGCTGGGAGTGCTTTTTTTAGAATAATCTGTTGAATATACAGCTGTCGGACTGTTAAGACATAACACTCCGCGTACAACAGAGCTGTCGGATGCCTGATGGGTTTGCACAACATGACCTTCAAAATAGCTCTCTGCGCTATTTCTAGCCTTTTTAAATGTGTGGCAAAGGTTCCACCCCGTACTGTGACACAGTAGAACAGAATTGATTGTACCAAGGCATAATAAACTGTTTTCAGTAAGTCAGGAGGAGCTGCGGATCTCAGTTTTTTGAAAACGCTCATGAGTTTCCTCACTCGCGGTACCAAGGCTTGCAGCTGACCATTCCAGCTTAGCGTAGAGTCCATGATTATGCCCAGGTACTTGAATTGTTCCGTCTTTGTTAACGGCAAACAAGAGCAGGGCTCAACTTTGGTGTTATTACTGCAAGTGTGTGCTTTTATTGAAAAAGTCACAGCTGGCTGTGACTTTGAGCTAGGAGAAAAGACCATATACTTCGTTTTTTCGAGATTTAATGTCAGCAAGTTGTCCGAAAGCCACTTTGTTACTATTTGCAGGGCTTACTCTGCATTATCTGCGTTGATATCTTTTGTGGTCGTGTTGGGTAGAATCACACTTTGTTTCCTCGATAAAGAACAGATTTTCATTTCAGAGTAAAGTAGAGGGAAGCAAACAACCCCCACTTTAAATTTACTAACCGCGAGCGTAGCGAACGAACATTTTTCTGTATTTTTTGCTGATGATCTTGGTTAGCACGTGCTAAAAGGAAACGTGCTGTGCCAACCCCACCTAGAGGAATACAATTAAGATTCACGTCACTAATTGTATGTTCGTTTATTAGCCAACGTTTGGAATAATGGCACCGGACTCTGCGCTTCTGTTCGTGATTCTGTCTCCCGTGAGCGCATATTACAAGGCTAGCAGTGACGGCGCCGTGTCAATATACGCCGATCCTAACGTGGTGCGCGCCTTCCCCGGCGGCGTCGGCAACAGGAAGGTCGGCTCTAACTACGGGCCTACGATCGGTGAGTGCAACTATTACTTCCTTACATAGTATAAAATAAAGTCGCTATTTTCGTTTGTTTGTTTGTTTGTCTGTCTGTATGCTTAAATCTTTAAAACTACGCAACGGATTTTGATGCGGTTTTTTTTAATGGATAGAGTGATTCAAGAGGAAGGTTTATATGTATAAAAATTCCCGAAATTCCCACGGGAACGGGCACAACGCGGGTAAAACCGCGGGGCGCTGCTAGTATAAAATAAAGTCGCTATTTTTGTCTGTTTCTCTGTATGCTTAAATCTTTAAAACTACGCAACGGATTTTGATGCGGTTTTTTTTTAATGGATAGAGTGATTCAAGAGGAAGGTTTATATGTATAATACACCTGTGCGAAGCCGGGGCGGGTCGTCTAGTATATTATATATCACTAGCAGCGCCCCGCGGTTTTACCCGCGTTGTGCCCGTCCCCGTGGGAATTTCGGGAATTTTTATACATATAAACCTTCCTCTTGAATCACTTTATCCATTAAAAAAAACCGCATCAAAATCCGTTGCGTAGTTTTAAAGATTTAAGCATACAGACAAACAAACAAACAAACAAACGAAAATAAAGACTTTATTTTATACTATGTAAGGATAACTACAGAAAAAAGACAATAAATAAAAATTAAACGTTCGATAAAAGACAGATTGAATATTTCTTTCGATAATATAGATATAGTTTTGTTGTAACAGTGTAATAAACAAACAGTAATTTTAAAGATATGTAGAGCATAGAATAAGATAAATACACATATATGTGTATATCTAGTATAAAGTCACAAACATAGAAGTGCTAAGGCGTATAGGGAAGAAACTAGAACTTGTCTGATCCTTATAATAGCTGAAAGATGCCTACCTCGACCACGTACTGCGATATGACTGGTATTCCAACCTGCACACTATTTTGATGAGATGATCAAATACCGGGCAAGCGTAAGAGTTGAAGGCGGAAGATACCATGACTCGGAACTTGACGACATAAACGGCTCTAACTTAGAATACTCTTTGTACAGTAAAATCAAAAAATTGTGTTTAGTTGACAAAGGGCACAGACCCTGGAGTCTGTGGTTACTAAATTTTTGAATAAAAAAAAACTGCTCTTAACTTTTTTTTAGGATAACCGAGAAGTTTGATCTTTTCACGACTGCAATATGTCATGAATCTGCATAAATGGTTTTCATTTCAACCACCTTTACGCGTAACCCTGATGAAAGTTCTTGACACACGGACGGACGGGTAACAAAGCGATCCTATAAGGGTTCCGTTTTTTCCTTTTGAGTTACGGAACCCTTAAAATACCTACGTGCTCCATATTGTTTGATGATCTATGTATCGGACTAATTATAATAATGTTTTTACCCAGTCATCATGCCTATTGGTAAACATTTCCAGTTATTGCCTACATCTGTTCGCTCCGATATTCAATGCTCGAAATACAAACATAATATAAATGTTCATCAAGTAAATAACACAATGTACTATAGAAACTCATTTAATACTGCAACAAAAATTTATAACAAACTTCCATTACATTTAAAAAGTTCAGATGGTAAGAAATTCAAATATAGGCTCAAAAACTGGTTGACAGATAAAGCGTTCTATACACTGGATGAATTTTATACATATACCGATGATTATATAAAAAAATGTACCTAGAAAATTAGATTTAGGATTATTTTCATTGTATATAACTATGTAATATTTGGAACTCTTGGTCTATTTTCATTTGTAGGTATATTTAGTAGAAGGCATGTGTATTAGTATTTTGTATATATTCTACATTATATACCACCCCTATACTACCTATATTGCATGTCCGTTATTAGGATAAACTGTTGGATCTAAAATTTAATGTAACACCTAAACTTGTACACAGTTCAAGCAATAAATGTTATTCTGATTCTGATTCTGATCAGGGTTTCATATTGAGTGGACCACCACCAAAACTAAATACCGAAATACAATACATACAATATTTTATATTAATAACACCATTGTTACATGTAAAATCGATTATACAATTATTTCAATTATATTAATTATTATCAATTATACAATTAATTTGTTATAATGATACATTCAATTGTTACACTACATAAAACAGGACTATATAATAAATAAACGTATGAAACTCACTGCCATTAAAAGTAACTCGAGTTGAAGTTGATGTTCTAACTGTAAAAAAAACAAAATTTATAGAAAACAATTTCCCATTAAAATAACTTTTTGATGCAGTTTGTTGAAAATTATTTGATTCATATTGGTAACGGTTACATTTCCTGGAGGTAGGTACCGGGTTTGTAAACTTGCGTTAGACGGGTCGTACTCGTAGCCCAGCCAAATTTGGGAACCACTGGCCTAGATTTCTACAGTAGTGCTACGCGTAGACTATGCCGTAGGGTTGTTAGCTACGTCGTAGTGTCTACGCCGATCATATTAGTAGGCTGTATCTTCGGGGCTAGGCTAAGTAACTAAGGTCCTTCGCACACGAGGCGTAGGCGTAGTCGTATCGTAAGCGTATCGTTACGACGCAACGCGTACGTGACGAGTAGTGTTTCAAACACACAAATATCGTCGCGTAGGCGTATCGTTTTGTAATATCTCCGTTGAAATCATGGCTTTATATTGACGTTTTACCAAAATCAGTTTATTTTAGAAGATATTGCTGCGTAAGCTTTATCTGTTACATTTTTCTATGAATATTTACTCAATAAATAATTAAATAAACAAAGGAAAGATTCAACCAATGTCACGAATTCAATCACTGTATCATTCATATTGAAATTAAAAGTCGTAAGAAGTTACATAATTAATATACAGTCAAATTTCTAAAGGAATAAATCAACAGTTATTTTTTACACCTGCTTTTTACGCCAGTACGCTACGCCCGTCGTAATGACAGTAACGTTGTCCGTCCACCAATAAATAAGCTAAAACTACGTTAGTGATGGCCAGTTTGTGCTAGAAGACGACACGTGCAATGACGAGACTGTAGAGGAGGACTATCGTCATAGGAGAAGAAGATTGATTATGCTTATTTTATGGAGAAAAAACGGAAACATAGAAACTGGATAAGTCAACACATTCAGTCGTATGAAACAAGCAGCGAATTTAACACTTTTTTTAATGAACTTGACGACAAAAAATTTAAGATGTACTTTTTGATGAAATGAAAATTTTAACACGTTCGAACAACACTATCGACAGGCGTCAGAGGGGTAGGGCAAGGGGGTGAGAGGCGCTTAGTTTAGCTCAGTTAGTTACGGATCAGCCGCACAACTAAGTTAGTTCCACTTAGCTGGAGCATTTCACGTAGCTTAGCTGGCATAGTTTGCGGTGGACGCATATGTATGAAAAACTGGCTGAACTATACGAGCTAAGCTAAACTAACTTAGTTTAGCCGGCGGTGGACGTTCGGCTTAAATGCCTCCTACGATACGCTGTAGCACCGGTTGGAATCCGAGGCAGGTATTAATAAAACCGTATTTTGCAGAGGCGACGGTGCGAGCGGCCAAACTGGGTCACCACCAGGTCCTGTGGCTGTTTGGGCCTGATCATCAACTCACTGAAGTCGGCGCCATGAACATTTTTATCGTTTACATCAACGACAAAGGAGGTAAACTTCATCGCAATAATTAGATAATTAAACCTAATACCAGAACTTACTCTCTTGGTCCATAATGGAGCTGGGTTGGATTCGATAGCAAATAACTTTGTCAGCTTCGTGCCTTATTATTTCTGAACACCGCGATCAACTTCCTAACTATGTAAAATAACAACAATAACTATATAACCTACGGATCTCCACAAAGAGAGAGGTTGGAAGCGCGTGCATCCAGCGTCATCTCAGGATCACGCTGGATGATGAGATCGTCTGATGATCACGCTGGATGATGAGATGGTCTTGATGAGATCGTCTGATGATCACGCTGGATGATGAGATGGTCTTGATGAGATCGTCTGTCCGCCTCATAGGTGGACACCCTACGCTGCGCTTTCCAGTACGTGGTCTCCAATCGAGAACGTTTCGTCCTCACCGGTTATCAGTCCTCCGAGCTATGTGCCATGCTCACTGCCACTTCAACTTGCCAATCCGCTGGGCTATGTCGGTAACTTTGATTCTTCTACGGATCTCCTTATTCCTGAGTCTATTTCGCAGAGAGATTCCGAGCATAGCCCTCTCCATGGCTCGTTGGGCTACTTGGAGCTTACTAATAAGGCCCATAGTGAGAGACCACGTTTCTGTGCCATAAGTCATCACTGGCAACACACACTGATCGATAATTTTCGACTTAAGGCACTGTGGTACATATGTCGGACGATAAAACGTTACGCAATTATTTGATATCCCTCTAGCATCAAAATTAATTCATGAAATTACGTCTCACAGAATCTTTATTCTTGCATGAACGTACCAAAAATAATCAAAAAATGTAATTTGGTAAAAGATTGACTGAATAGCTTAATATAATTCTCATATACTGACAAATAATATATTTTTATTTATTTAATTATGTACAAAAACATTGTAACAATAAATAACACTATTAAACCTAGATAAGGTTTTGGCACAGCGTCCTCTATTAAAGTTGATTGTCTGGTAACTAGCATCTTACAAATGATATCATACATGAACATATTATAAAAAAATCCTTATAAAATGAAACCGAAATCCATTGTTTTAGTAATTCAATTAAGTTTTGATGTCAGTTCTGGTCAATCTTATAATAATTTAAAAGTAATGTTGCCATTATATTTTTAAGTTTACTAGTTCTTTAGCAATTATTGTAAATGACATGCCCAATGTGTGGAGATGTTACAAGGCCAATAAATTACTATACTTTACATCTAAGCTTGTGTCCAAGTTTAATATATCGAATTTTGTTCTTAGAAAAGCAACTGAGCACACCGCCATTGAGCGGCCTCATCCTGCCGGGAGTGACTCGTCGGTCCGCCCTCGAGCTGGCGGCGCAGTGGGACGACCTCGTGGTCGAAGAAGAGGTCCTCACTATGGCGCGTATTGTGGACCTCAATAACCAAGGACGGGTAAGTTACTATAAATTACTAAACGCATATACAACACTAATAGGCTATTTGATAACATTGAAAATATACTATTGATTGTGGTAATCCAAACAGATAATAGCCTGAAAAAGACACATTTCACTTTATTTAAAATAAAATATGTCTAATTTTCGCAATTTGCACGAAATAAAATACGATATATTTTTGATATTTTATCTGTGATGTGAACGCTCTAAGATGGGCGGCAATTCTGGTTACGTCACATGCTAGTAAGCGAGAATTTCTCGATTGATCGGAGTAATATTATTGGATCTGTAAGTTACTTTAAAGTATTTTTTGTCAATTTTTAGATGTGAATTAGCGTATTGACTAGTATTAAATGGCGTTATTTACTAGTGTGTGACGTAACAGACCAGCGCCATTACAGAATCTCGTTTTTGGCGGGATCTTGAATGTCTATTCTTTAACACTTGATTTTCTTTTTAAATACAGTAGATCTCTCGAAAATATAAATCAATCCATCCATCCATCAGCCGTAAGACGTCCACTGCTGGACACAGGCCTCCCCAATGGATTTCCAATAAGGCCGGTTGGAAGCAGCCTGCATCCAGCGCGTTCCTGCTATCTTTATTATATCGTCAGTCCACCTAGTCGGTGGACGTCCTACGCTGCGCTTGCTGGTCCGTGGTCTCCATTCGAGAACTTTACTGCCCCATCGGCCATCCGTTCTCCGAACTATGTGCCCTGCCCATTGCCACTTTAATTTGCTAATCCGCTGGGCTATGTCGGTAACTTTGGTTCGTCTGCGGATCTCCTCATTTCTGATTCGATCTCGCAGAGAAAATATAAATATAGTGTGCTTATTATGCACTAACAAATAATTTAAAACTATTTCCAATATCAAGTCAAATACATAGTCTATTATTGCTTGTGCCATAATTTGTCCAGTTGGGCCATTAAACAAATTGGTCTCAACCTCCTCCTACTAAAATTACGTGGAGTAGTGTTTTTTACGTCATTTATGAAGCTTTTTTATTTTATTTAATGTATGGTTTGCGTTTCACTACATACCTACAACTGTCCGTCGACTACACCCAGTTTACAAAATCGATTTTTCGATTTCGACTTGTACTAAAGATTCTTTAGTTATGTTTTCTTTTGTTTAACTTCATAATTGGCGTAAAAACATTACCTACTCTAAACGAAATTTCAGTGGAGGACGTTGGGAGTAAACCCCTTCAACGCTATACAGGGTTATTCCTAATCAATTAGCATCCTTTTAGGGGTTTATTCTATACATCAAAACTAACAACTTTTGTTCTGCGACTTTTGTCAAAACTCAAAAAAAATGGTTGTTCGCGACAAAATGTATGGAAGAGCTGATTTTTTTTTTTGAGTTATGGAAAAAGACGCAGAATAAAAGTTGTTAGTTTTAATGTACAGAATAAGCCCCTAAAAGGATGCTTCATGATAAGGTATAACCCTGAATACTGCAAAGAAACATAACTTACAAATTATCTACTTAATTATATGTAACATAACATACCTAGTACCGGGAGTAAGATCACTTGCTGGTCCCAACCCAATAGAATATCAGCGTAGTTATGTTACGGTTCTAAATATTTTCATTTTGTTTATAATTAATGTTTTGGTATTGTGTACCAAATTGTTTTGCCCCGTTGAATAGTCGTCAGCTTCATTCATTCATTTCAGTTTTTAGCCGACTTCAAAAAATAAGGTTCTCAATTCGACGTATGTTTTTTTTTTTTATGTTACACGATTAATTCGTCAATTATGAATCGATTTTGAATATTCTTTTTGATAGATCATATTTCAGATGTGGTCCCATTTAAATTTCAACGAAATTGGCTGAGCTGTTGTTGAAAAATCAACAAAAAATACTACATCGATGATACATTGATCCGTGCAAACTATTCGAGTTTTGTACACGGTTGATAAAATTATGATCAACTAGCTGCGCCCCGCGGTGTTACCCGCGTTAGCCCGAAATAAAAAGTAGCCTATGTGTCAATCCAAGATCAATTCGGTACGAAGGTAGCTTACCTTAGTACCGAAGTTCATTCAAATCGGTTCATCTGTTTGTGCGTGAAAGAGTAACAAACATCCATACATACTCACAAACTTTTGCGTTTACATATAATGTTAGTAGGATTTATTAAATATCATTTGCACATACAAATGGCTCCCTAAGAGAGAAGCTTATCCCCAGCAGTGGGATAGAGAAGGCTGTAGATGATGATGATGACACAGTTCAAGTCGGTTGTGCAATTTTTGAAGAAAAATAATCATTAATTTATTTATCTCTCTAATCAGTTACTGGAGATGTTCGGTGCCGGCACAGCCGCGGTGATCAGCCCCGTCAGCCGAGTGGGCTTCCTCGAAAACAACATCGACATCCCCACTATGAAACAAGCAAAACCAGTCTACCAACGAATAAAGGACACCCTCCTCGCCACACAATACGGGAAAATACAGCACCCCTACGCCAAAGTCATTACATAGGGACGCAACTTCATCTTCAATCAGTGTTGCCATCTGGATAAGGTATGCAGTCCGTATTTTCGCACAAAAAGTTCGTATAGAATCCGTATTTCCTTGCTTTACCATAGTTTCTCGCCCAAAAAGCAAACCAAGGGATCTGGATCCCCAGTGAAGCCTGATTTCTCCATAGTTCGTCGTCAAACTCGAGCTGCCTTATTCAATCCACCAAATAAGTTCTCGCAAAGTGGGACCAAACTGTGTACAGTAGCTCAAAAATCTATTAAAACATGGTAAATAAATGCGCAGAGTAAAACAACCGCATTGGATGCTTAATTTGAATGGAATATCATATTTTCTAATTTGATTTTTGTTTAAAGCCGCTATCACGCCGCCATATTTAACAAGCAATGTCAAAAGATAATAAGATCTGAAAATGTGAAATTCCTTTAAATGAAGATTGTTATGAAAAATAATATAATAGGAAAATCATTTCCCAAAACAAATAAAATTGAATACTGTACAAGGTAATGGCCTAAGCTCTATATATATTTTTGCATTATCTCTTTGCCTGGCCAAGATCACAAATCGCAGTCCTGGTAGGAAAATGGGAGGGAGGAGGACCCCCTCAGTAGAGCATCTACCTTCTTTTCCTTCTTAGATTATTTGCCTACTTTGTTTACTTGGATTATTTTACCATGAATATTTTTAAAAATCCGTATCCATGGCAACACTACCTTCAACGTCTTTCTAGACTTCACTACAGTGGTACAGTTAAAGACTTTAATGAAACAAATCAAACAAAAAATACCTTTTTTTCCCTCAGAGATCTGAATATTATGTAATCACTATACTCAACAAAACTTTGGACAGTAAATGAAAATTTTTGGTCATGTATAGCTTTTAAAAGGGATTGATCTCTATATTTAACAGATTTTATCGCTTTTTTACAATAAATTAATTGATTATAAAGTAAAAAAATGTTTTTTTGTTCATTTGGCCTTTTTTAGGGTTCCGTACCCAAAGGGTAAAAACGGGACCCTATTTCTAAGACTCCGATGTCCGTATGTCTGTCTGTCTGTCACCAGCCTGGAGACAGACAGACCGTGATAGCTAGACAGCTGAAATTTTCACAGATGATGTAGGTACTTCTATTGCCGCTATAACAACAATAGAATAGAAATACGTCATTAGTGAAAATTTCAACGTTCTAGCTATCACGGTTCATGAAATACAGCCTGGTGACCAACAGACGGACAGCGGAGTCTTAGTAATAGGGTTCTGTTCAAATTCTTGTTTTGAATAAATATTTAGTGTATTTCCACTCTGTCGACACAGCGAAAATACACTAAATATTTATTCAAAACAAGAATTTGAAGATGAACTTCCGCAAAGAATCAGAATCATTTATTGACGTATCGAGCTTAATACTATAATTAAAAATACAAATTCTGTATAATAATACATAGTACCGCCAACAATAGGTCTCGTCATTCAACTAACAAAATACAAAATTGAAACGAGTATAAAGTAAAAAATAGAAAGTATAGATTCAATAAATGGCACTTTTTAGGGTTCCGTACCCAAAGGCTAAACACGGAACCCTATAGTTTATAATAAACTATAGGGTTCGTGTTTAGCCTTTGGTTCCGTGTTTAGCCTTTGGGTACGGAACCCTAAAAAGTGCCAGTTGTCGAGTGTTGTGCCTAAATTAATAGAAATTAAACATAACAATAAACTTAGTAAGTGCGTTCGGGGTCACGATACTTTCTTTAAAAATGTAAACAGTAAATCCGTTTTTACACTATTTTTAGGGTTCCGTACCCAAAGGGAAAAACGGGACCCTATTACTAAGACTTCGATGTCCGTCTGTCTGTCTGTCACCGGGCTGTATCTCATAAACCGTTATAGTTAGAAAGCTGAAATTTTCACAGATGATGTATTTCTGTTGCCGCTATAACAACAAATACTAAAAACAAAATGAAATAAATATTTAAGGGCGGCGTTTTTCGCTCTATATTAATAATGGTAACAGGTAGATTCTTGGAATTTTCACTGAATATTTATATATTCACTTTAATAATAAATAATAAAATTAAAATAAAATAAATATTCAAGGGGGGCTCCCATACAGTACGGAACACTCCGTGCGCGAGTCCGACTCTTACTTGGCCGATTATTTTATTAGGGTTCCGTACCTCAAGAGGAAAAAACGGAACCCTTATGGGATCACTTTGTTGTCCGTCTGTCCGTCCGTCCGTCTGTCAAGACCCTTTTTCTCAGGAACGCGTGGAGGTATGAAGCTGAAATTTATATCAATTACTCATGTCTACTGTCCCTTGAAGCTGTGAAAAAATCAAACTTCTAAGCCAACGCAATCAAAAGATACAGCCGTTTATGCCGCAAATTTTGAAACTCGCAAGTACTCGCAAGGGAATCAAAACCTAAAGGGTACTTCCAGTCGACCTAGAATCTTGAAATTTGGCATGAAGCAACGTTTTATAGCACACATAAAGGAAAAATTCCGAAAACCTTAAATTTTTAGTTACATTACAAAATATATATTTTTTAATAAATATAAACTTATTACTTTTTTTGTCGTAATGAACGAACTTTGTAAACCTTGCAGGTTTGTACGGAACCCTCGGTGCGCGAGTCCGACTCGCACTTGGCCGGTTTTTATTACGTATAGGTTTGCGTTTGACTACATACTGCCTGAGATGTTAAGCAAATATGCAGTCTAGGGTATAGCACGCTTACCTAGAAGATAGGAAGATAGACTCGGGCAAACCGTTCTAAATTCTGGCTGTTCGTAATCGTATGAGGAATGTGGATTGGAAACGCTTGGTTCTAACGCTCGGAATGTCCACCATAAAAGGGTGGCGCTTTGGTCGCGTCTTACTATATTCAAAGAATAACAATCGTAACGAGTTTTATCCGATTTACACCTATATCAGTCTCAGTGGAACTGATTTATGTAGGATCTTGTAAACTATCACGTAATATCTTTAGTAGGGCTAATTGCTAAAGAAGGATGTCGGCAGCTCACACATACGAATAGGTGTTGTATACGATTACCTACACTCATTTTCTAACGTTTATTTCTAAAAATGGTATGGTCGTCAGAGTAATTTATGACACTTCTAAAACTGTTCTGATATGTACAAGTTCGTTATTAATGAAGTTTTAAATTATTTGGCCACAAAAGCATTGGTAGGGGATTAAGATGGTAAAAAAAAATAAAAAATCATTGTAATTTTTCTGGTGGTCTAATTTTAATTAGTGATATGAAAACAGCAAAATATCTCTATATTTTTGATGCACATATCATTATTAGAAAAGATGGTTTGTTCAGTGATTGCAAAAAAAATGTTTTGACAGGTCGAGTCTCTGCATCCTTCTTTAGTACTGAAAAGGTAGGCCAGTCTAAATTAAAGCGCCTGTTTAAAAGTGTTAGCAAAGTTTAATCATATGAAAAAGCTACTCTACAGACAAGGAAGTGGTGAATTTATCTTCGCAGAACCATAACATAAGTTTAACAGAACTTATCAAATGAGATGATCACAGCTTAGCTAGAGATAAAGCTACCTTCCATGTAGGTAAGTGTAATCGTAGACTGCATACTTATCTGCTTGTCCTGTGAACTTATACGGTATAAATAGTACCTATACTTAGCCAAATAAATTTCTTCATACATAGTACAAATTGACATCCCATCTTAATAGGTACAGGTCAATGAAGAGGCAATTTACAAATAATGTTAGAAACTAAATTATTTTTAGCTAAAATAATATTTTTCTTGACCTACTTTCCAAACTCAAAATCCCCAAAATAATGATTCGCTATGTAGCTATTTTAATTTGGTTTTAATAGCTCATTAGAGTATCATACTTATAGAACATGCGATAGCAGCGCTACATGCTGCGTACATAACAGACGTGTAAACTGCCACTGAACTAAATAACCACGAACAAATACAGTCGTGCACCGTCTATCGGTATATTAGGTAAACAAAAGTGTTGTTTTTCAAAATAAAAAAATTGAAAACATCTAAGTTAAAACATTTAGCTCTACGCAGTACTTGGTCTGATTTTACTTTTGTCAGTGAGTTCGGATTTATTATGCTGAATAATCGTTAATGTAAATAAGCATAGGTATATTTATTCGCCAGGAGTATTAACATACTATTTAAATGTGTATGGACTGTACCCGCGACCCAGTCTCTTGGTAATGAGTTCCTGAACGCGACTGTTCAAGCAGTTCGAGCTTGCTCCCTGCGTAATTCAGTCATAAGTTAATACGTAATCTTTATTTTCATTAATGGTAACAAATAAATGTACGCGCACTCGTTAGGTCAATTCTTATCTTATCTATCGTTTAAATGTTTGTGCCTTAGATCCAATGAAGTCAGTTTGCTGGAAGCGCGTTGTGGGTTTAGTATTTCAACGAGACTGTAGTGTACGAGTAATACTTGATTAAGACGTTTGGTTACAAATAAATAAAAGTGGTCAGTGAATTATTATCAGTGTTATAAAAGTGTGCCAGGAAATATTTACAAGAGTAAAATGCCTATTCGTCGCAGCAAGGTACGTGGTTGACATGTTATTTAAATATTATTTACCTTTTTTTATTGATAAGAGCTTCATTAAAAACCGAGAATTTAGTAGAAGCAAATTAGGTACTGATATTCAGGCTGAAAGTTCAATACTGTAGTTATGTTAAAAAGAACTCGACTAAGTGAATATTAAATAGATTTTATTTGCATTATTTTAACGAACAATGTTGAAATATAGCTAACTAATACCTACTTGCTTTAAAATGAATGTTCACTATCTACCTATATTTATTCGTGTTCGAGTTATACCTAAAAAATAGAATTTCAGTTCATTCTGATTTTCTAAGTTACGCATTTTCTCACTGAAAAGTTGGAAAAAAATGTAGCCATTAATTAAACTAAAGTCTAACATGCTAACTTATTGTAATTACAAAGGCATTTTAACAAACAAAATTTCATTCGTAGTGCCCGTAGTGCCTAAAAAACCGATTCGTTGTGTTGTACTTATAAATGTAGGTTTATAGGTATCCATAACGCCTAATTGGAGTAGGTTAATATTTTAAACCATAAATTAGCAGCTACTTTGATGCCACATGTGTGCAGCATGATTAAATGCTTGAATAATTATCATAATTAGTAGTTACAACAAGATAGGTCTAGGCTAGGTCATGATAAGGTTCGTGCCCACCGATATGCCCACGCGCACATATGAAAAATTTTGCCACCATTGTTATCGCGCGAAAACAAGATTAAATAATTAAATATTCAAACTTTGCCACGTTTCGACCGATAACAACGCTGCTGTTTTATCGTGGTTTTTAACTTAACCGACTTCCAAAAAGGAGGAGGTTCTATGTTCGTCTGTATGTGTTTTTTTTTTGTGTATGTTCATCGATTTCGCCAATTGTGAACCGAATCTGAAAATTCTTTTTTAGTTCGAAAGGGTATACTCTCGAAGTGGTCCCATTTAAATTTTACAGAAATCGGCTGAGTCGTTTTTAAAAAAATCGACAATAATGAGAGCAATTCGAGCGAAATATCCGAGTTTTGTACACGATGAACATCGATAATTTCGCCAATTGTGAACCGAATCGAAAAATTATTTTTTAGTTCGAAAGGGTGTTACTCCCGAGGTGTTACTCCCATTTAAATTTTACAGATATCGACCAAGCCCTTTTTGAAAAATCAACAATAATGTAAACAATTATAGCTAAATATTCGAATTTTGTAAACGATGGAAGGCGGTTTTGCCATTTTTTGCGAAAAATAATTGTTTTAAATCCACGTTGACTTTTAATTCGCCCGAGATGGTAAGACATGAAATGGTCTGAAACATCTAAAACATGCAAAACTTAGAACGTAAAACAAGTTGCTGTAAGCTTTACTTTGAAGACATATTATATATTATAAGAATAAATTTGAAATAAATTTGAAATGTTGTAACTTTGTAAGTATGCCTAGTTCAACTTGGAGGTCACGGTTAAAATTCAATGTACCTATAGCTAAACAAATATGACTTCTTATTGGTACTTTGTTGAATATGTGTTCCTTATATACTTAGTTAATTAAAGGATAGTGCTAAGTACTTCGCGGGCACAATCTTTTCAAAAACCTAAAACACAGTTTAACTTTAGACATAGGTATACCTATTTTGATTCAGTATATCGTTAACATTAACGTTAACACTTATATTCCCGACAAAAGCCCCATCATCGACACCAGCTTATATCGACCCACTGTTTGGTATAAGGCTCCTCTCTATTGTGCTATTTAGCCCACACGGACTAATCTCCTCCACTAAAACCAAAGACGGAAGCCTAGCTCTTACCGGCTTGCTAATAAACGCAGAGTTATGTAGGTACTCGTACTTCCCAGTAGTCACTCTAGAAAAAGACAAAACACAGTCTTTTTCCTTCTTTGACAATTTTTGACCGACGAACCGAACCGGAGGAGGTACTCAATTCGACGCGTATATATATATATATTTATGTATAACCCATAACTTTTTTCATAGTAATCCGATTTCAATAATTATTTTTTATTAGAAAGAGTATACTTCGAAATTGGTCCCATTAAAATTTTATTCAAATCGGTTGAGCCATTTTTGATAAATCAACAATAGTGTAAAAATTGCTACATCGATCCGTGCGAAATATTCGCGAATTCTGCACAAGGGTGAAATCGGTCATGCTATTTTTAGTAAAAATAATTATTTCACTTCTGAAAGGCAAGACGGACTAACTACTTCATAGTAAGTAATTGTGTTTGTCAATAAAGGGGCTAAGTTTTAATGAATGAACACTCGTAGGTATTGGTGAAATGGATATTCGAGAATCAGCACAAGCTGCAAGTGCGGTGGTGCAGCTCGTCGCTGCGGTTCAAAGAGCTGGAAGAGAGCGCGGCGCCTGCGCAGCCGGAGCCCGTGCCGCCCGCTGCTCCGCGACCTGACCTAACGCCTCTAATCTCCTTCAAGGTACAAATTCATATCACTGAACAAAACTCACTTGAAACTCGCAAGAGTATTCATTCATGATTAATAGTACACAACACACACACGGTTAAACTCACGAACTAACTAAAACGGTCGAGCCGCTGTGCATGAAAGTGTGCAAGCGCTGGCGGCAGTCGACGGTAACACACGTTTTCCCTGATTACTCCGAAACCGGTTGGATTCCTAGCGGCTCGATCGTTTTAGTTAATTCGTGAATTTAACCGTATATATGTACTATTCATTACCCAACAAAACAGTCCTGTTCTCAGTGCCCAAACGCAACCTTATGGAGGTTTTTTCCTCCTGGAATAGCAATCGCCAACCATTGTGCAAAGCTCCTGTAGACAGATCTCACTATAGAACCATCGACACGAAGAAGAAAAACTATTTATCTGTACTACAAAAATACAATAACTTACACTAAAACATTTTTGTTTAGATTGCAAAGAAAGACCTTTAAAACTCTAGATTCCACATTGCTTATTTTATTAGTCTAAGTACTCTTCGTGAGTTTATCCCCCATGACTCTACGATGCGTAAGCAACCGTTAATTCTCCATGAAAGTCCATGATTTGGAAATGAAATTGAAGGAGAATGATCCTTTTGTGATCATCTTTATCGCCAGTATATCTACCTTGTTCCAAGGAGTTTGAAATTATAATAGCAGTTATAGGCCGAATCATACAAATCGACAGATGTGAAATTAGTTACAAGCTGCGCGAAACCGAATCAACGCGCAGCTTTATGTGAGCTTCAGTCAGGATTGGTTGGATATTGCTCACCTTGTAGCAACTTCTCGTCCACTGACTTGTCAAATTCGGCCTATATGATAAGGAGGGTTAAATGAGATTCCTTAATAGCTCGTGTCACGGAAAACAATATTGCCCGTGAAGCTACTGGCAACAGTGTACTGTCACTGAAATCTACACGTACCCATACTACGGTTTGTTCAGACTAGTTCCATCGTCGAACTACTAAGTATTTTTTTCTCATTTGTTCGACCGTCAAACTAGTGAGAACGAAATTTATCGCTATTTCTGCTGCATTTAATTTGATTTGCGAAAATTGCCAGTAGCGATATTACTAATAGTTTCACGGGAAAGTAAAATTTACCATTTCAGTCTCTTCTGTCAGTGTCTAGCGGAATTGGCATTTTGTTTTAGCGGTAGTGTCATGGAGGATAAACGTCTTTGTGTAAATTGCGTTTTGTGTTTTGCGTGCCTTGCGTGTAATACGTTTTTACCGATGCTCTGTAAAGTGTCCTTTGACCATAATGGGTTAACTTTACCAGGTAATGTCAAGTGTGGTTTTGTGTATTGATTGTCATAAACAAATTACAAAACCGCGGATTGGTCAGCTGCACTTCATTTATTAAAATTGCCGTGTTTGGTGCGTTGGTTTTGAATCTATAGTTTAAAAATCTTTGAGACTGATTTGAAGATATCGGAATGTCTACAGCCACACCCCCACCTGACACGGTGCTTAATAATAATGACTTTATGGTCAAGATAACATTAAAATTTAATATTCTAGTAATTTTTGCCAAATCATCGGATAGTCGCTCATGGTCAGGGGTCAAATATTGCAGCTAAATAGGTACTATGTGGGTGTAGGTATATATTTTTTATTCACGACGATGATGAAACATATGATGTGTTTTGAACTATTCCAGTAATCATGCTTTATCATCAGTTTATTTACAAATTTTGCTATACTGTAGTATCGGTACCTACATACGTAGCTACTTGTATACCCACTAAGTAGGTACTTGCCTATGGACGTAGCTTTGACGCATAATGAACTACATTGCGCGTCATTACATTAAAATTTGAATAAATACTGCAAATTATAAAACAGCGCGATAACATTTCAAATTTTTCAAGAATAGTTTAAAATCAGACATTTTAAGTCATAAGTAATTTATTAATAAAATGACAATTTACACGTCATAAAAAATATTAAACAAATATAATACAAAAAACATTTTTTTTAAATAGTGAAAAATTAATACAATATAACAATAATAAAAAATAATGGTGGTAAAATACATGTCATAGGAAAATGATGTATCATATTATTATACAATAATAATACTATTAAATTATTTATTAAATGTATAAAATTCGTCAGTTCGTCAGTTCGTTTTATAGATTTTTACATACATGGCTATTGGTAGAACACACAAGCTCCTAGGCGCGATTGTAATTACGTCTAGATGAACAATTTAAATATGGGTGCTACCCTGAAATCACAAAAAGAATGTTGTTCTTTATACCTTTTTCTGGAAGTCAATGAAGTTTTTCATGGAAAAAATCAGGTTTGTTGTATTGGAGCCCTTAAACATTTTTTTTTTCTATGTTTAGTACCTACCTATTTGTTGTTACAGCGGCAACAAAAGTGAAAATTTCAACTTTCTAGCTATTACGGTTCATGAGATACAGCCTGGTGACAGACAGACGGACAGCGGAGTATTAGTAATAGGGTCCCGTTTTTACCCTTTGGGTACGGAACCCTAAAAATGAAAACGTTATCCTAAATTGATGGTCATCGTAGTTTCAGCCGACCAAGCTAGACGTAGGCTTCCCCTATAGGTCTCCAATAAGATTATTTGGAAGCGGCTTTCATCTAGAGCGATCCTGCGTTCATCCTAAATAAGGGAAGGTCCTATATAGATGACTAAAAAAATATATAATTAGTCCATCAGTTAGACTATCAAAAAATATTAGACAAGTATTTTTTCTTTTGTCAATCAAACAAAAATTGATGAAGATATAGTCCGGCAAAGTTCCGCGTGACGACACAAGTGCCATACAAATGTATTAACTTATGTAAGAGAGGTGACGTCACGACCCCACAACCAAACTTTGACAAGGTTTATCTTTTTCATTTGTTGTTTTATTTAAGAAATAAAAAATTACGTGTCCCAAATTTTTTGATAATCTAACTCGTGGGCTAATTATAATAACGACTTTTTTACCCAGTTATCATGCCTATTGTTACTTGCTCTTAACTCTCAATAAATGAAATCCATATTTTCAAAGTAATAACCCTCTGCATTCCGCATATGGATAAGGAAACAGCTGCACTAAATTATTGTATAATGCATATTTATCAGTATGATTATGGTTTCGTTTTGATAAACTTTCATATGCGGGCAAACAGTTTGCTTAACGAATGCGCTTGTTATTAAACAGTAACCTCATTAATATCTCTTTTGAACCTTTATCTTGTTTGTGTCGGTCGCAAGTACGTATTTATTTCTAAACTATCTTCGTGTCAGTCGAGAACTGTGTGATTTATGGCGTTTAGCAGTCTTGTCTGTCTCCACGTGACTATATTATTCTAGCAATCATACTAATATGTATTCCAAACGTGAAAGTTTGAAAGGATGGATGGATGGATGGGTGGATGGATGTTTTTTACTCTTTCACGCAAAAACTACTGAACGGATTAAGATGAAACTTTGCAATTATATAGCTTATATATCAGAATAACACATAGGCTATAAATAATAATGACATATGTTGAGTAAGTAGGAATAACTCTGCCTTCTGCGAGCTATTCTAGCGTGCGCTCCAAGAAATGTCAGAAAAGAACTGTCGAATCGAACAAATGTCAAATCGAATTTTTATGTTTTTTTTATTTTCCACCTCCTTTATTAAGGGTGGTAAGGTAGGGCCTCGAAATATCATGCGGGCGAAGCCGCGGGCAAAAGCTAGTGTGTAATGAACACCTATTATGACACAGTGCCACGGACGTTCAAACGCCGTTCTTCAATCCTCGCTCCATGCTATAGAGTCTAATGCATTTACGCACTAATAAGGTATTGCTTTACAAAGTACAGAGATTTTTAGGGGATGTTTGAGATTGCCCTTCTTATGATATACAACGTATGTGCGTCTTGCAACGTGATCTGAAATTTGAATCTGACAGTTGTGAGAATGTTCAGACCTCAGTCCAGAACCTTCCGACTTTAGATAGAAGGCTGCGTTTTCAGATCGCGTTGCAAGAGACGTAAAAACGTTGTTTATCTTTAAAAAAGGCCGTACAGGGGTAAGGAACACTCATCTTTCGAACAATTTAACTACGGAAGGGTCCCTAATATCATGTAAAATTATTTTAAAAAAATCAGCTATTTCTTACAACAATTTAATGACTGCACAAAATGTATAAAAGAGGTAATTTTCTTATTTCGATTTTGGATTTTATTCATAGAAAAAGTGCTATAATGATTAATAAATACGTATTTATTATATACCTATGAATGTATCTACATTTTGCAAAGCAATATCTTATATTCCTTTTCATATTACATTGCTTTTGAATATTTAGAGATATTCTATTGTATATGCGAGTGTTATATTTACGCCCTATACGCAACTTAGGAAGTCGTTGAAGTCCCTGATTATTTATCTGACGTATCGTAATTAGTCATAATGATAATTATTGAAAAACATGTATATCGTTGTTCGTCATAATTTTACGGTTGGCTGACTGAATTAAATTAATATTTTAGACTGTTTCAGTTTTTATACTTCACGTAAATGCGTTGGTAATTTTATAAATTATTATTTTAAAGTTTATTACTTAGGTTAATAACCTTTTGTTTTACAATGCAAGCTATCTTTACCTTTATTATTATGCCATTTGGCTCTATTTGTCTTATGAAAATATTTTCTATATTATTACCTATTGACAAACGGCAGGTGGTGCAAGTCCACAACCGAGTGGTGGCCCAGACTGGGAGCCTTACTGTGTAAGCGCTCTGAAGTTCGGCTTCGCTTTCCCTCCCGCTCGCTCTCGTGGCGAGAATAACTGGCGCGAGCAGGAGAAAAAGCGAAACTGAACGTTAGAGCGCTTACGCAGTAAGGCCCTGGGTCGGAGAATTCCGGGTAGACCAAGAATGAGATGGGTGCAATTAGTGGTCATCAAATGGATGGAATTGGCAAGGGATAGAGGTGAATGGCATAAACAAAAGGGAGGCCTATGTCCAGCAGCGGGTTACTAAATGCTGATGATGATGATTGACGAACGCATTTGGTGATCTTGATAAATATTCATTGTCTTTTTACGATTCTCATTATCGTATTCATGCATTATATTTCATTCCTTTTTATCTTTGCAATTACGCACTATACAGGGTTATTTCTAATCAATTAGCATCCTTTTAGGGGCTTATTCTGTACATCAAAACTAACAACTTTTGTTCTATGACTTTTATTAATTCTCAAACAAAAAAGTTGTTGGTCCAAAGCAAAATAACGTTCACTCTGGACAAAATGTATGGAACAGCTGATGTTTTTTTTAGTTTTGACAAAAGTCGCAGAACTAAAGTTGTTAGTTTTAATGTAGTTAGAATAAGCCCCTAAAAGGATGCTAATTGATTAGAAAGACCCTGTATATACGAGTAGTCACCTACGCTACATTGTCTCAGAACATTAATTAAATTATATTTGCACGTGGATATTTTATGGCTCATTACATAGGTAGTTATATTATACATTAATATTTCAGCACGAAGATCTTCAAGTTAGACTATCGGCGCCCTACCAGCTCCGACCAAAACCTGAAGCTAAAGAACTAGGCTTCGGAAAATACTTCACGGACCATATGATGAAAATCAACTACTTCACAGAGTTGGGAGGCTGGCAGAAACCTGAAATAATGCCTTTTGAAAACCTTAGTTTACACCCAGCATCAAAGGCTCTACACTACGCGATACAAGTGAGTTGAAATTGTTTTATCACTGTTAACTGTTAAGGCTAGTGTGAACAGCGAACTTGTCCATAAAAAATGATAAGCTGTAATCTACCTCTGAATAATAGGTCGGGGAAAAAGTCTATTCGCATTTTTAAAGAAAATTCAAAACATTTTTAATATAGTTTATTTACATTTAAATAAAGTATGTAGGTACCATTTTGTTCGATAACTTTTTGCCATCTTGTAGGTAGGGACATGATCCCATTGCTATAGAAATTTTGGGACTTCTGATCAAAATACCGCGACAAATGGTTTTGGCAGTCCTCTCGTGATGTTAACCTGACACTACCTAAAGAATTCTGAAGAAACCGAAACAGGTGGAAATCTGAAGGTGCAAGGTTAGGACTATACGGCGGATGCATTAACACCTCCCAGCCAAACTCTGAGTGCAGCATAAATTAAGAGAGTTTGGCTTTATTAGATCTCTTTCAGTGAGCTCGGGAGGTACCCAAATATCGAGAATTTTTGTGTACCCAGTTTTTTTCAAATGCGCCAAAACTATTTTATGGTCAATTCCCAGTTCTTCAGCTACGTCGTAACTACTGATATGCCGATCTTGCTCCACTTTTTCAAAAATGGCATCCATTTTATCCGTAATAGGGCGACCAGAGTGACGTGCGTCTTTGACATAAAAAAATTCCGGATTGAAAACGCTTAAACCAAATGTGTGCTACTCTCAGACATTGCACTAGGTCCATAAACATCGCAATTTTTTTTTTGCGGCTTGCGTTGCATTTTTACCTTTTTGTAGTAAAATTTTAAAATGTATCGAATTTCTTCATTAGAATCACTCATCTTGAAAGTACGAAAAACAAATGAAAATCACACATTTTCATAATTTTAATTTGGAGTTATGTTCTTTAAATTTTAAACTTTCAATGATACCAAAACCAGCCCGATACAAATAGTATCGCCAAAGATATTTTATTACAAGTTCATACATACTATAATGCGAAAAGACTTTTTCCTCAACCTAAAATTATCCGATTTGAGTGTTTTTTTTTTTCAAGTAATCAGCACTTCAACCGCTAGGCTTATAGGTATAAGCCTAGCGTAGAAGCCCCTTTTATCAAACATTTGCTCACCCACGTTTTCCGAACCAAAAAAACTTGAATGTTATCACTCGTACCTACGTATCAATACAAATATATGCGAACGTTGTTAGTATCAAGATTACCTTTATAAGTGCTGTTTGTCAACGCATTTCCATACCAGGAAGAGAAATAGAATCGTTTACATGTATTTTGCTGAATCATTACGAAAATAATCCTAACTGTAAAACGCTGGCGCTTTGCTGTATGATTTAATGATATGTGATTTATTGTCATAAACGCCATGCGATAATTACAGGACAAGCATGACAATCACGACCGAGATATTGATGTCCTTTATCTGATAATTTATAGAGCTTCAGTTTTTTATCACTTTAAATGCACAATAGTACCTTATTATATAGTAGGTATATAATACCTACTTATTGAAAGTGAAGTAGCGTTGTTTGAGTACAATTCATAGTCTAATTTTACTACTTTTAATACTTATGAGTATTCTACTTTTTAAGAGCTACGTACCACTTTGCTCTACTAACTCCATAAGATAATGAAAAGAAGTTGGAGTCGTCTTTTAGTCATCAGACATGTGACCTCGTTCTGTAATCTGCATAAATATTCTGCATAATAGTGCATGCCCATGCGGGTAGCTATTGATACTCTTGTAAAATATTAACCACCATGTATGTAACATGTGTACCATGTACCTATGTACACAGCTGACAATAAAATTTCTTGATTTCTAAAAGTAAAGAACTTTTTTTGTTTAAAAATGCTTTACACTTTATAATTTCGTGTTCCTTATTCAGTCAAACTTAGTCATTTGTTACTTTTAAGGACTGGTCTCTTTCAGTAGAGCAACTTCCTGGCTTCCCGATTTTCTACCAATGATTTCGTCTCCTTGTACGATATGACAAGTTATAGAGAAGTTATAAGCTCGAGTCTTGATACTACCATTTTGGTTCTTTGCAGCTATTTGAAGGTCTTAAAGCGTACCGAGGGGTAGATGACAAAATCCGATTGTTCCGACCAGATCTGAACATGGAGCGAATGAACCTAGCAGCCGCGCGGTCTGGCCTGCCCACCTTCGATGGAGAAGAGCTTATCAAATGCATCACGCGGCTTGTACAAATCGACCAGGAGTGGGTCCCGCACTCGGAAACTTCCACACTGTATATACGTCCTACGTTAATTGGAACTGAGGTTAGTAGTAAACTTTTAATCGTATAAAAGTTACTTCACTAAAGATGTAGTCCGAATTGCGGTGACTGCCTCAACGCCGCCAAAGACGCTAAGAGAACCAATATCACAAAAGTATATGAACATTAACTAAAACTAAACTGATAAATATAGACTTAATCAGCTGTTAAAATTAAATCACTATTATCTCATGTGCAAATGAGATCAAACAGAGATATTTAAAAGCGCGGCTTACTGGTCAACGCTGATGTCTGCTCTATAGTCTAGTTCTGAATCAACATTCATAAATTGCACCTTCGATACGACAAGCGCATATTTGTCAAGGCAAAGTAAGGGGAAATACGAGTATGCCTTGTCTTATCGAAGCTGCGAAGGTACGAATCTTTGGGGAATAAAGAACTTATTCTGGTTCTTAATACACACATTACACAGTGTATGACCACGTCATTGTTTTTGAGTAATTCGATATCTCTGTTATCGACGACAATATTGATGTTATTTCTAAACAAATCTTCAGACGCTTTTACGATTATGTTGAAACTATCGTTGTTTAACAGTAAAACTGCGTCAGAGTAACAGACGTAAGCGATGTGAGATAATACGCAGTTATTGTCCTGAACTTCAAACCGAGGGCAAATCGGGCAAATCATTTGACCTCTTAAAATTAAATTTAAAATTTTCGAATCGTAATTAGCTCCTTATTATAAGGCCAGTAAAATAGTTTTATTTATTTATAAAGATGCGGTTTAGCTAATGGCAGACGGACTATGTATTTACTGTACTGTACCAGCCTATTTAATAGTCCACTGCAGGACGTAGGCCTACCCACAAAGGGTGATTGGGCCATAGGCACCACACTGGCCCAGTGCGGGTTGGTGCATTCACATACGCCATCGAATTTCGTCTAAGGATATATGCAGGTTGCATCACGATGTTTTCCTTCACCGAAAAGCCAGTGGTGTGAAATTCCGTACATTTAAATTCCAAAGAACTTATTGGTACGGGACCGGGATTTGAACCCACGAACTCACGATTGTAAGGCGGGTGCCATTACCTCTAGACCACCACGGCTTTTTCTTACTATGTATTTGTTCCTCCTTATATTGCGACGCCCTGACGACGGGGTCAATGTTACTAGGTTAAAACTCTAATTTGCATATAACTCTATGCTGTTGATAAGTAGTACATTGTGCAGTAAACGAATATAAATATAAAGTAATAAATAAAGAAAATCTAGTGCTCACACAAAACTAGTTTAGTTTCTGAGTTTTTCTAGAATATATTTTCTTATCTGATATCTAAATTAATGTTACACTTGCTTAATATTTCAATTAGAAGTAGTGATAAAACTTCGCAAATACGTTATCTTAAGAATTTTGATAGGCTCGTTTCTTATCGTTCGCAAGAACTCTGGTTCTTACTGTATTTATAAATTATCACATTTACATTTATATTTACATTATATTTGTAAGCTGCAGAAATGGGAGGAGACGACCAAAAAAAGCGTGGATGAATTGTGTGAAAGATGATATGCGAGAGAAAGGAGTTGATGATGAGATGACGTATGATAGAGTGAAGTGGCGAAAGGAAACGTGCTGTGCCGACCCCACCTAGTGGGATAAGGACAGGATGATGATGCTGATGATTTACATTTGTATTGAACTAAATTCAAAAGACCGGAAAGATATGCAATAGTATAATAGAGTAGGTATGCAATTCATAATCTTTATTTGCGTATGTGGGTGTTTACAGTGCGATACAGATGTTATGTACAATATTTATGATCGGCATATTCTATCTTTTGGCATGCAATTATTCTAGTTATTAAGTAGGTACTTACATTTTACAGTTTCTAAATGGGAACAAATCTACCAAAACAAAACAGAAAGCAAGGCAAAACGCAACTACAACTTTAAACAATTAAAATAAACATTCGATTTCGTAAACAGCACAGGTAAACATAGATTAAACCAGCAAGAGAACGAGTGGATATACAAAATGTCAGTCAGTAAGGAATATAATATTTCCTACTTGAACTATACTGGGCGCCGCTCCTAAAGTAATATAAGGACATTTAAATAATTGTTTTTATCTACACTAATGTTGTAACATTCTATGTATGTTTCCAATACTTGACTTATAATGACTACTGTTATAGCGCAGACAACAAAACACTCAATTTAAGCAATTTCACATGATGTTATAATATCCACATCGATATCGTAAAATCTCATTATAACATCGCGCGCTCGCTCCTGATTGGCCCTGCGCGCGCAGCTGCGCTCTCATTGGTTAGATTTTAATGGCGCCAAGTTCAATGTGACAATACACGTACGCGTGAATTTAATGTTTCGCAGTATGTTTTTTATTTTTATTAGTGAAGATAAAGTAGTGTATGCAACTGCATATAACACGGGTATTAAAACACGAGTGTGAGTTTATGAAACGAGCGCAGCGAGTTTCATAATAGTAACGAGTTCAAACTTCATTATATGACAGTTGCATAAACTACTATAATGCGACTCTAGCCTCGCTACTTCCGTATATTTTCAGTATACCTAATTATAACACCTTCAGTATAAACACTATGTGTTTCCAGACATTATTAACAAAATGAGCTAAGGCGTATGCCCTCGATCAGCCAGCGAAATTCAATTTTCAGTAATGATTGAAAAAAGAAGAAACATGAAAAAATGCTATGTTTGTACTTCTCTAAATTATGGTGGTATAATAATAATAACCAGTTAGCAATTAATGTAAAAAATATCAGTTTGAATGTTATGATAATCAACGATAATTATCAAAAATCCATTTTCAAGTAATTCATTTTACTACCTGATTATCTCGATAATAATGTACTTATTTACCTACAGCAAATCTGAATGGTATCAGTCTCCTCTTGCTTGGTGGATTATAAGTTCACTTTAAAATTCAAAGACTCCGAAATTAACGCAAACTATTGTAATTACAATCTTACTGCCCTTATTTTACGGAACACACTAAAAAGAAATAGCAATATTATAAGTTGTTATATTTCGATGGAAATTTCAGTACAACCGATCATAATAAATCACAAACGACCGTATCTTCTGTTCTCTTTTCTTTAAATCCGTAATTGTCGAGTTTAGCACAGAGTAAAGTGAGGTGGCGGAAGTGGCTCATTTGCAACTAAAAACAAAACATAAGATCAGCGGTCACGGTAAGAGAGAGAAAGGGACAGGGGCAGTTCGGATTACAGAAGCGTTCGAATTATCCTGGGTACGGATTATCGAGGCTATACTATAGTTCGTAGCATGACCCATACCTAAGTGTTCTGACAAGTTGACACGGTTGCATAAATTTAATGGTACGAAATCGACAATCGTTTCATCCATTCAACCATCCATCCATCAGACATAGGACGTCCACTGCTGGATATAGGCCTCCCCTATAGATCTCCAATAAGACCGGTTGGTAGCGGCTTGCATCCAGCGCGATCCTGCGGTCTTAAAGAGGTCATCCGTCCACCTTGTCCTTGTGGGTGGACGTCCTACGCTGCGCTTGCCCGTGGTCTCCACTCGCGAAACTTTTCGACCAATCGACGCCTTGCGCTTTACGAATTGTCGACAGTCGTATCAGCAAAAATATTATTGGAATTACGTACTTAAATCCTATCTTTATCAAATATTATCGATTGGAAGACTTTACTTTGATTTGGCAAAGCAACAATATAAAGTCGACACCTACCTATAAATAATCTATACATATCATTAATATACATACGTGTACGCTGCGATTGTTTCGAATCTGTTATCAAGACCCCCAACAATCTGATAACGTTGTTATTGCGGTGATTAGTCCTACTTTCTTAAATTTACGCGTGATTAAATGTCTTGCCTAGTTGATGATTTCATATTTCCTTGTTTACTTCATGATTTTTAGTGCGTATGTGCCTTCCTGGAAAAGGCCAAGTAAAAACCTAATCGGATGTTTGTACACACACACAAGTATAATTTAGGTTACAATGACGAATTAAAAATAGGAAACAGCCTACAAAATGTACGGGTAAAACCATAGTACGTACACCAACAACACCAATAAACGACAAACCACCAAATAATAATAATAAGAACTACACCGAAGTGTACTTGGTGTATAGTTTTCCCAAGTTCCCAGAACATAGCTTGGGCTGTAAGTACCTACAACGCAGTTCTATCCAAACTATTCTGTCATGCCTATTTTCATATTGTCTTCGTGACCTACTAACATACATATACCTATATATTATCGATATTTTCAAAGCAAATTAATTTTTCAAGCATTTAATAAGTTATTTTTTTTATATTTCGTCCTAAAAGTGCACTTGCGATTAAGCTCGATTAAAACTCATAAAATAAGTAGGTAACCTTTACTCAGCCTTATTTTTGTGTATCAAGTCTGTCCTAAAGCCTTAATTGCTAGTTCATCATGACCATTTCAGCTATAGGTCACCCACTACTGAACATAGGCCTTAATAGATTCTTAATTAGACCTTATAGATCTCCAACAAGACCGATTGAAATGGACTCGCATCCAGCGCAGTCCTATTGCTACCCAACACTTCACTAAAGGTTCGCGCACATTATTTCGCAGCGCGAAATTCCGCTCAAATCGCGTATATGTCTTTTATATGAACTAACACATACTATGCCGGGGCGCAGCGGGTCACGTATTCCGCATTTCCATATTCATATTGCCTTGCGGCCCGCTACCGGGACAATTTTATCCCGGCAGTTCTACTAGTAGAACTTGCAGGAACGACCCGCTCTGCCCCGCAGCGATCCGACACAGTATGCGTTAGTAACCTTAATAAGTAAAAGTGAGAGGAAAGACCAAAAATGTATCGATGAATTGTTGCTATGAATATGACGTATGAGAGAGTTTTGTGGCGAAAAGAAACGTACTGTGCCAACCCCACCTACTGGAATCCAGTTAAGATGCCAACGCCACTAATTGTATGTTCGTTTATTAGCCAACGTTTGGAATAATGGCGCCGGACTCTGCGCTTCTTTTCGTGATCCTGTCTCCCGTGAGCGCATATTACAAGGCTAGCAGTGACGGCGCCGTGTCAATATACGCCGATCCTAACGTGGTGCGCGCCTTCCCCGGCGGCGTCGGCAATAGGAAAGTCGGGTCTAACTACGGACCTACGATCGGTGAGTGCTACTACCACCTAGTCAGATTACTACACGACAATACAAACAGTTAAGCCCGCGTCGACAGTAGAAAGGTCAGCTCCAACTACGGACCTACAGTCGGTGAGTCCAACTATCTCCTACAGTTCCTACAGCGGTGTTTGTCAGCGATCACCGAAATTAAGCAACGTTCCGCACGGTCAGTATTTGGATGGGTGACCGCGGGTGGCATTTTCCAACTGAGCGCTACCGTGGATCGGATGACACGTTAAATTGTAGGTCCCGGTTGTTTTAACCGTTTAGCCATGTCAGCGGCCTTCAGACGGCCTAAAAACTCTGACACCAGGGCTAGCGGCCTATACGAACTTACTTTTTATTAGGGTTCCGTACCCAAAGGGAAAAACGGGACCCTGTTACTAAGACTTGATGTCCGTCTGTCTGTCTGTCAACGGGCTGTATCTCATGAACCATGATAGCTAGGCAGCTGACATTTTCACAGATGATGTATTTCTGTTGCCGCTATAACAACAAATACTAAAAACAAAATATTAATATTTAAAGGGGGCTCCCATACAGTACGGAACCCTCCGTGCGCGAGTCCGACTCGTACTTGGCCGATTATTAGTACCTACAGCCAACGAAAGAACGCTATCCTGACAGGACGTGATCGAACGGACTACATAATTCGAGGTGGCGTTGAATTAAGATTAAAAATAAGTATTGTATATACTGTACTGTATTAACAAAAATGTGTACAAAAATAGATAGTTCTTATTTTCCTAGATTGCTACAGTAGTGCTACGCGTAGACACGATGCCGTAGCGTTGTTAGCTACGGCGTCGTATCTACGCCGATACTATTTCAAGTCTACAATTTTACAGTTCACACCTGCATTGGTTAGAATTGTTATTACGTTTTTTTCCTCGTTGTCAAGGACATTAGATAAAAGTAAATTTTACAAGCACAATTGGTATGTAAATCTTGTTGTATTCGCATTAATATTTAATTTTTCGCGAAGTTTTTGTTCACTGAAATGCCAGTATGTATTGTGAAATTCCGTATAATTTAACATCGGCTGTGACATTAGCTACAGGCTGCGGGAAACGCTTCAGTCAGGATTGGGTTATCCGCAGCTTGTAGCTAACATCACAGCCGCTATATGTTTGATTCGAACTTTACACGAACTCTGAAGAATATGAGCCAGGTATTAATGAAAGCGTCAATTGCAGAGGCGACGGCGCGAGCGGCCAAAATGGGTCATCACCAGGTCCTGTGGCTGTTCGGGCCTGATCATCAACTCACTGAAGTCGGCGCCATGAACATATTTATCGTTTACATCAACGACAAAGGAGGTAAACTATACTTCACAATCAATATACAACGTGTTTATGAGAGGTGTAAAAGTATTGTAACTACACATGCGGTAAGTACATCATAATGGACAACTTTTACTATGGGACCAAACCGGAATATGAGATAAAAAAATCAGCTGTTCCATACAAAATTGCACTCGAAAACAACAAAATGAAACAGCTGTTTTATTCTTGAATTTCGAGTTGGTCCCATAGATAGTACAGGTCATGTATGGTTACTGGTTATAGTATTACTGCACCTTCCATAAACACGTTGTAGGTATATACGAGTACCATTATATTCACTCAATACTTAATAATTAATCAATAACTACGCCATGAGGTACCTATATTCTTCTTCTTTTGCTCAATACTGTTAATACCTCAGAAGGGTATGAAAGCACTGTTGCGTCGAAGATTCACTTTTTCCGCGCGGAGGGACTCCACTTGCACTTGCTTTTGCTTTTTTTGGCTAGCGTTTTCTCCGATGAGAAAATTATCGTTTTGCTGTAAAGATAGTATCTTTTGTTCTTATTCTATGTGTAATACAATAATGTATCTGGGTTGAATTTGACAGCAAAATATGACACACGTGTTCCACGCTTACATCGACCACATTGCGCTTACAACTACTCGTACCATACCAATATAACAATATCTTTATTGTACACCAAATGACAATACATTAAAGAAACTATCAACTTAAACATATTGTAAAAGGGCAGCCTTATCGCGTTTGGCGATTTCTACCAAGCAACCTTTGGATGGACTGGACATTAATAATAATAATAATAAAAACGTTTATTGTTCATAAAAGTTAATACAAAACAAGTTGTGCACTAGATCCCACACTAGGGTGACCTGTGTCGTGGGATCTAGGCTCTTCCTTATAGTACTTATCAAAACAAAGTCACCATTATACTAATATACAAACTTAATTTAATATTCATAGTGCACTGGATCCCACACTAAAATGACTTGTGTCGTAGGATCCAGGCTCCTTCCCAGACGGGGAAGGTAATACTCACACAATGCTACATTTTAAATATGGAAACTAACTAACTTAACATGACTATTTTATACGAATAGTACAGCACCTACCTACATAAATATTTAACATTGTGGCTCAAATTAATAATTTCAAAAACTACGCCCATAATGAATTTTGAATTTTCACATTAAATGAAGTATACATTAGGTACATTAGTAAAATAATAATTAATAAGGAAATATCCAACGGAACAACAAATGTGAATATAACAACAAGAATATCAATATCCGGCTGATTATAAAGTTCTTGCGATATTACTAACTCTGAGGTGACTTTACCGCACCGGCCTTTTAATAGTCCTCTGACGAACATAGGCTTACCCATGAAAGGATGACGTAACTAAATCTATTATTTTCAACGTCATAGTGCACCAATGAGCTTGTAAACAAAGGATGGAAATAGTGCCACGTGTTGATTCAGTACTATGTGAGAATGGAGCGAGTTGATACCAAAGTCGATACAAAAAATTGCAGCCTCATTAATTAACATTATCATTTTATTCAATGATAATGGCAATGCTGTCATACATTGCAAGCTTTAGGGCGGGACTCCACCAAAGCGGTGATGTGTGCGGTGCGAGAAGAGATGTTTTTCAGCTGGGGTGCGAGGCGTTGAGTGCTCAGTGCGCATTCTGCGGGTTGCTGGCGGGCGCGAGAGGGGGGAGGGTGACATCGCTCACTGCACGCCGCTCACATCTCTCGTCTCCACTGCGCGTCGTCCGCGCACAGCTCACATCTCCGATTCCATCGCGCCATACAATTATTACACATCTCCGCACAGCGATCTCCACTAAAGCTGAGCGGAGACGAGATGTGTCAATAACATAATTCTATTGATTGTTTAAAAAAACATCTCTCGTCTCTCCGCTTTGGTGGAGTCCCGGCCTTAACTGGACTCACACTAACAACTTCGATAAACCGTCGTACATAACTGGATATGCGCCGGCCGATATTGTTACGTTATCGCATGACGATGTCTCTTTTGACCCTTTGCCCGGTAAATTCTCGACTCGTATCGAGCAACAGTTCGGGTCACTAACATCAGACATTTTTCCAGTAATACCGTTTATAATTATAATGGTGTGATGTGGTCTGACGACACTGGTTAGGAGCGTAAAAGCGTAGTGTTGTTGTATTTTCTTTGGTAAAAGTATGTAGAGATGAAGTTACGAGTACGTATTGAAAAGTGAAGTGAATTGGGGCAAGACTTTCTTATAAATGGCAGATTTGAAGACGGACCGATAGATAAGTTTAGATTAAATACAAGTACCTACATAAAAATGATATGGATCTACATAATATAATCGAACACCAAAAAACGGGTTTTCTGTAATAAATTTCCCAATAAACTCTACGAAAAAAAGGCGTGGTGGTCTGAAAAAAGCCGTGGTGGTCTAGTGGTAATGACACCGGCCTTTTAATCGTGAAATCCTGGGTTCAAATCCCGGTCCCGTACCAATGAGTTCTTCTGAATTTATGTACGGATTTTCACACCACTGGCTTTTCGGTGAAGGAAAACGTCGTAAGGCAACCTGCATATGCCCGTAGAAGAAATTCGATAGCGTATGTGAATCCACCAACCCGCACTGGGCTTTGAGAGCTTTTGTATTGCTGCTGATCTAATCTTGTATTTTTTCATATAGCAGACTATTCCATTCCAGCTTTTCTGTTTCCTACGTGATATAATCTAAAGCTTTTCAAGATCAGAGTGATTAGGTATCTTCTAAGTCTGCGTGCTTCATCTCCGACCAAAACATCGCTTTCACTTACCATCAGGCGAAATGGTGGTCAATTGCACTTATAAAAAAAATATTATTGTAAGTTTAACGGTCCGTTTTTTTTCTTAGAAAAGCAACTGAGCACACCTCCATTGAACGGTCTCATCCTACCGGGAGTTACTCGTCGGTCCATCATCGAGTTGGCGGCGGAGTGGGACGACCTCGTCGTCAAAGAAGAGGTCCTCAATATGGCGCGTGTCATGGAGCTCAATAAGAAAGGACGGGTAAGTTTTACACATCACAGGCACTGTAATGATATCTAACAGTTTCCGTCTTCATACAAACGGTCGGAACGCGACGAGCGCATAGGTATGTGCGGGAGCCAGAGAGACGAGACGCCGGGGCACACCCGCCCGCCAATCTCATGCCTCCCGCGCGCTCCCTACGCCCATGCTCAACACTACACCACGCGGTGTCGGCATTGTGCACACAAGCGCAATAGTTAGCGAATCACGGCGAAGTGTCATCTACAGCTAACTTCTCATCCGCCGACTTGTGTGGCGCCTAGTATAATTTCGGTATGCTAGTCAGTCGCGGCGCGCAGTAGTGACGAACGAACGAACGTGTGAATTTGTAGCTAGTAAACGTGCGATTAAAGTTTTAGTGTTTCTCTTTTTACTACGGAACACTAAAAACATCAAAAAACACAATATGTATTTTTATTCGACGCTTCCTTTTTCGTGCACAACGATTTTCATTTTAGTAATAAATAAAATAATTTTACATCATAATAGATAGAAACTAGAAAGAAACTCAAGTAGGTAAAGATAGTAAATAGAAGAAAATAAAATACTCAAGGCGGGCAACCCTAGCGCGTGATACGTTCTGCGTGGCCACGTGGCGCTGTAGATATATATCTCAAGGACAGGGCCGAGTCACAATACTGTTAGTTAGATATCATTAACGTGTCACAAGCTAACATAAACTACTCTAACGTATCTAGTCATTTAAGCACAAGACATGAGATTAAACGTACACAAAGAAATCACAACTAACATCAAAAGTATCTATATACTTACTAAAATAAAATAGTCGTCTACTGTACACATTTCACTTATCTTTGAATTTACTGATAATTTTACCGCTTTAATTTGCATGTATTCTATAGTATCCTAACAATCCTGAAACCATACGTCGACTCAAAAAGCGGCGGGATATTTTTGATTAGGATTAACAATTATCCATAAAATAAATAGGCTAGCTCCGCTGGGAGCTGCGCTATAAAAGCCAAAAAGAACGCAACTCATCTGCTTATAGTCTCATAGACTGATTGCACGATCATAACACAAAAAAAAAAGTATCCTAACAATAAAGAATAGTCAACTGGCCATATTATTACTTATGTAAAACAAGATCATTTTATTCAGCTCTCTCTGCACAACGTCAAACAAAAATCTTCAAGAGGTAAACTCAAACCGTCTTACTACAAAAGTTTTACGCACGCTTTGGACAGTGTTTAGCAGTACAAATTGCATGGTTAAACAGTGTTTAAAGCGTGTTTTAGTGTTTTGTGGTAAGGCGGAAAGTATTTGGATTTACACCATTAGTTTAAAGTGGTTGTACCTAAACGTTAATTAAAGAGTCCATCTAGCTATTTATTACAGTAGTTTATACATACTTTTCTCTAATCAGTTATTGGAGATGTTCGGTGCCGGCACAGCGGTGGTGATCAGCCCCATCAGTCGAGTGGGCTTTCTCGAAGACAACATCGACATCCCCACTATGAAACAAGCAAAACCAGTCTACCAGCGAGTAAAGGACACCCTCCTCGCCATACAATACGGGCACATACAGCACCCCTACGCCAAAGTCATCACATAGTAACAAACATCACCTTCAACGGTTCTTTAGACAGTACAGTGGTACTTACAGTGCGATACTTCAGTGATATAAGAGACATCAGTGAAATAAATTACGTTTGAGAAAGTTTGTGATCGAAATGTGTTGATAAACTAAAATTAAATCTAGAATCACGCTTCTTGAATGTTTGTGAAACTTTCTGTGTCCGAAATGTGTTGATAAACCAAAATTAATGTTATTTAAGTGATAAGTTTTGATAAGTAAATTAAAACAAAGGCGAGTCTCCACGTGGATACGATGTGCGCATTCGGTGCCACAATGTTACGCCTACTATTATTATTATTTAGTTTTAAGTGATAGTGATGAGCGAAACCAATTGAAAGTTTTGATTGTTCGTCAGCTTATTTTTTTGGCAAAGATTATGGCTATATTTGCTAAGAGTGGAAGAATCGTGGCGCTGTGACGCAAAGCGATAATTTGTAAATAATACCTATGTGTTTAGTGTAATCTCAGTCTAAAAGGCTTGACAGATTTTAAAGTGATACTTTCCTAGGTTCCTCATTTCATTCAGTGTCCTAAGGTCAGGGGGTATTTTATTATATATCATATTTTTTGTGTATATTAAAGACAGGTGTTCAATGAGGAATACAAGAACTAGTTTAGGAAAAACAGTATGATTTAAAAAGCAATGAAATAAGCGAAAATGATAGTGGAAATGCGTGAAAGAAATCGGAATAGAACTCTTCCCAGTTATGGGAAAAACTAGTTATATTTAGAAAAATTATAGGTAATAGAACCTGCTAGGCGCCTACATCGACATTCTGCGTTTTAGATAAATAGACTAGAAAATTCCATGCTTATAATAACATACATACCTACATATAATAACAACGTATCAGCGTAGAAATGTTACTTCTATCTCAATTCATAAACAATTGATAAGTCATTGATGTGTTTGTATTACTATCTTAACTCGTAATTTCTAGTTCTACTAGTAAATATTTATTAACAGCTTGACTTTTGACACAATTATGACAAAAAAGTAAGAGCGCCTGTAAACGTCTCAGACCGTAAAGAAACGGATACCTTTGCGCCGAACCGATGTCCGGTGCATCTACACACATCGGTTATAAACCATACACCGCCGCGAATATGTCGAAAAACACGGTCCCTTGTCCGGTTATAAAAACGGACGTATACAAGCGCTCTGATGAATCTCACTCTTTCAAATATCAAAAACTTGGTTTTCACAGGCCCAGTAGCTGGCGGTCAGTGAAGGACAGTACTGTAAGGCAGCCATTCTCAAAGTGTGTTCCGCGGAGCCCTAGGGTTCCGCAAAGCTTCTTTAGGGGCTCCATATGAATGCTCATAGTAGGTAATAAGAAAAAATAAAAACACAAACAATCTTGTAGCTACAGAAATGTTTGAGGACGAATTATATTTGAAGAATATGGCCAATATCAATATCTCACTTAATGCGCTTTTTTGAGACATTTTTCCGAAGAACAAAGTATGAAAAATATTTTTTTGTTTATTTCAGGGTTCCGTCAAATATTTCACTTTCCAAAAGGGCTCCGTCACCAAAAAAGTTTGAGAACCGCTGCTGTAAGGCTACTGGTTCTGTGAAAACCTAGTGAACTGATCGGTCAGTACTAGCTCAACTATGCTATCACGGACCCTATAGCTGCCTTACAGTAACTGTCCTTCACTGACTGCTAGCTACTGGGCCTGTGAAAACCAGGCTTTATTTTGACCCACCCTAGAACCTTCATTACCCACCCTGTAAAACCTGAGAGTCAATACTTTCTATTTTTTGGTGTGGACAATGATAAGCAGCTGGCCCCATGGATGTATTACATGAACGTAAAGAATCCTTGGCTGCCTCTTTTAGAGAAATTCTCTAGCTATGTCTTTAATAAATTATATAGTAGTTTGTCAATTATACTTCAAATGAAGTGGTCTTATCTTTATAACGGCTATTGCTTAGCTTTATTGTTACTGAAGAATCTGTATGGATATAATTATGTACATGCCAACGAAGCGACGCCTGCGTCCAGACTACTCCGCTTTTGTGTCAGAAAGTGGAGAAGATGTCTATCGAAGAGTATGCTATTTTATCCATAAAATTCAGCTTCGCAAAGGTGCGGTTCCACCGGAAAACATGTGTCCAGAAACAGTGCGCGAATTTGAGTTGTAGATTTTTTGTCCAAGATAAAAATAGTGCGCAACAATGGACCACTGTTGGCAACTCCGTTGGAACCTCGCCTTCCTATAGACCGAATAATACAAGTCTGAGGATGTGAAGTTAGCTACAAACTACGCGAAACCCAATCAACGCGTAGCTTTATATGAGCTTCAGTCAATTATTATTGCGCAGCTATATGCAACCCTTGCAGCATTAATAGCATTGTAGCTAACTTCACATCCGCCGACTTGTATGACTCAGCTTATTCCATGAATTATATCTCACTATGTCTGTTCTCTGTTATCATAATTTAAAAAGCAAATATGCACTCTGTTGTAATTAGAAATATGATTGCGCAACGTGACATTGAATGAAAAATAGTCGTACTTGATGAAAACAGATAAGAATAAGACGCAATTTGATGTTTGTTTGATACTGAAATGGGGCAAACCGTGTATTCTAAACTTTAGTCAATATACGTAATTTTCCTCGTCAAAGATAACATAACACACCATATCATCCCATGTGATAAATACGACACAAAATTTGTAAATAAAGTTGCTACAATTTTCAAGACACGTTTTTTAAGCGCGTGTGCATGACCGATGTTTTTGTTTTCATCGTGAAACCGTATAATTTCGCCAAATGTTAGTATCTGTAGCATATAAATAGTTAGTAATTATTCTATTGTGTGTTCGAATTTTGCATAAGGTGAACGAAAGTTTGTACAAGGCTAAAATTTGACCCGAGTGGCACCGGAAACTAAAGCGAAAATGCAAAATCTTTAATGAACCATGTTTCGTGTTACGTAAAGCATAATTTCGAATGATAAATGTTAATCTAATAAGTAAAGAAATTAAAGCTATTTCTAGTATATCATTAGAAATTCTGCTTTACCTAAGGCTCTGATACTGAATTACATTTGCAATGATAAAAAATTGCTTCCAGAGTTTCGCGGTGAGGTGACTCTCATCATTGAAATGATTTCTATTTTATTATGTAAATAGTTCCATATGTGGTTTAATTTATATAGAATATTTGTTTTCTAGTCTAAGATCTGTATGATTCGTTATTAATTTATAAATACATGTTTGTACATTCTCGTATGTATTTGATTTTTAACACGACAGCATTGATTTGATTACGCACCTCTACTTTCGGTTTTGAATAAAGTATAGACCGAATCACTTAAAGGCGCATGTGAAGTGAGCTACACGCTGCGCAAATCATTGCGCAACGACTCATCTCGTGTTCAGACGCCATTATATTTTATTCGGCCAAAGCAAAAAAAAATAAGTCAAAGGTGCTGAGATTAAACAACCTTTATCAACTGTGACGTGATTTATAAACCGGCAAATTAACAGAACCGTAACGTGGCTTTTTGAAAACTGATAAGCACTATCCAGCAATGGACGTCTTACGAACGAGAGGATGATAATGATGATTTTGCTACTATCCCAGCACAAAGAGTTGACTCAGGACTAAAAAAAAATAAAAGAAACAGAAAAGTATCATGGTGAGAAAAAATAAGGTATATTCCTGTATTCCCAATTTACTACAGTAATTTGTCGGTGAACCAGATGACGTCAATTCAACTGAAATGACGTCATCTGGTTCATTGATAAATTACTTTTGAAATTCATTAATATCAGACCTATATAGTTTCAAGCTTTTCCCAGACAACTACGGCCTAGTGTTCCACCAATCACAGTAGCTGAAATTTAAAATCAAGATCTGTGATTGGTTGATGACTAGGCTGCAGATGTCTACGGGACATCTTCAAGTTGTTGCTCGTATCCTACGTCGTAGTAGAGAAGTATAAATGTTTCTTTGAAAAGTAAAATTGCCCTCTGAGCCTTTACAGGTGTTTACTTAAACTTGCGCGTTTACGTGTGGCTCCATACAGTTCGCTGTACAAAAAAGTATAGGGACACGGAAACTACGGTAGTAAGTATCAATTTACGTGTAAACCCGTACTAATCCCTCTGTTCTCGGGTAAAGTTTACTCACACATGTTACGTCACATACCATGCTACTTTCAGTGTCAATGAGGCGTTAAGTACATAACATTTACATCATGTGCATTTGTATCTTTATCAAGAAACACGTCATCTGAATAATAGGCCTAATTATAAAGGCGCCATCGTATACGATATTATAGTTATAATAGCTAATTAGCATATTTCTGTTTCTTTTTCACTTTAGGCATTCGATAGAGAGAACAGATTTAACGTTGCTGTTAAATTTAAGATGGCGCCTTTATAATTGTGCCTAATATGTCATAATTAAATGCTGCAAAAGACAAATAAGCTTCAGCAGTGGTTGCAGCATTTCCTCTCACCAATGTCACAAAAAGCCGCGTGGTGAAGTGTGTGTCATGTTAATTATTTTACCTACATCCTGAACACCACACCCCGCCATGTGACCGTGATTGCGTTATCAAATCACAACAGATCCATTATCAGTTTATACATACATACATGTTTAAAAACTGGAATGTAATTAAAAGATAAATAAACCCAGTAAATATCACCTATACGTGTACCAAGCTATCATATTAGAAGGTTTGCTTTACGCACATACAAGAATTACGCCACGTAAAAAATGGGCA
Source organism: Hypomecis atomaria (assembly GCA_964007245.1). Classification (NCBI taxonomy): domain Eukaryota; kingdom Metazoa; phylum Arthropoda; class Insecta; order Lepidoptera; family Geometridae; genus Hypomecis; species Hypomecis atomaria. The sequence goes on from OZ023289.1 coordinate 6,160,556, forward strand.
TATAAAGCTAGGTTACACCTGTGTCCTCTGTTAATTTTACACGTCGAGTGCCTTATGGTGCGGCTACATTATACGGCTCACGGCGAATATTCGTAGATTGCGACAAATCCCTTTTATGTGTGCCAGCCACAGAGCTATTACAACCAGAGAGATACTTGTAGCGCTGTTGTTGCTTGACGCAATTATCAACCGTAAAAAATGTATGGACAATCACTACTAGAGGTTGTCACTGTCAAATGTATGTATTGAAATTTAACAAAAATTTGACACTATTGGCACAAAAACACGGCAACTAGCCACTGAATCGAGATCAAATGGATTACTTTCCTTATTTAGATAAAAGATAATTAGGGTTTCGTACCCAAAGGGAAAAACGGGACCCTATTACGAAGACTTCAATGTCCGTCTGTCCGTCTGTCACCGGGCTGTATCTCATGAACCATGATAGCTAGGCAGCTGAAATTTTCACAGATGATGTATTTCTGTTGCCGCTATGACAACAAATACTAAAAAGAGAACTAAATAAATATTTAAGGGGGGCTCCCATACAACAAACCTTAATTTTTAGACGTTTTTCGCTCTATATTAATAATGGTAACAGGTAGATGCTTGAAATTTTCACAGAATATTTAGTTTTATATTCACTTCAATAATAAATAATAAAAAAAATATTTAAGGGGGGCTCCCATACTGTACGGAACCCTCCGTGCCAGAGTCCGACTCGTACTTGGCCGATTATTTTTATTTTATTTTTATTTACAACATTAATAGGTTAATAATAATATCATCAAATATCTAATTTGACTCTTAGTTCAAATTCACATAATTATCTTGATAAACTGTCAAGAGACTCAAGAGGATAAAATCAATCCATCTCTTTCTTTTCTCGATCGACCACATTATTCCTCTGATATATCTGTGGTACCAGCTTACCAATCGCGTACACACAAATATTCACCGTAGGCCGCATAGTGTAGCTGCAGCATTACCTAAATTAAGGTAGTAGAAATCAAGGAGCTATACAAGGTTATTCAGAACTGGTGTACTAAGCCTATCATTTTGAATAACTTTTACTATGGGGCCAACACGAAATTCAAGAAAAAATCAACTGTTTCATACATATTGTCGATTCCGAGTTGCAGTTTTGTGTGTCACAGCTGTTTTTTTTGGTACAGGGTAATCAGATAACCTTGGTAAAATTTTAAATTGTGGACCCACTCTAAGAGGTTAAGCAAGCATACATTATTATACGCACTACATTATTACATCTACAATTATTTATCAGTATAAGCAAACAAGCATTCGGGTACCATGACTCTACAAGGGTGTGGCAGATCTTCTTTCTCACTCTCTCAGAGGGTGTGGTGATCTACGTATGCTATGGCACAGTAGCAATTTATATCAAAACCGGTGCGGAAACACGCCTCCGGGACAAATTCGCTTATCGATATTATTATGTAATACAATGTTTGTAAAATATTATCACTCTAATAGAATATAGGCACCTAACACAAGTACTACGAGTATTATACAGTGTTCCCAAAGCTGGTACCTACATTTTGAGATTTTGTAACAAACAATAGGTCTGGACCTAGCTTAATTGTAAAAGTTGCGAGACAGCAACTCGTATTGCGATGCAGATAAATGTAGGTTCAAATCCGGTGACCACGTAAAATTTTCGTATTGTTTTTGACGAAAATTCTTTGGATAATGTGTCATGTGAGTGCTTATATTAACTTTAGGCTAAGAACAAAACGAAATGCCTTGTGTAATACTGTAAAAAAGTTGTATTTCATTAAGGTGGCTTACAAAAAACGTGCATGTCTGTAGGTAGATATTGTTAGGATTGGTACCACCTTCTACTCCGGCGGCAGGGGCAAGTCGTCGTCAAACTCTTCCACTTGCTTCTTCTTCTCAGTCCGGTGAACGGACCGGCTCGGCTGCAAGCTTTCCTGGATCGAGGCTTCGCTTGAATACCTGCAATAGAGATGTTAACTGGGTATAAAAATCATTATTATAATTAGTCCGTCAGTTAGATTATTGAAAAATATTTGACAAATTCTTGTTTTGAATAAATATTTAGTGTATTTCCGCTCTGTCGTAGTCATATAAGTTAAGGGTACTATTCAAAATTCAAATTAAATCACAAACAAAATTAGTAATTAATCATCAAACTGTAGCATGGTTCGACTATGGTTAGGTCAGGTTAGAAAAGTTAGGCTTAGGTATGTTTACAAAATACAAACTGTAGCATGGTTCGACTATGGTTAGGTCAGGTTAGAAAAGTTAGGCTTAGGTATGTTTACAAAATATGAATGAACCTGAAACAAATTTTTTAATTAATCCGTTTAAAATAATAAAAAATAATTAAACCTGTAACAAAAATAGTAATTAGTAATCTATTTAAAAAATGTAGTAAACCTGAAAAAAATATTTAATTAATATGTTAAAATTACAAATATAATTTATTTATAAAAAATGGTATAAAATAATTGAAAAAATACTTAGTCAATAAATAGCACCCTTATTCTTACTGTACTCTATTCGACACGTGTTTCGCCTCTAAACGAGGCATCTTCAGGACGTGTTGACTCTTCGAGCTCACTCGCAAGAATGACGGCTCGCCGCGCCGGCGCTTCTTATATACTCGTCGTGACGCACCGAAGTAAAGGCGATGTGACGGTAGTTTGATCGTTCAGCAACTCGTTGTGTGTGTTTTGATGTTTCATTATTTCTAAATGCTCCAAAACATTTAAGCGAAAACCTTTTTCACATACATGTAGAATTTCAAAAGTGTTGTTGTTATCCAAATCGTGTCCAGTTTCTAATAAATGTTTCGCAAAATTCGACTTCTCTGGGTGATTGTTTCTAGATGCAGCTAAGTGTTCTTTGTAGCGGGTTTGAAAACTCCTTCCAGTTTGTCCCACATAAACTGCGTTACATGTGTCGCAGGTTAACTTGTATACCCCCGATTTCTTGCTTTTTTCTAAGGAGTCTTTCCCATTGCACATTCGTCTCATCTTAACTTATATGACTACGACAGAGCGGAAATACACTAAATATTTATTCAAAACAAGAATTTGAAGATGAACTTCCGCAAAGTAACGCCTGATTCAATAAAATATTTGACACTTATTTTTCTTTTGTCAATCCAATAATTACTGAGAAAGATAAACTTTGTCAAAGTTTGAGAGTGGGGGCTCGTGACGGCACTGGCCGGTACATATGATAGCGGTTAGTGACGTCACGCGGAACTTTAACGGGCTATATCTTCATCACTTTTTGTTAAATTGTCAAAATAATAAATACGTGTCTAATATTTTTTGACAATCTATTTGACGGACTAATTATACTTTTAAGTAAACAAGCTTATTGAACGTTCGTATAACTGTGTACTTATGCAAAGTTTTCAATACAGAAATACAGCCAATATAAGCGCTTAGTTAGAGAGGCCCTAGACATTTCTTTGCACACCCTAAAAAGTTTGAAGTTCATACTTTCTATTTTTCTAGGGTCGGCAAAAGTGTGTAGCTGCTGCCCTAAAGAAAACTTCTAGTTAGGTACGCTAACTTCTTATTTTTATACAAGTATTTTCCTATACGTTGGCATTGCAGTGTGGCCTCAGTGTGGCATTCAATATATTTTTTTGTGTACAGGATATTGAATAGGGAATAATTCCCACACCAATAGTGGCATAGCTTCATGAGGTATATGGAATCCGTACTCCCCCGAAATATTAAAACTTTCGTATTACGTTATGAAAAATCCCGTATTTTTTCGACCAGTGTGTTTTGCCAGTGATGACTTATGGCACTGAAACGTTGTCCCTCACTATTGGCCTTATTAGTAAGCTCCAAGTAACCCAACGAGCTATGGAGAGGGCTATGATCGGACAAAAAAGATATAATAATACTACGCTCGGAATCTCTTTGCGAGATCGAATTAGAAATGAGGAGATCCGTAGAAGAACCAATGTTACCGACATAGCCCAACGGATTGGCAAGTTGAAATGGCAGTGGGCAGGGCACATAGCGCGGAGGACTGATGACCGATGGGGTCGAAAAGTTCTCGAGTGCAGGATCGCGCTGGATGCAAGCCGCTACCAACCGGTCTTATTGGAGATCCATAGGGGAGGTCTATGTCCAGCAATGGACTTCTTATGGCTGATGGATGGATAACTTTATGAAATTTCCCCAAAATTTAGAGCTCGCTGCATTTACTTTTAGTTAGCAAAACTGATTACACCACTTATTTGTAATGTTCATTATCGAAAAGACATGAAAACTGAAATCGCCAGAACAGGCAAACGTAGTTTCTAGTGTTCGTATTTAGGGTAAAGCACGACCTATACGATTCCCCGAATAAAATTAAGGGCAGGTAATGAATTCACTGTACGTAAATGCTCGAATAGAATAGATTAAATGAATGAAATGCGATAAATATTCAGACGAGTGACCCTGTGGCGCCGTAGACTCGGGTTTTGGTGCGTCTGTCTGGTGCGCAATATGTGTGACGCCGCGACTTCGACATTTCCTTTCCAAATGATGCATTTTAATCACATTATTATGCCTAATCAACCGTTATATAGAACACAGTAATTCATTACTTATCGTATCCATTACGATCATTAATTGATTGCTTAAAATTTTAGCCTGATTTGTTTTTGTTTACCGACATTATTAGCTAATAAAAGGTAGTAGGTACAGATGCAATGGAAAGTGCCTTTATACCTACAGGTAGTGTAGCTAAATTAATCGGATGTATGTATAAATTAGACGTCAAGTCTAGAGATCTACAATAACAAGACCCGCCCCTCCAAATTATTGTTTTAATGTGTGTAGTGTTTTAATGTGTAACGAGCAACAAATCTTGGATTTGCTAGCTGGATTAGTTGTTGAATACTTTCAATTCAAACGTTTTGAATTTTGGAAGGACGGGTCATGTTATCGTACAAGATCTCTACATGCCATTATTTGCATCTGATTCTATCCCGTTTTGACGATTGTATGAATTGTAAACTTATTGGGAACACATTTAGTCATTAAGCGCAAGAGCACCGCCTCCTTAGGTTGGATCTACCACGCAGAACTTCCTGCGAATCGACATAGCGGACATCTAACAGTAGACGTATTTTGTTAGATGTGTTTGTTGCCTAACTCAATTACTTCTTATAAGGAAGTACAATATTATAGCACTGAGAAGCTTCTGTCCAGTGGCTACATCGTAGATATAAATATACTAACGTGACGGCGCGGGTCCGTCCGCTGTCGGCGCGGCCGTCGCTGGAGTGCCGCGAGCCGCCGCCCGCTGCGCTCTCCACTCGTCCGCCGCCTGACCACAAAAACATCATACAAAATATCTCATAATAGGCATATGACCACTAGGTAAAAAAATCATTATTATAATTAGTCCGTGAGTTGTATCAAAAAATATTGGACACGTATTTTTTCTTTTGTCAATCAAACAACAAATGACAAAGAAACGTCGGTCGGGGGTCGTGATGTCATTTCACTGACAAAAGTTTATTCATTTGCATGTGACTTGTGACATCACGCGGAACTTAACGAGCTATATTTTCATAAAATATGTTTATTTGATTGACAAAATAAAAAATACATGTATGTCTTATATTTTTTGATAATCTAACTCACGGACTAATTATATTTTTAGTTGCCTATTACATCTATCTACCTATTCTGCCTTTTCCTTTACTGCTGGTTATAGGCCTCTTCTCTTTCTCGTCATTCTTTTCGGTCCTACGTAAGTCTCATTTAATGCCTTCAGACATGTGATGATGTCATATGACCACTGGGCTGGTGGTCTGCCTCCATGTATTCGTACATTTCTTGGTCTTTTTTAGGGTTCCGTACTTAAAGGGTAAAAACGGAAAAGTATTAAGACTCCGCTGTCCGTCCGTCTGTCCGTCTGTCTGTCTGTCACCAGGCTGTATCTCATGAACCGTGATAGCTGAACAGTTGACATTTTCACAGATATGTGTTTCTGTTGCTGTTATAACAACAAATACTAAAAACAAAATAAAATAAATAGTTAAGGGGGGCTCCCATACAACAAACCTGATTTTTAGGCGATTTTTGCTCGAAAATAATATCGGTAATAGGTAGATGCTTGAAATATTCACAGAATATTTAATTGTACATTTACTAAATTAAAATAAGATAAATATTTAAGGAGGGCTCCAATACAGTAAGAAACCCTTCGTGCGCGAATTCGACTCGTACTTGGTCGATTATTCGTCTATACTCCCATACGTCACAATTCTGTAGCCAACTACACTCAGCAGCAGTCTGCAGTAACGTCGGTTAACACGTAGACAAATGCTGCGGTATATCGGTATCTATGAAAATAGAAATAAGTGGAAACCAATTGTATCTGGACGACACTACTCTGCTGCTGCTGCATGCAGTCGGCTATAGCATTAAATTTTAATATTAATTACCCAGAAGACACTTTCAACAATGACAAAATGATAACATAACTATGTGAATATGTGAGTGGTTAACGCTAATTACTTGTTCTATGCGTGAGCTTACTAAAACTACAATAAGTTCTATGATTTTCTCGAGTAGGACATTAAATATTAATCAATCTCACGACAGCTTCGTTGAAATCTGTATTGGTTAAAATTGCTATAACTACCTACCATGATATCGTACAGATGCGATTGTGATGTGGCGTTATTAAAAGCTAATTCTGAATTTACTGAAAGCAAGCTGCTTCGACAAGACATCAATGGTAAATAGGCCTTCCCATCGATGTCTTCTCTATCGATGTCTATTCAATAGTAAATAGGCCTTCCCATCAATGTCTTCTCTATCGATGTCTTGTCGATCTTATCGATATTTACTATGGAATATGGACATATTCAATAGTAAATAGGCCTTCCCATCGCCTTATGTCAGGTTCGTCCAGCAATAGACGCGGATTTAAGCAAAGGCTGAGTAGGCTGAAGCCAGGAGCGGCAGATTTTAGGGGGCGGCAATTTGGTGACCAAAATTAGCTCAGAAATGTGGCCGAAAACTAATTCTTAAGCGATTTTAGACTAAATCGTACGAAGTTAAAAATCATCTAGGAGCTGACATATTGTGAAAAATTGTGATTGTGAAAAGTACCTTTTCGTAGTAACTTTTCACAATCATAATAATATAAAGTATTGAAAAAATGTAGTGTTTCATCCACTCTCTCGTATCGTAAGGCGATAGGGGCAGCAAAATTAGCCTACAGGCGGCAAATGTGTAAATCCGCTACTGAATAGACGTTTTGAGATTGAAATGATGACCATAGTGAACATTATAATGACTAAGCCTGACCTCTCACTTGTTCGATGGGCGACTGGCTCGTTCTCGACGACCCGCTCCCAGCTGATGTAATCGACACTGAAACCAACGTACAACATTAAATCATCTAGGTACCTACATCTCATAAAAGTCACGCGATGTCACGCTGGTAAGTTCATTGAAATCTACAATTTTGGTTGTGAGTGAAAACATAAATTAAATTGCAACGATATTTAGATAAAACCTGTATGCTCCCAAAATGATGTTTTAGAAAATAGTAGTTACATAAATAAGTAAGTTATTAGCTTTATTAAATTTAAAATATGTTTAGGCTTTAAATCAGAAGGCCGAATATGTGATTTCATTTAATGTCGTCTTCAACTCTCCATTCTCTCGTCCTCTCCATTCATGACTGCCTCGATGGCTCAGTGGTTAGTTCCCACCCAGGGCAAATATTTATGTGACGAACATAGGTGTTTGCTCTGTGTCTGGGTGTTATTTAGGTATTCTCTATATGCATGTATTTAAAAATATGTATATGTAGTATATCAGTCTCTGGCAGCCATATCACAATTCACAAGCTCTGCTTAGTTTGGGGTCAGAGACCGTGTGTAAGATGTTCCCAAATATTTATTTATTATTCTATTTACGGGGTTTTTTCTAATCAATTAGTATCCTTTAAGCGTCTTATTCTGTACATCAAAACTAACAACTTTTGTTCTGCGACTTTTGTCAGAACTCAAAATAAAAAATCAGCTGTTCAATACATTTTGTCGCGGGTGAACGACATTTTTCTATCGAACAACAAAAATATTTTTTGAGTTTTGATTAAAAGTCGCAGAACAGAAGTTCTTAGTTTTGATGTACAGAATAAGCCACTAAAAAGATGCTAATGGATCAGAAATAACCCTGTATAATCCGATCGTGTAACTGAGACAGGTGCGGGAGCCCCGCTCCTGTCTCAGTTAAACGATGCTGTCTCCGTCCTCCTTTGTCGTCTCTCCCGGCGCCCCTGTACCGCGCAGGCGATGACTAAGTTAAACGGTCGGATTATATGTATAGGTAATTACCTCGCTCCTGCTGCTTCAAGCGAGCCTGCGCGCGTTGCAGCTCGCGCGCCCAGGCGGTCGTTTCGGACAGACCTTGGTCACCACACAGCTTCACTATTAACTTCAAACCTGTATTACAAACAATACATTTTAAGGATGATGTAAATTGTATCTCAACAAACAGAGGTTCTTTACGAAATCTCTGAGCTTCGCCGAGCTCTACTGTAGCTCATTACGGGAAACTATTGAATGTTTCATCATCTTATACCTATGTTTTTTATACACATTTAGCTACCAACTCGCGGCCAAAGATAGAGTAGAATAAAAGACACTGATTTCATCTTATCTTAGAGATAGGTATGAATTAAAGTAATCCATGTAACTACAATTTATTGATGGAATGTGTCATACGTCAATGTACGTATGACCTACTACTACATACATATAATTAAAAATTAAATTTATTTGAACCGCTACTTATAGATAAGTATTATTACATAGTTAGGATAGCAGGGCTAGCCACCCGACCTTATACAAACTTACTTACTTTAGTAAGGACTAGTTTATGCCCGGGGCTTCGCCCGCATGATATTTCGAGGCCCTACCTTACCACCTTTAATAAAGGAGGTGGAAAATAAATAAAAAAAACAAAAAAAAAATCGATTTGACATTTCTTGTAACGCACGTTAGAATAGATCGCAGATCCCAGAATGTTTCCTACTACTTAACACTTATTGTTATAATATGGAAAATTAACGCAATAGCATTATAATTTATAGCCTATGTATTATTCTGTTATATAAGCTATATAAAAGTTTCATCTCAATCCGTTCAGTAGTTTTTGTGTGAAAGAGTAATAAACATCCATCCATCCATCCTTACAAACTTTCACGTTTATAATATTAGTAGGATAGTAAGGACTGTAACCAGATACAAGGAATAATCAGCCAAGTGCGAGTCGGACTCGCGCACGAAGGGTTCCTTAAATATTTGTTTCATTTAAATTTAATTATTTATTGTTAAAGTGAATATTTAACTAAATATTCTGTGAATATTTCAAGCAACCTGTCACCGTTATTAATATCGAGCGAATCTCTTGTATGAACGAGAAACGTTATTTTTTTGCTCGATATTAACAACTGCAACTGGAAGATGCTTGAAATATTCACAGAATATTAAATTGTTTATTTTCGTCAAAAATATAATTAAATTAAAATAACATATATTAAGGGGTACGGAACCCTTCATGCGCGAGTCCGACACGCACTTGGCCGATTATTAGTTTAGTATTTGTTGTTATAGCGGCAACAGAAATACGTCATCTGTGAATATTTCAATGTTCTAGATCACGGTTCATGAGGTACAGCCTGGTGACAGACAGACGGACAGCAGTAAATATGTAACATTACTTACACTGCACGTTGTCCGGAAAACGAGCATTCATTTTCTTGTAAAGTGCTAGAGCCTCTTGGTAGCGGCCGCTCGCCCGCAGGCAGCCTCCCATCAGCAGGCCCCACTGTGGCTGTAACCATATTATACAGGGTTATCCGGAACTGCTGTACTAAACCATGAATCCTCATTCCTCATACGAACAGCCAGAATGTGAAACGCTTTGCAAGGGTCTGTCTTCCCGCTAAAGTACAACGTGGGTGTCTTCAAATCCCGAGTAAATAGGTATCTTCTAGGTAAGCGTGCTACACCCTAGACCGCATATCTGCTCAACATCAGGCAGTATGTAGTCAAACACAAACCGAAATAAAAAAAAAAGATTATTTTTTGCAAAAAATCGAGCCATTGACTCCCACTGTGTACATAATCCGAATAGTTTGCACGAATCGATGTGACATCCATGTACATTATTGTTAATTTATCAAAAACGGCTCACCGATCTTGATCAAATGTATATATATACTCGTAGGTAGAACCAGCTCGGGAGTGTACCCTTATGAAATAAAAAATATTTTTTTAAATCGGTTGATACTCAAAAGAAATACATAGCCGAACATAGTTGCCTCCTCCTTTTTGAAGTTGGTAAAAAGGAGGTAATTCAGACCATAATTATGAATAACTTTTAGTATGGGGTCAACTCGGAATTCAAGAGAAACACACCTGCCGTGCCATACAAAACTGCAAATCCGAATTAATTGAAACCCCATTGTTGAATCGGGTTTTCAAAATAAATGTATGGTTTCCGGCCACTAGTGTTATTTCAGAATTCAGCTCAACAAATAGAAGTAAAATTAAAAGTAAAATTTATTGCTCAAACTGTTTGAATGGTGGTGGGTACAATTTTCTTAGTATCAACAGTCTGTCCTAGCGGACATGCAATTTTTGGCTTCATCTAGCCTAGCCTAGCAAAAATCTAGTATTGTTTGCAAGAAAATCGTAGAACATCACTACGGAAGGCTTGGGACTGTCGGCCCCTCCGACTAAGTTTTATGTGAATGAACGTCTCTCTAAGCAAAATCGCCACATTTTTTTCAAGGCTCGTGAGGAAGCTCATTCACATGGTTGGAGGTTCGCCTGGACGAGGGACGGGCGTATTTTCGTGCGTAAGGAGACAGGCAAGAAGGCCTTTCGAGTGATGTCGGAATCCGATCTCAAAAAGATTTTTGTCGCGGAATCGTAGGGCGCTTGGAGAGAAGCTCACCGTTTAATGAACTTTTCGATCTATTACCAGTGATAAGTCTTAGAACAAGCGCGGTAGTGCGATCATACGTTTTGATTTATGAATCAGTAATATTTCACACGCATTATAATCAACCCTTAATTATATGCCACTTAAAACTAAATGTTATGTTGTTTACTAAGTTTCGTGATCTCAATTGTAATATAACAATTTGTAAGCATTTACTTTTTGGCACTGAGCTTACAGTTATTTTCACTGCTGATATATTCCGGATTTTATGATGGCGACCAGAAATCTCAAAGTTGGTCTCTATAATGCTGGTTCCTTGGGTACTAACCATGACAACATCATAGCGTCGGTGACTCGGAGTGGAGTAGATATACTTGCACTGAATGAGACTTGGCTAAATGCTGGGCAGGAAGCGCGTGCCCCTGTGATCCCGGGATACAGATTGAGGCATATACCACGTCCACGGGAATCACGGGCTCGGGGCGGAGGGGTAGGTTTTTATATCAAGCACGGAGTTCGTGCGCGTGTGTGGCGACATCCGGTGGACCCAGTTCATGCTGCTGTTGAGCAAATGTGGCTTATTTTGACTGTTAACGGTAAAAAAATATTAATTGGCACTGGATACCGGCCACGTTGGATCGATGCGGACTTATTCTTTGACGCTATCACTGATTCCATTGCTTCTAATCCCAGTTTTGACAACCTTTTATTTTTAGCTGATTTAAATATAAACTTTTTATGTGCTGATGACAGTCTCACTATTAAGTTAAAGTCTTTCCTTACGTGTTTTAACCTTCAGCAAATTGTTACAGAACCTACTCACTTTACGGAATCCAGTGCGACGTTGATTGATGTAATTTGTACTGACCTATGTAGTAGAAAAATTACTTTCGACCTTGTAGGAAATTTATTGGGGCATTGCCTTGTTGCTGCCGAATTTAATATAAAGCGTACGAAAATTCCACCGCAAAAAAAATATTTTAGGTTATTTAAAAATATTGATAATGATAAACTGAAGACTGATTTACAGGGGATTAGGTGGGACCTTATTTCTCAGATTACTGATGTAAATGAAATGGTAAACGTTTTTAACGAAAGTGTTTTGTCGATCTTTGATCGTTATGCCCCTTTTACGTCTGTAACAGTCAGGAACCATTCTTATCCTTGGATCACTGACACCATTAAACTAATGATGAGTCTGCGGGATGAAGCAGCAGTAGATTATCACAGAACTAGTTTGGAAAGTAAAAAAGAATACTATAAAAGCCTAAAATCTTGTGTCACTAAAGCTCTTTACCAAGAGAAAACCGCGTACTTTAAACATAATATTAATAATAATATCCGTAATCCTAAGTCTCTGTGGAAGAATCTAAAAAGTAATTTGATAACTGAAACTAAAAATGATCTTCCTATCACGTTCAATGATTCTAACGTAATTAATAATCATTTTTTAACTATTCCAGGTAGGCCAAGTACCTCTTTATCGCTCTTAACATACTTTGAGCATCACAAGTATAGCAATGAGGTATTTCACATCGAACCTATTACTGTTGACCAGCTGCTTAAGATAATTAAAAGTTTAAAATCTAATGCGGAAGGCGCAGATGGTATTAGTCTTGATATGTTATTGATGACTTTTCCATTTACTATTGATACTATTCTAGCACTTATAAATACATCTATCAGGACTAATACCTTTCCTGACTCTTGGAAACATGCAATAGTCAGACCTCTGCCGAAAATTTCTAACCCTGTGGACTTGAAAGATCTTAGACCAATCAGTCTGTTGCCTTGCCTATCTAAAATTCTCGAAAAAGCAGTGTGTGGGCAATTGATAAAATTTATCGAAAAAAACAAGATTTTGCCCACAGTACAATCGGGTTTCAGGAAGGGTCACAGTACGACGACAGCGCTACTAGATGTCACGGATAACATTATTAGTGCACAGGATAACGGAATGTGCACAGTTTTGGTGTTATTGGATTTTTCAAGGGCATTTGATTCTTTGAATGTGGATCTTCTTCTGTCAAAATATAGTTACTATGGATTTGATTCCGATGCCTTGAAATGGTTCAATAGCTATCATTCTAATCGTACTCAAGCTGTAAAGATTGTTCGGGCTGATGGTTCATCGATGGAATCAGATAAGCTAACTGTCAGAAGAGGTGTTCCACAGGGATCCATTGGCGGTCCCGTCAGCTTTTCTTTGTATTCTGCGGACATTGTGAAACACATAAAATTCTGCAGATATCATATATATGCAGATGATATCCAAGTTTATATATCATGTAAACCATCGGATATTGACACTGCGATATCTAGGTTAAACGAAGATCTTGATAGAATTGCTGCATGGGCCACTGATAATTGCCTTCTACTAAACCCAACCAAAACAAAATACCTTATCTTCGGCAGTAGACACCAATTGACTAATCTTTTTCCTATAGAAAAAGTGCAGCTTATGAATGAACCTATCGAGCGGGTCTATGAGGCGCGTAATCTAGGCTTACTTATGGACTCTGAACTGCGATATGAAAAACATGTAGCAAACTGCGTTCGGAATTGTTTCTACAAACTCAAGGTTTTATACAGAATGCGTAGGTATCTGAAAGTTGACCTTAGAATACAACTCGTGGAATCATTAGTCTTGTCTAAATTAAATTATATGGATACCGTTTACGGTCCACGACTTTTGGCCAAAACTAAAAAAATAATTCAAAGAGTTCAAAACGCATGCGCTCGTTTCTGTTTTGACATTCCTTATAGATCACATGTGACGCCATTTTTAAACAAGCATTTTGTCCTGAAAATGATGCATCGGAGGAAAATTCATCTAGCATGTCTTTTGTTTGGTGTCGTAAAATACAAAACTCCGAGTTACCTGTACGAGAAGTTGTCATGGAAGCAAGGTCGTAACCCTCACGTGACTCGTGCATGTTCGAAGTTGTCTCTTCTGAGGACAGAACGTCATCACTCAGCGGCTTTTAGAGGCAGCTTTCGATATGCCGCTACTAAATGTTGGAACAATATACCACCTCCCATAAGGAACGTGCAAAGTTTGTTCTGTTTTAAGTATAAACTCAAAAAGTTTATTTTTGCTCATCAAAAAAGTGAGGAGTCTCTCAGAAACGATACAAGTGCCATCTAGTTTAAATTGAGATCTCATTGTTATTGTGCGTTGAATTAGTAATTTTATGAACTGCGTACCTTCATGAAAATATATATTTTATTAATTTGTTGCTGTCCTAAGTCTATAATACCTATCAATTGATTGTTTTGTTTTATTTTTGTGTTCTGTTGGCCTCTTTCGTATGAAAATATCTAATCTTATGTGTAATGTAATAGTTAGTGTAATGTAGGATAATGCGTGTTGATGTTTTAGTTTATGGAATACTGTCTTTGTTGTATGATTTATATTAGTGTGTGTGTTTTCAAATGTATTTATACTCTGAATCTTTATTAATGTTTAAAGTTATATTTATGTTGCACGTGACGTCACCTACCGGTCTCAGCAGAATACCAGCGCTGATTGTCCTCAATCAGCATTTCACGCTGAGTTGGGATCGGTTTTCGTGGCATACCGCGAGCACTTGCTGCATAAGTACTGTTTCAAATGTTTGTCGTTTGCTCGTTTTTTCTTCTTTTTGTTATTAGCTGTGATTGTTCATGTATGTCACGAAATAAACGTTCTTTCTTCTTCTTCTTCTTTAAAATTACATTTATATCAAAATAGAGAACTTATTAAACTAATCATTTATATATATTTACAAGATATGAGATCATAAATTCGAATAACTATAACTTTTTCGTAAATATTTACACTCAATAAACAATTACATCCTATACTTACTAATCTTTATTATTACCTAATATTTATTATTACCTACCTATCTAGCTATAGTAGTCTTATTATATTTCAATATTCGGCAGGACATTCAGCATTTTTTTTTTAAATAATAACAATAAAATACCTACTTATTTTTAAAAACAAAGAACTGTATTGTATTATTTTAGCTAAAATAAAAACGTTAAAACGTATTCAATATGCGTGTTACATCGCAATACACCTCGCATCGCATTAAAGAGTTCGCGGGTCAAAACAATGACGTTATCTAAGAACAAATTCAAACATTTTAAATTAATTTAAATTCAATGCTAATCATACATAATAATTATGTTAAGTTCATTAAATGGTTCGTGCGAAGGTGAAACTTATCCATGTTTTTTTTCAAAGGTTTGAGCAATGGTTTCTTTTATAATAAGGTATACCTAATATTTTGCAAGATAAATAGGCCGTTAATTTAAATAAATAAAAATTAAATTGAAATAAATAAATATTTGGGGACATCTTACACACGGCCTCTGACCCCAAACTAAACAAAGCTTGTGATATGGCTGCCAGAGACTGATATACTACATACACTTATTTTTAAATACATACTTAAATAGATAGTAACTAAATAACACCCAGACACAGAGCAAACACTCACGTTCATCACATAAATATTTGCCCTGGGTAGGGATCGAACCCACGCCTCTTTGACCCAGAAGTTAGGGTCACTAACCACTGAGCCACCAAGGCAGTCCAACCTATACTATACCGTAATACTATAATAATGTACCGTATAAAAAAAAATACCCTTGACAAACATGCATGACGGAACGAGTTATTTTTCGCAATTTATTTCGTTGTGCATATTTGCATGTATTTTTTTGCACTGATTGTGAAGTAGATATTGTGGAATGCAGACAATAAAATCTTATCGCCCATCAGACGTTATGTTTACATATTTTATGTTATGATGTTAATCAACGAGTAAAGTAAAGGACACGTCCACAAAATGTATGGAGACTGGTATAATAACATCGAATAAATCTCGAGAAAGTACATGTTATTCTGAGTCTATTACACAAGTTAAAAAAAATGTCAAGTGCGTGGCGAGACACGCTTATGATAGCATAGGCTTCCGTAGATGGTGACGATGATTATGATGATAATGAAATGTAAATAAATAAATAATAAATTATATAATGTATTTTTTGTAGTCTGTTATGAGTACCTAATAAATAAAATAAATGAAAACGAATTTTTTATGATGTCGTTAGATGAATGATTGAAAAACGTGAAATATACTTGTGAGGTAAAGGAACTTAGAGTTGTGCGGATGTTTAAAAATTTAATTTTTCTTTTATAACTCAAAAAGTTATGATCCCGCAGAGCACAGTTTAGAAAATTTTAAGAATTGAAAATTGCGCTACTAGGCTAGGTTGCACTAACGTTGGAGGGTTGCAGGCGCGCAGCGCGGCGCTAGTAGCTGAGCGCCACGTCAGGCCGCGCCTTGCTCGCGAGCCACTCCAGCGCCGACAGCTCGCTCGGCCACACAGAAAGTTCCTACACTAGGTTGCACTAACGTTGGAGGGTTGCAGGCACGCGGCGCGGCGCTAGTAGCTGAGCGCCACGTCAGGCCGCGCCTTGCTCGCGAGCCACTCCAGCGCCGACAGCTCGCTCGGCTACACAGAAGGTTCCTAAACTAGGTTGCACTAACGTTGGAGGGTTGCAGGCGCGCGGCGCGGCGCTAGTAGCTGAGCGCCACGTCAGGCCGCGCCTTGCTCGCGAGCCACTCCAGCGCCGACAGCTCACTCGGCTACACAGAAGGTTCCTAAACTAGGTTGCACTAACGTTGGAGGGTTGCAGGCGCGCGGCGCGGCGCTAGTAGCTGAGCGCCACGTCAGGCCGCGCCTTGCTCGCGAGCCACTCCAGCGCCGACAGCTCGCTCCGCTACACAGAAGGTTCCTAAACTAGGTTGCACTAACGTTGGAGGGTAGCAGGCGCGCGGCGCGGCGCTAGTAGCTGAGCGCCACGTCAGGCCGCGCCTTGCTCGCGAGCCACTCCAGCGCCGACAGCTCGCTCGGCCACTCAGAAGGTTCCTAAACTAGGTTGCACTAACGTTGGAGGGTTGCAGGCGCGCGGCGCGGCGCTAGTAGCTGAGCGCCACGTCAGGCCGCGCCTTGCTCGCGAGCCACTCCAGCGCCGACAGCTCGCTCGGCCACACAGAAGGTTCCTACACTAGGTTGCACTAACGTTGGAGGGTTGCAGGCGCGCGGCGCGGCGGTAGTAGCTGAGCGCCACGTCGGGCCGCGCCTCGCTCGCGAGCCACTCCAGCGCCGACAGCTCGCTCGGCCACACAGAAGGTTCCTACACTAGGTTGCACTAACGTTGGAGGGTTGCAGGCGCGCATCGCGGCGGTAGTAGCTGAGCGCCACGTCGGGCCGCGCCTCGCTCGCGAGCCACTCCAGCGCCGACAGCTCGCTCGGCCACACAGAAGGTTCCTACACTAGGTTGCACTAACGTTGGAGGGTTGCAGGCGCGCGGCGCGGCGGTAGTAGCTGAGCGCCACGTCAGGCCGCGCCTCGCTCGCGAGCCACTCCAGCGCCGACAGCTCGCACGGCCAAACCGCTTCCACCTACAAAATCACACATTTTTGAACAAGCCACCAAATGAGGGTAGCCCACTAGGAATATCTACACTTCCAGTTTCCCTTGTCCATGTCCGTTAGGCACGTTAACGCCAAAGTTCATCATCCATGTACTGTACTGCACTGTACCGGTCTTTTAATAGTCCACTGTTAAAACACGGGCATAACCCACAAAAAAGCCATTGGACCATATACACCACGCTAAAATTTCAAATTCAAAATTTTAATTCAAAACTTCAAAATTTGTTTTGAGACTTTTGGCTAGCAGTGAGACAGAATAGACTAAGACGCGACTATATAATAAGAATAATACTACAGAATAAGACAATCAATTTACAAGACGGTGCATCGGAGAGATTTTCTCGAAAGACTCACGTCCTGATAGTGATGTTTGGCAGTCTGCGTGTCGCCCATCTCGCTGTGCAGCTGGGCGAGCGCGCACGTCACGCTCGCGTCCCAGTTGCCGATCAGGCTGTACCTGGTTAACAAACAGAAAAATATTAAAAATTTCGGAGAGCCGTATCAGAGCTCAGTGAGTGGTTTTTTATAATTGTCAATATATTATTATACGAAGTGAAAGGGGAAAATGCCCTCTTTTGCTGTGAAAGTGACATTTTGACTTTTTTTGTGTTGTGATGGTGTAATGACCCTAAAATTGGGACAGAAAATTTAACAATGTTTATATTCAGTGTTACTTCATTTCTGGTAAGTCTTTTATATTACAAACTTAGCATCTTAGTATAATCCGGTTCAAGACCTTTTTTATGGTATATAAACACTTAGTACTAAATAACGAAAACATTACATAATATGCGTATCCATAGGCGCGGTATTAATTTTTTTGCGAATTTTTGGTAATTTCCGATGTACTGGGACGCGACATGCATTTTCGAGCCGCGACCGCGAAACGGCCGTCGGGTTAAATCTGGCATTCTTTGTAACTTGTCAAATACATATTTTAAGTATCGAGTCCGTGCCTACTTACGCGCCTCGCTAGAACTGCCTAACTTCCGAGACAGACTTCTAAAAGATTTACGCATGTTGTCATGTAATGCTCAGCAGCGGCGAGATGTACGCGGACGCACGCGGCCCACGCCACATTGGGAACTATCACCAATCACGTAGTCACGTACCGACCGCGGCCGCGGTGAATCGTACGCGTGCCCCACCACGCTCCGTGCACCACAAGTACTCTAACGCTATAGAAGAATTGCGCCACATCGCACCGAGTATCCGTAATCTAATGCTAAAGTAAATGTCGACCGCGGACACGACACCCCGCACGCGCGCCCACCGCGCACTTTCTGCACCGCTGTCACTCTGACGCTATAGAAGAATTGATAATGTTCATAATCAAGTGTTGAAGTGCTTGTAGTTACCAGTGCTCAGCAGCGGAGAGGTCGGCGCGGGCGCGCGCGGCTCGCGCCAGGCCGGCGGCCGCCATGGCCCGCAGCGTGCCGCCCGCGGCCGCGGCGCCTCGCACGCGCGCCCACCGCGCCTCCGCACCGTCCGCTCCGCTGCGCTCCAATGCTAGAGCTGGACAGTAAACATCCACATCAAATGTATAAGAATAAAATACAACACAATACAATGTAGTAGTAGTTTATTAAGAGATTACTAGCGACCCGCCCCAACTTCGCACAGGTACTGTACTGTACTGTACTGTACTGTACTGTATCAGCCTTTTTAATAGTCCACTGCAGGACGTAGGCCTACCCACGAAGGGTGATTGGGCCATATCCACCACGCTGGCCCAGTGCGGGTTGGTGGATTTACATACGCCATCGAATTTCTTCTACGGACATATGCAGGTTGCCTCACGATGTTTTCCTTCACCGAAAAGCCAGTGGTGTGAAATTCCGTACATAAATTCCAAAGAACTCATTGGTACGGGACTGGGATTGAACCCACGACCTCACGATTGTAAGGCGGGTGTCACTACCTCTAAACCACCATGGCTTCAACTTCGCACAGGTATATTATACATATAAACCTTCCTCTTGAAGAGTTGTGTAGTTTTAAAGATATAAGCATACATAGGGACAGACAGCACGAAGCGACTGTGTTTTATACTATGTAGTGATGTAGGTCTTGTATTTAGTGATAGTTAATAAATACAATACAATTTTTGTAGCTGGTGACAATCATTATTCTAACCAGCGGCCGTATTGTGTAGGCGATTTGAAGTTCGACTTCGCTTTTCTTCCCGCTCGCTCTGGTGAAGCGAGTAACTGGCGCGCGCAGGAGTAAAAGCGAAGCTGAACATCAGAACGCGTAGACAATACGGCCCCTGGAATATAATTATGATAACTGACTCTGTACTTATAAGTACTATATTATGTACAAAGTAATCTCATCAATCAGCTTCTTTACCCTCACCCAAGCGAGTGTAGCGATTTATTAATATCTACCGATTTCTGCCAGAAAGATACTGTTTGACAGCTGGAATGGAAAGGAAACAGAAAATCATTAGTTCGTGGAAAAAAGACGAACGATTTTTTCACGAACTTCCAGCTTCCTGTTAGTGTACAGACGTTGACGTGTAAATATGGCGTTTATATTTATTTGTTCATAAACAATATTTCCATGCTTCATGTTCTTCGCTTCATACCTAGATCGTGCATAGCGATCAAGTCAGCCGGGTCGAGGTGCGTGGCGGCGGCGAGCTGTGCGGCCGCGTCGCTCCACGCGTGCGCCGCGTCCACCGGCGCCGAGGCCGCGGTCGCGGTGGCGGTCGGCGACGTGGCCGCGGCCGCGGTCGCGAGAGCCAGAGACACGCGCGCCGGACACGAGTACGGATCGTCGCGAGACGCTGACTCGGCGAGTGTACGCGCTTCGTTATAATTGTTTAGCTGAAATAAGAATTAAAACCTGTACTTTTATGTAGTATAGGCCGAATCATACAAGTCGGCGGATGAGCTTCAATCAGGATTGTATTTTTCCTTTTTTGCTCTTTTTCAGCACAGGTTTAACCTACTTTAGGCAAATGTGTATGTGTGTGTGTGTGTCTGTGTCCTTTATTAAATTGTTTTGCTTTCTACATGTAATTATGGCAATGATGTTTTAATTTTTTTTATTTATTTATTTTGGATTGAATATTGCGCAGCTTGTAGCTAACTTCACATCCACCAACTTGTATGATTCGGCCTATAGCTTTTTCTAAGAAGGTTATAAACGTTTTCGACAAGAGTTTGTAGAGAAACTAACCTTTTTGTTAGTTTCCCTACAAACGACTTTTTATTTTGCGTAAAACTGTGTTTAAGTTTTTCTAAATTCAAAAACTTGAAAGTATTCGTTGACAAAAATCAGCGATCTTTTTATAGCAATGTTTTTCAGTCTTCATGAAGGCACGAAACGAATCGGACGTAGAATTTTTTTATGTTCACATTTGATATGATTGTTAAGAAATAGTGCTCCCCATCCCTTCCAGATCCTTAGGGTCTAAGTTCTTGGGTCAGGGTGTGGTGAGGGTCATGATAATATTTTCTTTAGTTTTCTTCTAGAACGACTCTTTCGTCGGGGGCCGCTGTTGCCCACCTGGAGTGTTCCACCTTGCTACTACAACGTGCCCTGTTGGCCGGATCAGGCCGACGCCTCCACTCGAGCACCCTGCTGCTGGCGTTGCACGTGAGCCTCCGGCTAACTCACGGCCTGCATGGGTGGGCCTAATGCTGCCTGCGTGGGTCATTTGCTGCCGACTTTATTTCCCTACGCGACTTCTTGGTTTATCCCTTTACCCGATCCTCTTTCAAAATTTATAGTGCTCCGTTTCGTTTTCCCTCCTGGTACTAAAGACTGTAAGTGCGGTGTTTTATTTATGAGGTGTAAATAAATGTGTAAATACTAAGGCTAGTTTTCTATTTTATTTTCCTTTCTCCGAACCGCTAGGAATCTCCATAGACAATTTTCTCTTTAATTATTTTAACTTGTGGTGCTGCAACCGGCTATCGCGCTTGCAATATTACAAGTTACTGATGTCAACTGATGCAGGACACTGAGAATGAACAAGAAATAAACACACTGAGCTTATTGACGATTTCTTTATCTTAGGACGTGTTTTGTATTTTCAATTAATTTAGAATTCAATTCCAATAACCATGTAAAAGACCGACGTGTGGTTCGGCCGAGCCCGACTGCCCGAATGGTAGTCAAAAAATGGTCCTTCTAGTCGGATGTCATACTAACCGCAAGCGCGAGGAAAGCAGCGTCCGCACTGGCCTCGGCGCGCAGCACGCGGTCGTGCGGGTGCGCGCGCGCCACGGCCTTGAGGCGGGCGAGCGCGCGCGCGGCCGCGGTGGCGCCCGGCCGCAGCGACCGCAGCGCGGCCAGCGCGCCGCCCAGCTCCAGCCGCGCGCCCGCCGCGCCGCCGCCGTACCCGCGCAGCGCCTCCACGCACCACGACATGCCGCTACACATCACGTGACACATATTGAGGCGGCCGAGAACGCGCGTGTCTTCTTACATCAATACATTTCTGTCAAGAAACTTTAAACCGGTCGTACGTATTTAACTTGAGTTATCTATTGTCACAATTTCTAGCGTGTTACCGCGATAGCTAGTAGACCCAATAAAGAATTGTACACACACGCAATCAGTTAAATTAGTACATCAATACTGTAGTAACTTAAATTATGTCCGAGCCGCCGCCGCTAACCACACAAAATTAAGCCGAGACCGTTGTGAAGAAAGTACCGGAGAGATGTCGTCCGGTGGGGGTCGTATGACAGCTCACTGACAGATGACACTGACAGACCGGCGCGGTCGGCACTTTGGTATTGGCGCCGAACAAGCGCAGAACTTTAAACGCGCAGAACAATAGTGGTCGAACTTAACTAATAAGCGTGTACAAATAGTATTCAGTTGCAGCCGGTCGGCGCGCACCACGTCCCTCACTACACACTCGTACGTCGTTCTCGTACAATACAACGTGGTAGGTACCCAGAGTCGTCGTGTTGCGGCGCGGGCCCGGCGAGCGCGGCGGCGGCGAGCGCGAGGCAGCGCTCGGCGTCGGCGGCGGCGCGCCGCGACCACGCCGACAGCCGGTCGGCGCGCACCACGTCCCTCCGCACGCACTCGTACGTCGTTCTCGTACAATACAACGTGGTAGGTACCCAGAGTCGTCGTGTTGCGGCGCGGGCCCGGCGAGCGCGGCGGCGGCGAGCGCGAGGCAGCGCTCGGCGTCGGCAGCGGCGCGCCGCGACCACGCCGACAGCCGGTCGGCGCGCACCACGTCCCTCCGCACGCACTCGTACGTCGTTCTCGTACAATACAACGTGGTAGGTACCCAGAGTCGTCGTGTTGCGGCGCGGGCCCGGCGAGCGCGGCGGCGGCGAGCGCGAGGCAGCGCTCGGCGTCGGCAGCGGCGCGCCGCGACCACGCCGACAGCCGGTCGGCGCGCACCACGTCCCTCCGCACGCACTCGTACGTCGTTCTCGTACAATACAACGTGGTAGGTACCCAGAGTCGTCGTGTTGCGGCGCGGGCCCGGCGAGCGCGGCGGCGGCGAGCGCGAGGCAGCGCTCGGCGTCGGCAGCGGCGCGCCGCGACCACGCCGACAGCCGGTCGGCGCGCACCACGTCCCTCCGCACGCACTCGTACGTCGTTCTCGTACAATACAACGTGGTAGGTACCCAGAGTCGTCGTGTTGCGGCGCGGGCCCGGCGAGCGCGGCGGCGGCGAGCGCGAGGCAGCGCTCGGCGTCGGCGGCGGCGCGCCGCGACCACGCCGACAGCCGGTCGGCGCGCACCACGTCCCGAACCACGCACTCGTACGTCGTTCTCGTACAATACAACGTGGTAGGTACCCAGAGTCGTCGTGTTGCGGCGCGGGCCCGGCGAGCGCGGCGGCGGCGAGCGCGAGGCAGCGCTCGGCGTCGGCGGCGGCGCGCCGCGACCACGCCGACAGCCGGTCGGCGCGCACCACGTCCCGAACCACGCACTCGTACGCGTCATTCTCCTACAACGCAACACACAGGTATGCTGATTTTAGAGTCACGCTGACCGCACGACAACTGTTGACACCGACAGCTCAGTGCGTAGCTCGTCAACAGTCAGCGCATATCGTTTTAGGCGCAGACACAGATATTTATAAAAAACAGATGGATAGGTAATGCTTGAGGCGACTCTCAACCACAAAAATGCATGGAAAATATTTACAAGCTGTCAAAACAGACAAACATGTATTGGAATTAGACGTTGTCTGTCAAAAAAAAAACACGAAAATATGAAAAAAATCATGTCTCTTTCTAACTCCTGCCATATTATCTCTTTCAGATTTTCTCGATCGACCACATTATCCCTCTGGTATCTCTGCGGCTGCAGAAGCTATAGACAAGATGCCACCTAGAGACTAGAGAGGGCATTAGAACATCGCTGTTGAAGCGCACAGCACATGTCATGAAATTATACAAACATTACTGTTGCACAAAATAAACTATAGCTACAGAAATAATGGTGCTATAAACGTAAGTACCATTTCTTACATCGTCAATGGTGATGTCTTGGTGGTAAGTGGGCGGGTCGACGTCGAGCATGGCGTGGAAGGCCGCCTTACCGGCCTCCGGGTCGTTCAGCGCCACTGAACACAGCACCAAGTGCAGCCCTACCGACAAACATCAACAAATATGAAAAGTAGAGAACAAGATTGTAAAGAAAAAATCGGCCAAGTACGAGTAGGACTCGCGCACGGAGGGTTCCGTACTGTATGGGAGCCACCCTTAAATATTTATTTAATTCTAATTTTATTATTTATTATTGAAGTGAATATGTATACAACTAAATAGTCTGTGAAAATTTCAAGCATCTGTTACCATTATTAATATAGAGCGAAAAACGGCTAAAAAAACAGGTTTGTTATATGGGAGCCTCCCTTAATTATTAATTTTACTCTGTTTTTAGTTTGTTGTTATAGCGGCAAAAGAAATACATCATCTGTGAAAATTTCAGTTTTTTAGCTATAACGGTTCATGAGATACAGCCTGGAGACAGACGTAATAGGGTCCCGTTTTTACCCTTTGGGTACGGAACCCTAAAAAAATAAGGTCATCGCACAACCCGCACTCTGCTGTCTGACGCCCAGTGCTGGTTGGTCCCAGATGGTGGGTGGCGATGTGTCTGGTGTTCGACACATCGTCATTCTGGCGAGAGCCTATGCTCCGTGATGGGGCCTGATTAAGGCCAGCGCTGTCGGGTGCCGCGGGGGAGTGCGCAAGCGTGCCCGTAGCCCCGACACCAGGCGCAGTGGCGGAACACCCAGGGGTTTTGGTGGGTACACTGTCCAGTCGGCAGGACTCCCACATAACCACCCGCCTGCCCACGAGGTGTGGTGGTATCTATAAAAGATATGGCTAAAAAAAAATTGAAATTATAACAATTAAACGAGTTGTCATTTTGCCTTCGGCATATTACATAACTGCGAGCGTTATTACGCGTTTTAACGGCGCAGTCATACAAATTGCCTGCGACATATCTACCCTATTAGTCTAAGCAATTATGTTATTTTAATAAAATATCTCTTGGTGCATTTAAAATGAACTAACCAGTCTGAAAGTCTCCCTGTTCGTGCATTATGTGTTGAAAATTGGTGACAGCATCTCGAAACTTGCCCATGCGCACCAAAAGGAGACCAATGTTGTGCATCACTTTCATTCTGAAACACATTTTTAAACATTGAAATAGGTACATTAATCCATCCATCAGTATAGGACGCTCGACGACAACAACATAGGACGTTCACTGCTGTACATAGGTCTCCTCTATAGATTTCCAAACAGACCGGTTGGATCTCAGAAGAATGACAAATAGAAACCTTGCTAAGTTTTAATCAAATAAAAACAACGTTACAGCTATCTTATTCATATCTGGTTATACAGCAAACGCGAGAGAGAGAGTGAAACAAAAAAAAAAACACATTGTCTGTTGACATACGTTAAAATCACAAATTGG
Source organism: Hypomecis atomaria (assembly GCA_964007245.1). Lineage (NCBI taxonomy): Eukaryota > Metazoa > Arthropoda > Insecta > Lepidoptera > Geometridae > Hypomecis > Hypomecis atomaria. Next base: position 6,185,957 of record OZ023289.1, read on the forward strand.
AATGTCAAAATGGTTAAAATTTGGTTCCACTTTGTCTTTTGCGATATGATCGGAAATTTTAAACCTCAGCAGAAGGTTCAAATCTCTGATCATTAAACCTTCCTACTTTTTACCTTTTTGAATTTGGATAGCCGAGATAGCTCAATGCTAGTTTGTAAAACACTTCGAAATTTGGGTCTATGTGCATCTTTTTCTAACACCTTTTAAATTTCATAATTAGTGGGTCAAAGTGATGTATATCTCTTGCTATTTTAGTACGTTTTCTATTACTGTAGTCCTTATTCTATGGGTTGGATGGTTGAAAGCGACTTCCTACGCTGTGCGGACCGTGGTATTCACTCGAGAGCTTTTCGGCCCCGTCGGTCATCCTATGCTATGTGCACTGCCCACTGCCATTTCAATTAGTCAATCCGCTGGGTTAGCTTCTTAAAATGGGTATACATAATACCCTCTATACTGATAAATAAAATCGGCTCGCTAAGCTAAATCAATGCGACAGGCATCTTGCAGGCTATTTGAATCTCTTTTACATTTAATATAAGAAAAGGCTAAATAAACTTTTTGTGCTCTCCGGGCTACCGAGACGAAGCTTTTCAAAGGCAGAGTGAATTAGGTGTCTTCTAAGTTTGCGTGCTTCATCTTCGACCATTGCGTCAATTACCATCAGGGAGTTAGTTGGTGGTCAAGCGCAGACTTATTGGTGATATATATAAAAATGAATCGTGGTTGTTAGTCTCGCTAAAACTTGAGAACGGCTGAACCGATTTGGCTAATTTTGATCTTGGAATATTTGTAGAAGTTATGGGAAGGTTTAAACGGTTAGATAATTTGTAAAAGTTGCGAGAAAAATAATAAAAACCTGAATTTAATTTTCTCATACAAAATGTTCCTGCATGTGAAAGTTCTCATTGACAGTTGACACTTGACAGATGGTGAAATGAAGTTCACCGGGTCAGCTAGTTGGTGATAAAAATAATTGACCAAGTACAAGTCATGCTCGTGCACGAAGGGTTCCGTACTGTATGGACCCTTAATATATTTTAATTTAAATATTTATTTTGATTATACAACTTAATATTCTGTGAATATTTGAAGCATTTTTCTGTTGCCGTTATTACTAAAGCAAAGAATTCACGTTTCTTGTATGGAAGCCCCCCTTAAATATTTTTTTCTGATTTTAGTATTTTTTGTTATAGCGGCAACAGAAATACGACGTCATCGGTGAAAATTTCAATCTTCTAGCTATCACCGTTCATAATATACAGCCTGACAAACAGACGGACAGCGGATTCTTAGTAATAGGGGCTCGTTTTTACTCTTTGGATACGGAACCCTAAAAATACAATTGGTCAAGCCTGAACTTACCTTAAATCTTTTTCAGCCGTTGGTGTTTGGTCAAGCGCCATTCTGTACAGTTTTAACGCCTTCGGATGTTCACCCATTTTGAAATAGATGTTACCCATGTTTACCTAAAATGTACGTTATTTATTAGTAGCAGTATAAAGAGCGACATAGATGGATGAACTCTTTATTGATTCACACACACAGATATAGGCTAATTCATACAATTTGTCGGCTGTGATGTTAGATACAAGCTGCGGATAGCCCAATCCTGACTGAGGCTCCAATTTAGACTATACCTATGTCCTAAAATTACGTTTGTTCTATGGGAGCCCCCCTTAAATGTTTATTTTATTTTGTTTTTAGTATTTGTTGTTATAGCGGCAACAGAAATACACCATCTGTGAAAATTTCAGCTGCCTAGCTATCACGGTTCATGAGATACAGCCCGGTGACAGACAGACAGACAGACGGACATCGAAGTCTTAGTAATAGGGTCCCGTTTTTACCCTTTGGGTACGGAACCCTAAAAAGTACTGCCAATCAGAGAAGCGGATTGTAGGCGGGAAAAACACCTTCCTTTTGAATTCACTCACGTAGTTTTAAAGATATAAGCATACATAGTGACAGACAGACAACGGGAAGCGACTTTGTTTTATACAATGTATTGCTTCCGATAAACAGAAGCTATGTGAAACAACAGGCGACCTTATCACTAAAAGTGATATCTTCCAGGCAACCTTATAGTTGTCATAACGACAAAAACTAAAATCTGCAAGCTTTCCGTTTTCATGGCTACCTTTTTTTTTAAGGTAGATATTATTCTTTTTTTGTAAAGAGTTCCAAATACTATTACATACTTTTATGCGCAGACTTATCGATGAAAAAAAATTGGATTACCTTGAGTCTATTAGCATGAGGAAACAGCTTATTTCTGGTGAGCAGTTGATACGTGTTCAAAGCCTCGGTGTACATTTCATTCAGTGCATATTGGCCCGCCAAATTACACAGCACCTGAAAATTGGAAAAATTTTCAATAACAGGTCATAGAATACATTCTGGACAAGCATCCTAAAGCATCACATATTATTTTCAATAAGACTCGCACTTATCTTGTTTAAAAAAGCCCTACAATTTAGGTATTTGTATTTATTAGAAATTATAAGACTCGCAATTATTAACTCGTTTAAAAAACAACCATTTATTTTGTACTAGCGACCCGCCCCGGCTTCGCACAGGTGTATTATACATATAAACCTTCCTATTGAATCACTCTATCCATTAAAAAAAAACGCATCAAAATCCGTTGCGTAGTTTTAAAGATTTAAGCATACAGACAAACAAACAGACAAATAGCGACTTTATTTTATACTATGTAGTGATTAGAATTTATAAACTAAATTTAGTTAGATACTAAGCCCGATTACAGAGGCGCCATCGTAATTATATTAGCTAAATAGCAAAGTTCTGTTTCTTTTTCAGTTTAGGCATTCGATAGAGAGAACGCTTTTTACGTTGCTATTAAATGTACGCTCGCGCCTCTGTAATCGGGCTTATTGTCCATAAATTGAGTAGAGATGACTTGTTAGTTTGATCTCTAGTGACCTAATGATCTCCGGTGTTTAAAAGTTTAGACTGACCGAGTGTCTCGAAAGAAATAGGTCGAATCGAACATCTTGTCGGTTGCAATAGTATTAGCTACAAGCTGCGGATAACCCAATCCTGACTGAAGCAGCTGCGAGAGGATTGGGTTTTCCGCAGATTGTAGCTAGCATCACAGTCGCCAAGATTTTTGATTCGTCCTATACATTCCAAGTGAAAATTTACTCTGTAGGTATTACCGCAAAGGTGAGATCCAAATTGTGCGTATCACCGAGATTAGCCTGCTCCTGCATTCTTATCAGTTGCCGTTCCATCGCTGATGCTTCCTGGGCTTTTGCTAACGCCTGAAAAATGCATACAGAGGTTGGTCAGTAAAACAACACCAAAAACAAATGTTGCTAGGACAGTAACTTCGACACCACGGGAAAAAAATAGTAGGTATCCCAAATATTTCATTAAACGTCGATTATTTATAGTAACGAATGGATGATTTCTTTATTTTTTATCCTTTGACCCATTCTACGCGTGACCAAATTCGATGCAACTCAGATGAAGCGTCGGTATAATGAGGTATTTATCTCATGCTTGCAGTGTGTGATTAGTCCTGTATTATATAAAAATATTATAGATCCCGTGGACGCAAGCTAAGTCAAGTCAATGTAAACAAAAGACGGTAACGCGAAAAAAACTAAAATTAATTAATTGAATTAAACAGGCCGTATGGTTTGCAGCCCTACGAATCCTGTTCAAACCCATTCAATTTATTTAATTCAACTGAACGTTCAAGTGTTTGTACTTCGAACTGACAATACAAATGTTCGGCAGCCATTATACATTCATTTAATCTCAATCGTGCTCCGTTATTTCACTCTGACTGCTGTTTCAGAATGTATCTTTATGTCTTGCTATCATATACTTTAAATAATTATGTGGGCCCCTAAGTAGTATTAGCCCAGTGCCCCCTAAACTCACGGTCCGGCCGGTTATAACAAACAAAATCCGTATATTGATAGTGTACCTGTCCCAAATCATTTTCATTCTTAGGAGTGGTGTCGTCATCGGGGTCGATTCGCGCGCTCAGCATGCAGGATTCTTCTACCAACGTCATTATACGCGCTTCCATGCTCTTCACCTTGTCTTCTATGCTGAAATAACATTACCCAACAGTTTACAATCAGTCTGCGTTAAATTATATTTATCATTACCTAGCGACCCGCCCCGGCTTCGCACAAGTAAACACATATAAACCTTCCCCTTGAATCTCGATCTATTAAAAAAAACCGCAACAAAATCCGTTGCGTAGTTTTAAAGATATAAGCATTCATATGGGGACAGACAGCGGGAAGCGACTTTGTTTTATACTATGTTGTGACTATCATTAAGCTTTTGCCCGAGGCTTTGTTTTTCCGAGATAAAAAGTAGCCTTTGTCACTCTCCGACCTTTGAACGATCAGCCCGGGTAGCACGGCAAGGGGAGAAAACCATTTTATCCACTCTTAATGTCAGATGTCATTGTCAATACATACTTTATTTCCTCTTCAAGGGGATATAATGGTGAAAAGACTATTAGTCCCTTTGCCATGCTTCCCGTGCTGGTATATATTATTTATCCATACCAAAATTCAAGTCTGTATGTTGCTTTGTGAAAGAGTAGCAAACCAACAAATACACTTTGGGATTAATAATATTTTTGGATTAGTTTCGAAAAGAAATGTTTGCAGATTGTTATTGGCTCAAATCGTATGAATATTTGGTTTGGGCGCTTGCTAGTTTCCCATGACTGATTTGGCTTTCTATAGCCTTTTTAACACCTAGTCAAAACTCTAACCGCCTTACAACAAAAGATTTAAACACGCTTTAAACATAGATAGATAGATATTCTTTATTGTTAACACAAAGAGCACAAGTAACACAGATAACAAAAACATTATAAGTATAGCGTGTAACAAGAGGCGGCCTTATCGCTAAAAGCGATCTCTGCCAGGCAACCTTTGGATGGAATAGGAATATAGAACACTGTTTATCCGCGCAATTTGTTCTGTTAAACATTGTCTAAAGCGTGCGTAATACGTTTGTGGTAAGACGGTTACACGTTATTTCATTCATATTTAAATTAATTTTATTTTCTGTTTAATTTTGCCAAAGTAAGATCAAAGTGAGAATAATCTAGGTTTGGGGCCATTCCTCTCCTTGGATATATTCACTCTCACGACAATATCTAGGTACAGATTACAGAATATCAAATGGACATTCTTTTATTACATATACGAACAGAATAATGCTTGTACCTGAGCCCTTAGTCCAAGTTTTGCATAGTTTACTTAAACTTTCGCGTTCACGTGTGGTTCCATACATTTTGGTTAATTCTTCCTCGTTTCCGCCAGGGGCGCTGTGCAGAAATGTATGGAGCCATACGGAAACAGCTGTAGTTTCAATTTACGTGTAAACCTGGGCTAACCCCTCTGAAGAGCCATGAAACGAAAACTAACATTGTCAGTCACACTGCAAGGTGCTACATTTTCCAGTATCTTCATAGTTTGGAATCCATTTCAGATGTCATTGAAACGGGTGGAATTATATATTTAGATAGGTATATTTATTTGTTATTTACGATGTAGGTACGTGTCATGAACACTCATGACACGTACCTACATCGTATATCATAATAATTATGAGGCCATTAGGCAACAGAAGAGGTTATAACCAGTTCTTTATCTGAGTGCAATTAAGTCACACGTACGTGCCTACTAATCGTCAGCCTTGTCAACTGTTTATTGATTATGTTAAATCTACATAATAATCGGCCAAGTACGAGTCGGACTCGCGCACTGTGTGGGAAAATAATTATGACGCTAAAAAATCAGGTTTATTGTATGGGATGGTATTAATATTTATTTTATTCTATTTTTAGTATTTGTTGTTATAGCGGCAACAGAAATATATCATCTGTGAAAATTTCAGCTTTCTAGCTATTAGGTACGGTAAATGAGATACTGCCTTGAGACAGACAGACAGACGGACGGCGTAGTCTTAGTAATAGGGTCCCGTTTTTACCCTTTGGGTACGGAACCCTAAAAATTAACCTACAATACCTATTACTTTAGAACTTTAGGTACATATTCTTTCCTAATGTCTTTAGTTCGTTTAAAAAGTTTTCGGGTCAAAATTTATCTTTCTTCATTTTGGAATAGACTCAGAATAAGAAAGTTGATCTGCACGGTTAGCATGGCAAAGGAATAAAACCATTTTTCCACCTTTAATGTCAGTTGTCATTGCCAATCCATAATTTATTTCCTCTTTAAGGCGATATCATGGTGGAAAGATAATTTGTCTCTATGTCATGCTACCTGGGCAGAATGATCTGTTTTCTCTTCGATCTTTTTACTGTTCAAGACGTAGAGCAATGTTTTACGATCATTTCATCGTTACGTACAATGTAGGTATGTAATCGTATTTAAGTCGCCAACTATACCTATACTTTATTAGAGATTGTATCAGACAGGCTTCATGCTCCATCGAATGCTGCATTAAGAAAAAAATGCCAAGGAAGATAGGGAGAATTTACCTACAAGAAAACGCACCCAGATACTATCGAAACAAAGGTAGAGAATCTCGCGCTTTTTTATTTGTGTACGAGTGTACGCACACTCGTACACAAATAAATAATCGGCCAAGTACGAGTCGGACTCGCGCACGGAGGGTTCCGTACTGTATGGGAGCCCCCCTTAAAGATTTATTTTATTTTAATTTTATTATTGAAGTGAATATAAAACTAAGTATTCTGTGAACATTTCAAGCATCTACCTGTTAAGTACTATTATTAATATAGAGCGAAAAACGTCTAAAAATTCAGGTTTGTTGTATTGAATCGCCCCTTAAATATTTATTTAATTCTCTTTTTAGTATTTGTTGTTATAGCGGCAACAGAAATACATCATCTGTGAAAATTTCAGCTGCCTAGCTATCATGGTTCATGAGATACAGCCCGGTGACAGACGGACAGACGGACATCGAAGTCTTAGTAATAGGGTCCCGTTTTTCCCTTTGGGTACGGAACCCTAAAAAGCGCGAGTAATTGATTGGTTTTATTTGTAAAAGCAAGATGCTTTTAGTCAACACCCTCTAATAAACATCCTATAGCATATATCTCGGCATATACTAACGAACAGGGAAGCCAAATCGCTCTAACAAATACCTACTATTTTCAATATTATTGCAGTAGAATTTATCATTACGTGAACATTTGCGGCCTAATTTGTATCATGAACCATAATATCAGAGATGTTTGGACGGCGGTCTGTTTACACGCCGATAGTCATTGACGTAATATCACATTCGCGTAAGTATGTACGTGATTGAATATTATGTTTGTTTACATTGAGAGAGAATAATCTGCTTCTGATTTTATATTTAGTTTCTTGCTGTTTTGACAAAGTTTTTTGTCTACGGAAATACTCAGAGATACGTGTATCTCGAGGCCAAAGCTAGATTAGGTACTTTAATAATAACATTTCAGTGTTAGTAAACTGCAATCATGCCGTTATTGCTGAGGTTTTTTAGCTATCGATTAAGGAAACATCGCGAAAAAACCTGAATGTTTGAGAAAGGTATTTTGCGGTGGGGATGTAATAGGCAGGGCGCACCGCTATCACGACGCTGTACCCACCCACAATAGCTCAACACATCAGTGTACACTCACGTGTCTTCCTTGTTTTCCTCTCGCGAAGGCAGGTCTCTAGCTGCAGACGTGTATCCAGCAGCACGCACCGCCGTCACAGGCCGCGCGGCCGCAGTTCCCGCGCGTGACGCGCCACGCCCGCCCACTGTGCCCAAACGCATCATCTGAAATGCATACAAATAATACCGCTTTTCTTCAAACACTAAACGACACATCAGCTATATATAAGATACAGTTTAAGTACTGAACGTTTCTACAAACGTCGTGATAAACCTGTTTCCTAACTAAAAACTCCAGCAAGACAAGTTCGTCCATTATTACCTACTCGTAAAAGGGTACGAATTAACTATATGAAAGTCTGACTAAGAAACTAAATTATAACACATATCTCATGTAAAGGTTGAGTACACCTCTAACATGAGCGATTCATTGAGTGAAGTCTAACAATAATACTCGTAAGTAGGTCAGATATCAAGAGGAAAATATTCAATGAAATCATTATTCGATATTAAAGAGTCCAATACTAACCCCAGTGCCCATCCGACTGGTGGGTGCCTTTCTGCCGATGCCAGCGGTCCGCAGCGTCTCCTGGAAAGTCTCATCCTCCCGCAAGTTGCGAGTATCAAGCGCTGGCGAAACTTCGTTGAACCCCGCGTAGAGCTCGTCTTCTTCGTCCACAATCATAGCTGTTCTTGGCTTCGCGTCCGTGCCCATGCGAGACGCGCTATAATACCTCGAGCTCAACATTTTTACACTTCAATATTGTTAAATTGGACAAATTCTAAATAGAACCACGATTTCCAATTCTAACCTATACTGTTGTGACGCCGTCACCATGACAACGTAGTCAATGACATTTCGATTGTGACGTTGCTCACGACCAAGGAGGTCAATCCTATGAAAGTTTTATTCGAGTTCTTCAAGGGCGACTGAAGTTCAATAATACATCAAGTTCACGTTCAATATTTTTATTACATGATCACTATCCAATACAATCAATTTCCATCTCTTTCGTCACACCGATAAAAACAAAGACTTAAACTAAAACAATTGACTGAAAAAAACTGAATCACAATGCATCACCTTCATCAGAACAGTGCTAATGGAAGACACTGAAGAATATTGTTCTTTCACACAAAAAACATGTTTCAATACAAGATATACTTAAAAACTAAAGAAATAAAAAAAAAAACACGAGATGGTACCTACTCTAAGATGATTAAATCGCCTCCAAAGCCTTACAAATGATTCATGTCCGTCCATCCGATAAACATTCAATACGTTACATATAAAAATAAATGGCTTCAAAAGTTATTTCGTATCTCGCAAGTAAAAAAACGATGATTCTATGTACATTTCATGATTTAAAGATATCTCTACCTAACTTGAAACAAATTTCAACAAAGAGAAATTAATGCTCGTGACCCTAAAAGACTAGTAAGAAATGCAATATCAATATTTTTGTACACTTTTTACTTATCATTAAGATAACACCAGATAAAAATAATAGAAGTACATAACGGAGATATGACTTAGATGTTAACAATCATAGTATTTCATATCCTTAATAAATCATTTTATTGAGTGCGTTATTGTCGAAACTCGGTATTTGATACTCTTCAATACACCATCGAGTAATGATAATGTAATTTTAGTGACATTTTTAATACGACCGAGTGCTTTAAAACACACACATCCAAGACACTAATCTCCTCCAAATATTACACACATTATAATAATAATTCATACATGTACAACTACTATAAAATCTTGCCAACTTACAAAAATGCATTCATGCGAAATTCGAAACGGGATCCGTTTATGTGTGTGCAGCATTTATAAAACTCTGATGAAACTATCGTATGATATTTCATCATTTCCTTATGTTCGTGTTTCTCGATATTTAGAACATTAAAGAAGTTTAATAATTGGCTCTTAACGACATCACACATTATTTTTTATGTTATAGGTATACAAAACTCTCGTCAACAACGCATATATTATAATTCTGTTCAGTTTTATATATTTCTATCATGCACAACTTTTATAGCTTTGTTTTTATACATTTTTTGATAATTATTAATTCATAATTTCATAGCCTCTCGTAAATTAAATATTATTGTGTATTTATCTGCTATTTATAACAATTTACATTTATCAATTAGTGTTATTTATTCAATTAAGTATTGTATGAAGAAGAAAAGGCCTTTGTAACTATAACTATAAAAGCCTTTTAATAAGGAAATTAACTGCTGCAAAATTGTACATTGAAAAACGACTTTTTGTCCAAGAAAAAGTGTACTTGTGAATTGTAAAAAATAGAGTATGATTTTCCTTCGTAATTTTTTTTTTATTGATATTAATACAGGAAGTTAGGGTCACAGTGATCAGAATTCGCAAGCACCAAGTGTGGCTGGTCACCCGTCCAAACTCAAGCAAACCTGACATGCACAACGCGATGAGAAACATACTTTAATTTGACTTCATATTAAGCTAAATGTCGCCAACTGACTATTTATGAGAGAATTTCGATGGATACTGCCGTCTTAAGCCTAAGAGTGTTATCTGAACAAAAAAAATAGAGAAAATTAGTCAAAATTTTCTCTGCATTGTATTTTTTTTTCTATTTAGGACTAATTTTCAAACTGGAGAATTGGAGATGTCTTTTTTTTTTTTTTTTTTTGAAATACCGCTTTTTGTCTTTTGAGGGCAGAATAATTAAGTGTCCCGCATACATGCGGCCTATAAACATTTTTAGATAAAAATATCTTGTTCAAGCAAAATCTTCTGTATATTCCAATGATTTGTGTACTTATTACATACATGTTCCCTTTTAATTCTTGTTTTGAATAAATGTTTAGTGTATTTCCGCTCTGTCGTAGTCATATAAGTTAAGGGTACTATTCAAAATTCAAATTAAATCACAAACAAAATTGGTAATTAATCATCAAACTGTATCATGGTTCGACTATGGTTAGGTCAGGTTAGAAAAGTTAGGCTTAGGTATGTTTACAAAATATGAATGAACCTGAAACAAATTTTTTAATTAATCCGTTTAAAATAATAAAAAATAATTAAACCTGTAACAAAAATAGTGATTAGTAATCTATTTAAAAAATGTAGTAAACCTGAAAAAAATATTTAATTAATATGTTAAAATTACAAATATGATTTATTTATAAAAAATGGTATAAAATAATTGAAAAAATACTTAGTCAATAAATAGCACCCTTATTCTTACTGTACTCTATTCGACACGTGTTTCGCCTCTAAACGAGGCATCTTCAGGACGTGTTCTTCGAGCTCACTCGCTTAGCGAGTGAGCTCGAAGAACACGTCCTGACGCACTCGCTTAGCGAGTGAGCTCGAAGAACACGTCCTGAAGATGCCTCGTTTAGAGGCGAAACACGTGTCGAATAGAGTACAGTAAGAATAAGGGTGCTATTTATTGACTAAGTATTTTTTCAATTATTTTATACCATTTTTTATAAATAAATCATATTTGTAATTTTAACATATTAATTAAATATTTTTTTCAGGTTTACTACATTTTTTAAATAGATTACTAATCACTATTTTTGTTACAGGTTTAATTATTTTTTATTATTTTAAACGGATTAATTAAAAAATTTGTTTCAGGTTCATTCATATTTTGTAAACATACCTAAGCCTAACTTTTCTAACCTGACCTAACCATAGTCGAACCATGATACAGTTTGATGATTAATTACCAATTTTGTTTGTGATTTAATTTGAATTTTGAATAGTACCCTTAACTTATATGACTACGACAGAGCGGAAATACACTAAACATTTATTCAAAACAAGAATTTGAAGATGAACTTCCGCAAAGTAACGCCTGATTCAATAAACTATGTTCCCTTTTAGACGAATTTCTCTCATAAAATATCAGACAAAGCTAGTTTGCACGCTTCGACAATATTATGGATGTTTTATTTAGTTAAAACGGAACAATCACAAAAATAGTGAATCGTTTTCTCTATGTATGACTGATCTGATTTATTTTAGAACCAAGGATGCTCAATTTTCACACACGTTCGTATCACAAGTCGCTGCGACGCGACTTTGAATATTATTACGATACGTAACCAAGTGTCGAAAGCCATGTTTTGTTTCACAGGACTTTTAGCCAACTTAATTACAACTTAAACAACACCCGATTAAAAGCGAACTTCGTGACTCAAAAATTCCCGTCTTGGCTCAATCCCTTTCGCAGCAGTTTCCAATGTCTAGATAGTTTTCTGCTAGACTATGTCCGATACTAAATTTTAGTATCGGACATAGTCCCCCTTTGTATTTAATACCAACTCATGACGAAGAAGTGTACTTAACGTATGCTACGCGTCACCAAACTTCATTACTTCGCTTGATCCTTGCTAGATCAGTCAACTTAAAAAAAACGAAACTAAATAATAAAAACGTACGTTCCGAATGCACCAAATAGTGACATAACATTGTCGAGGCGTGCAGACAAGCCGTAGACTCCGCGATACCATTGAAGTCCGTTCGACAAGGCGCATCAATAAAATTTCCCAGATTTTTAGTTCCAGTTCTATTAGTTCTAGACTTTAGCCGCTGGAATTCAGTGGTGGCGCGGAGTTATGACGCAGCTGCCGGCCAACGGGGGCTTTAGAGGGCGTGGCTTACGCGCGCTAGATCTGCGTGGAGAAGCGCGGCCGCGGCAGGTCGAACGTGTCACCGTGCACCGACCGCGCCAAAGCTTGGATGCTCGCCGCTAGGTCTGTCGGCACCTCGTAATCCTGCATATAACAACATTTTTAACAACTGACTTCAAAAAAGAAGAAGGTTTTTTTTGTTACGCGATCATTTCGATGATTAAGTATTTTTCTCTTTGGTCGATCATAATTCAGAGGCAGTAATTTAAATTTTACCAAAATCGGTTGAGGGGGTTTTCGAAAAATCAACAATAATCTTAAAATGGCATTCAAGAGTATGTTGATTCGTTTATTTGTACGTAGATTGCAATGATTGAAGTTTGTTGTCGACGAAACATTTCACAATACACTGTACTGCTTAGTACTACAGCCGATATCATCACACCAGTACCCTCGTCGTTGTATCACCAGTAACACACATGACTCACGTCATCGTCGGCTTCCCTGGAGTTGGAGCTGCCGTTGGGGAAGCGCGGCACGTTCATGGGCAGCGAGCGCGCCATGTCCGCCGCGCCGCCGCCGCCGCCGCCGCCGCGCGCCCGCGAGATCGCGATACCCTCGTCGTTGTATCACCAGTAACACACATGACTCACGTCATCGTCGGCTTCCCTGGAGTTGGAGCTGCCGTTGGGGAAGCGCGGCACGTTCATGGGCAGCGAGCGCGCCATGTCCGCCGCGCCGCCGCCGCCGCCGCCGCCGCCGCCGCGCGCCCGCGAGATCGCGATACCCTCGTCGTTGTATCACCAGTAACACACATGACTCACGTCATCGTCGGCTTCCCTGGAGTTGGAGCTGCCGTTGGGGAAGCGCGGCACGTTCATGGGCAGCGAGCGCGCCATGTCCGCCGCGCCGCCGCCGCCGCCGCCGCCGCGCGCCCGCGAGATCGCGATACCCTCGTCGTTGTATCACCAGTAACACACATGACTCACGTCATCGTCGGCTTCCCTGGAGTTGGAGCTGCCGTTGGGGAAGCGCGGCACGTTCATGGGCAGCGAGCGCGCCATGTCCGCCGCGCCGCCGCCGCCGCCGCCGCCGCGCGCCCGCGAGATCGCGATACCCTCGTCGTTGTATCACCAGTAACACACATGACTCACGTCATCGTCGGCTTCCCTGGAGTTGGAGCTGCCGTTGGGGAAGCGCGGCACGTTCATGGGCAGCGAGCGCGCCATGTCCGCCGCGCCGCCGCCGCCGCCGCCGCCGCGCGCCCGCGAGATCGCGATACCCTCGTCGTTGTATCACCAGTAACACACATGACTCACGTCATCGTCGGCTTCCCTGGAGTTGGAGCTGCCGTTGGGGAAGCGCGGCACGTTCATGGGCAGCGAGCGCGCCATGTCCGCCGCGCCGCCGCCGCCGCCGCCGCCGCGCGCCCGCGAGATCGCGATACCCTCGTCGTTGTATCACCAGTAACACACATGACTCACGTCATCGTCGGCTTCCCTGGAGTTGGAGCTGCCGTTGGGGAAGCGCGGCACGTTCATGGGCAGCGAGCGCGCCATGTCCGCCGCGCCGCCGCCGCCGCCGCCGCCGCGCGCCCGCGAGATCGCGATACCCTCGTCGTTGTATCACCAGTAACACACATGACTCACGTCATCGTCGGCTTCCCTGGAGTTGGAGCTGCCGTTGGGGAAGCGCGGCACGTTCATGGGCAGCGAGCGCGCCATGTCCGCCGCGCCGCCGCCGCCGCCGCCGCCGCCGCCGCGCGCCCGCGAGATCGCGATACCCTCGTCGTTGTATCACCAGTAACACACATGACTCACGTCATCGTCGGCTTCCCTGGAGTTGGAGCTGCCGTTGGGGAAGCGCGGCACGTTCATGGGCAGCGAGCGCGCCATGTCCGCCGCGCCGCCGCCGCCGCCGCCGCCGCGCGCCCGCGAGATCGCGATACCCTCGTCGTTGTATCACCAGTAACACACATGACTCACGTCATCGTCGGCTTCCCTGGAGTTGGAGCTGCCGTTGGGGAAGCGCGGCACGTTCATGGGCAGCGAGCGCGCCATGTCCGCCGCGCCGCCGCCGCCGCCGCCGCCGCGCGCCCGCGAGATCGCGATACCCTCGTCGTTGTATCACCAGTAACACACATGACTCACGTCATCGTCGGCTTCCCTGGAGTTGGAGCTGCCGTTGGGGAAGCGCGGCACGTTCATGGGCAGCGAGCGCGCCATGTCCGCCGCGCCGCCGCCGCCGCCGCCGCCGCGCGCCCGCGAGATCGCGATACCCTCGTCGTTGTATCACCAGTAACACACATGACTCACGTCATCGTCGGCTTCCCTGGAGTTGGAGCTGCCGTTGGGGAAGCGCGGCACGTTCATGGGCAGCGAGCGCGCCATGTCCGCCGCGCCGCCGCCGCCGCCGCCGCCGCGCGCCCTCGAGATCGCGATACCCTCGTCGTTGCTGCCCTCTATTCAAAATAGAACAATTTAATATATAGCAGCAGTTAGCATGTTGTAATAGCCTAGTTAAAAACGCCTCAGAAGGTCAGAAGAAGGCTAGGGGCTGGCGATACGTCCGAACGGACGATGTTCTTTCAGCATCAGCCATTTTGCGACTTTGTCGCTAGAAATGATCTTTGTTTCACGTACTAAAAATAGTCTAGTAACTTATCGAACCATTTGCGGGTTCACTTATATGTACACTGTAGTTTTGTTTCCTATATCTTCAAAAAATAATGGTTTAAATATGGAACCAAAACGTAAATTATTCACGCGCAATTTTAAAATTGGAAACAAAATGTGAAGATTCAAAATTGATCAGCATAAATGGAGCCACCAACCCTAAAGCGACCTAGGATTTGAATCACGGGAAGTTTATGTTTTGCAGCAGATCAATAAGGCTAATAAGACAGAACGAAGACAGAAATCGACCTATTTGCATGAGTTGTTTCTTCTTTAGATTATCTGTACTGTACCAGCCTTTTTAATAGCCCACTGCAGGACGTCGGCCTACTCACGAAGAGTGACTGGGCCATATCCACCACGCTGGCCCAGTGCGGGTTGGTGGATTCACATACGCCATCGAATTTCTTCTACGGACGTAAGCAGGTTGCCTCACGATGTTTTCCTTCACCGAAAAGACAGTGGTGTGAAATCTATAATCTAATTTAGATTTATTAAGTAATCATTCGATTAACAATGAAATTGATGACACTTTAACTGATGGATCACATGCCTTTTCGTTCGCTATATTAGGTACTTATATCAGACGCGATTTTGAATAAGTGATTTTTTTGTAACTTACCATCGGTATTATAATCTTCCGAATCGGAAGCCATATTGTGATTCCGAGAGTTCATGTCGTCTAAGTCAAAAACCTCTTCCGCATCTAAGGAATCTTCATCTGGCGGTAGATTTTTGTGCGCCTGAGGTACAAAAAATATAAATTAAGATATTAAAACGATTAGGAGCAAACACCGCTATTGCGTGATCAATGGCTTTCTCTGCACGATTAGATTATTATTTAAGGGATATCTTACAGACTAAGCTTGTGATATGACTGCCAAATACTGATATACTACATAACCATATTTTTAAATACCTAGATAAAAAGAATAACATATATATAGACACAAAGAAAGTACCTATGTTCATCATAAAAATTCTTGCCCAGGGTGGGAATCGAACCCAGGCCTCTTTGGCCCAGGAGTCGGGGTCAGTAACCACTAATGCAGCCGAATTACAAACCCGGCTGTCAGAGAAGCTAATATCGTCAGGGCGATACGTAGGTACCTAAATCGTCAATTAATTTGTTACAAAATCCAACTTGTGTATTTAATAAAGGAAAGGTTTATGTCCAGCAGTGAATCGATAATGTCTGGCAGATATATAAATAAAGGCCAATGAGATAACGATGAGAAAATAGCAGAAAAGAGTAGTATAAATAGTAAACACTTGTCGATAACGAAGCTTATCGCGTGTGAACAGAGAATGTGTCTATACACAAAAGTTGATATGAAAATGAAACTAAGTAGGTACAAATACTTATCTGCACCTGTCTTCCCAAACTGGTATAAGCCGCGCCACGCAAGTTGACGGATGTGAAGTTAGCTACAAGCTGCGCAATAGCCAATCAACGTGCGCCTTTATATGACCTTCAGTCAGGATTGTATATTGCGCTATAACTTCACATCCGCCAACTTACGTGGCGCGGCCTATACAATACAAAGATGTGTGAAGAATAAAGTGACCAGGTGATAACCTTATAAGATAACCATAAGGTTTGTTACATATTCAATTACATTTACATTTCCCGTTATAATGAAAGTGATGTTATGGTCAAGTAAGTAGGTTCGTATAGGCCGGGTGGCTAGCCCTGGTCAAGTGCATTTGATAGATAGATGATCTTCTTATTGTTTCTTTAAACGAGTATAAATCCTTAGCCTTATCGTTAAAAGCAATATCTTCCAGGGATTAGTGTGAAGCGTCGTATAATATTAATAATTATAACTTCGCAAGCATAAAAAATTAATCTTTATAAATCTGGCAGAAACCATTTATTTTTTTTAGAAAAACTATGCGACTTTGGTTGTATTTTTGATTGTGATTTGTAGCACATTATAATGGTGGATAAATATCCACCTTTATAATTTAATCATAAAAAAGAAATAATGTTGAAAACTCGAGGCACGGCTTAACTGGCATTTTTGTCACATTTCTAAAATTGACCTTGTCTCAAAAACCAAGAGGTTGGGGCTTCCGATCTTTCTGGTTTTAGAGCCCATATATACGCTCATGTTTCAGCATTTCCGGCTTTACGTTGAGTTTTGGGACACGCCGTATAATTACCAAAAATGATTATTTTTGGTAATAAATGGTAAAACCAACTTCAATCATGTACAAATTTTGAATGGTTTGCTCGAATCGAATATGTATACAATTTTTACATTATTGTCGATTTATCAAAAACGGCTCAGCCGCTTTCGAAAAACTAAAATGGGACCTCCTCAGGTGTATTCCCTTTTGACACATTTTTTTTTTAATTCGGTTTACAATTGCTGAAAGTATAGATGAACGTGGACAAAAAAAAATACAGGCAAACATCCTCATTTTTGGAAGACGGTTAAAAAAAAGTCACCGACCCCTTCTCTCGCACTTTGACTCGCTTTATCTTTGCTATTTTTTGTTTGACAAAATAACAAATACATGTCAAATATGTTTTTGTAATCTAGGTAATTACTGGCGGACTAATTATTTATTTATTAAATAACATTTTTTTACCCATTCGTCATGCCTGTCATTGTAATTAATTGTAAACATACCTTAACAATATTATGTGGGATTTTTTTGGCATCTTTAATCGAGGACAGTCTTCTTCTCTGTGAAGGGGGCATCTGCGGCGACGGAGGGCCGTTCACCAAGCCCGAATCGGCATTCCAAGAGTCCATATTACTACGGGCTTTATTTACAATACTGAAAAGATATGCATATGTCAAAAAACTTTTTTTTTAACTAGCACTGAGTTTATGTTATTTATTACTGCTTCCTCTGTATAATGCGTGCCACCAAAGATGAGACTTGAAAAACCACTTTGGTTTGTAATAAATATACAAATACTGGATAATAGATATACAAACGTTTAATAGATATACAAATTCTGTTAACAAATTTTTTTTGTTAAATTTTGTAAAAGTTGTAATATTTAGATTAGTAGTAATTCTGGATAATTAGTTTGTACACAACTGTACCTGCGCAAGATCCCCCACAACTGACGCTCTTCAAGTCTCATCTTTGGTAGCACAACCTATACTAAGCCGAAAGGGGGTATTCAGACTATCATTATGAACAACTTTTTCAATGGGGCCAACCCAAAATTCGAGAAAAAATAATGCTGTTTCATACAAAATACTTGTTCATAACGATGGTCTGAATAACCTACTTTCGGCTTAGTAAATCAGTTCTGGACAACCCTGTACACGAATGTAGAAGTATATGGCCATAAATTAAAGTTTTTTTTTTAACAAAATTGCTTACCACAAAAGATGTAAGCACGCTTTAAACAATGTTTAACCGTGCCATTAGTACTGTTAAACATTGTCTAAAGCGTGCGTAAAACTTTTGTGGTAAGATGGTTAGACTCTAAAATTGATTAGATGATAATTACCTAGCTAAAATTTTATGATCCCTATGTGCTCTTTCTCTGAACGCTTCAAATTCGGCATACTTCTGATCTCTGAATTGCCTCACACTTTCTTCCACAGATTCTAGCTGTGCTTGTAAAGTTTGATTCATTTGTTTGCTCAGTGAGCTGATGACCTGATGAGTCGGGAGGTTTAGTCTCTTTTCATTTATTATCAAATTGTTGGTGTCAACGTTTTCCTTCATCTCAATGTCGCTGGTCACCTCTGGTACTAGCAGATTGAAAACAGGCGAGAAGTTTTTCGATTTTTTCAATGTATTTAGACGATCTTGCGTAGTCTGTAAACAACAAAGTAAATTCAGTAGAGTAAATACAAAAGTTGTTCTTTTCTGATTAGATTCTAATAAATTAACAGTTACAGTAGTAATTAATATTATGTACTGTACCAACTGTAGCTGTATTCAAATGTAAAAAAATATAGTATGCAATTTGCTTAATAAATGAATGTGTATCTAGTGAAAATATGTTTGTTACAAAAACCTCAATATCCCTGAAACAATGTTAATAAATTTAGCTGATGTCCCTCTATTCTAAGTACCTATGGAATATTTATTGAATGAAATACATAAAGATAGCCTACTAATAAAATTAACAGTTAAAAACGCCAATGATCAATTTCAGCGTTTTGAAAATGTGTGAGCAAAAGTGGCATTTTAAAGTGTTTTCGTTCACCGTTCGGCTAGCTCAAAAACAGTTGAAAATGCCATTGTGAACTGCCACTTTTGACCCGTCTGTGGAGGTGGGTTCTTTGTGATTGTTTGAGTTTGACTTTTTAGCGTTTGTTTTGGGTAGTGAGCAAAAGTAGCATTATTGGCGAAATGGGTGAAATTCCCAAACTGAATGGTTTACATCAACATTAATTTTGCAAATGCTAAAAATGCCATCGAGCCCAAAACTAACACATCTATAGTATAAACTTTTTTATTTTATACTTGAACTTGAACTTAGCATTTAATATTGACATTTACAGAAAAGTACATGCCAACATGTACCTACATAATGTTTTAAAAAGTTATTAAGATTGAAATGATCACACACCTCAATAGCTTTAGGCACTAATGCTACAAGCATGCCATTCTTATCCTGCACCATGGCATGCGTGTACTGGCCACAGGCGAGGCAAGAGTGCAGCGTCCCGCGGCCCACAGCACGCTGGCCCACCAGCGTCGGCTGCACTACGTGAGACTTTAACGAGTTTGGAGCACATGACATCAATTTCTGTAAATGAAACATTACTATCAGTATTTTTTACTCATGCTGTATTTAATATTGTCTCTGTATGTATACTATTCTGTTATTATATTTTTAAATCCTGATGATAGAAATGTTTTTTTTCTTAGGCATAGGATAACTTTGATGAATTCGTTTTTTTTTTAAATTGTAAGTGTGTAGAATAATAATATATTTTTTAACAAAAAAACAGTGTGGATGTTGGTTTAATTGCTGCTATGATTAAATAAAAAAAATTAACTACAATGAGTTGTAGAATATTTTCGTTGTAGTAAGTACTTATTTAGCTACTAATTTAATTTGAATAGCACTTAATAGCAGTCAGATGTAACTAAGACCTGTATGCTAATAAGATTCAAGGTCTTTATCAAATGTCCAAAATAGGAACATAAACTATGTACCTAGATGTCATTTTACCCTTTTAACAAAAACGCTGCCTGTTTTCCAAGAATTAAGATTTATTTTACATTATTTTGGATCTCCGAAGTATACAAACAAACTTCACAACCACATGTAGCGGTGCTATAAATAATATAGGTACCTACATAAGTTATGTCAATAACATAATGCGTATCTGATAAGAATAATATAAATTCGTATGTTTTTGAGAACCTTAGTGGGCTAACTCACAAAAAAGTTATAAAAAGCCCTTCATCAAGGTCAAGACAAATGTTTATTGACGGTACCTCACTGAAAAATATATCCCTTTGTTCCATGGATGTTAGTTCCAATTTTCCGATGTCCACATTATCGTCGACTTTATCACTTTCCAGTGATACATTTAGGCATTTGCAAACACAGAGAACCATTATGTGAACAATTTATCTGTCTATTCTAACGAAAAAGCGTAAAAATACACAGAAAACGCAAAAAAATTAACACTCCACTTTCAGCTATCTAGATAGTTTGAGGATGTGTGCGTGCGTTTGTTGTTATTGTGTGAAATATCACAAACACGAACACAAGTCATATGAGCACACTACTGTACAGACAAGTAAATATGCAGATGCACACACGTATAGACGCTCAGATGGCCTCTCAAGAGGTAAGTCGTGTTCAATGCAGCCAACTTGACAAAATAATTATAGCTTGATGATGAGTTTGATGTCAAATTGGTGCAGGCAGCTTGACAAGCCATTTTTAGTTTTAGGGTACCGTAGACATTTAAATATGATCGAACTCGTATAACTTAAACCAGAGAACTAGAAAACTGTACCATTATTTAAAAATTGATAGTATTTAATCGAGTGCCTATTAATTTGAACAAAGCGAAAATTAATTTGAATTAAAGACATACGAAAACACTGAATGGGCGACAAAAAGCAAGCGAAAACAAATGCCGAAATCAGCGACTAAACACTAAATTTTTGAGATATGAAGTGTTCAATGTGTTAATAAAATACAAAATCAAATTTACATAAAGTTGATACAATATTTTATATAACTACTACTAACTAGGAAAATACACACGTAAAATACATTTATAAGACGATATAATCAATAAAAATATAAAAAAATATCCACATCGTTAAATAAAAACTTTGTTCAAGAAAAAATAATAACTAACAGCTAGTACGTAAGGAAGATGGCTAAAGCTTGGGTTCAAGTAAAGGATTGGTCGTACATTATCAATCCATGCTGCAGTTGTTTAGATAAAAGATAGTGCTATATGATAGTGATAAGATATTTAGCTTTAAACGAAAGGAGTAGAGAGTCTTTAGTTCCCTGATAGGAGGAGCCAGATTATTCCAGCATTTGGCCGCGGCATATCGGAAGCTTCCTCTGAAATTGACTGTGTGACAAGGCGGCATAGCCAATTGCTGGGCACATAACCTACGGTAACGATGTCTGCAGTCGGAGACTCACTTAATTTTCTCCCGCAAGTAAGAAGGGTTACCGTAATTCATAACTCCAAAAAGGAGACAAGCGAGGTGTAATTTTCATCAGGATTTCATTTTCAGCAAATAATGATTATTCAAAAAGGGCGTGACGTGTGATCTGGGTGGAATGTGGAAACAGTACGCGCTGTACAAGAAGCTGCGTTCGAAAAAGGAGCCGAGGACCGTATATAGTGTCAGCATAATCCTTACATAGTATAAAATAAAGTCGCTATTTTTGTCTGTTTGTCTGTATGCTTAAATCTTTAAAACTACGCAACGGATTTTGATGCGGTTAATGGATAGAGTGATTCAAGAGGAAGGTTTATATGTATAATACCTACACCTGTGCGAAGCCGGGGCGGGTCGTCTAGTTTTAGATAAAACAAGACTTTCTACTAGCTGGACACGAACAATGTGACAATACATGTTCTTCTTGCAAAAAAGGTCTAAGTTTTTTACAGAGCTTTCAATCGAAAAAAAGCAATTCCGAACGGCTACTGATTGAAATCTTATTGTTAGTTCAACAATAAGATTTTAATAACGCCACGACGAAGTTTCTCTTTTTGCACAAACTCAAACGGTAATTTTTTTAAACTAAGCATGTCTTTAGTTATTAATGAGTTCTTCTAATATGAGGTCACCAAACGTACTAAACTCGATGTGTATTTAAATCCTTTTTAAGTTTAGATTCCTTTTTTGCAAAACTGCTACACAAAACTCAATGATAACATAAAAAATCTGAATTATTTTCTAAGTTTGAAGTGTTTGAAGTTTGATGAGATAAAATAACTGAACTGGCTAAGAAAAGTTAATTTAGTCCTCTGAAAAGTCATAATAAATAAAATAGATGACTTTGCTAGCAGTCGCAAATGGTCAACATGTTTGTGATAGTACGGAACCCTTAGTCCAAAGCGATTCGCACTTTGCCTAGCTTAGTTCATTTTCAATTTTCTTTTATATGTCAATGTCAAATTTTGGTCACAGTTGCTAAAACGTCAACGTCACAAGTTCATTTTATTGTCAACCTAAAAAAAATACGTGGCGATGATGAAAACTTGAAATTATTTAAATTATTGTAAAAGTTTTTGTATTCCATAGTGATAAGATTGTATTATTTATAAGTAGCATCTATTTAGTGTAAGCAATATTTTTTTCAAGTGATTTTTTATGCCTCTTATTCAAAATGTCGAAAAGAAGTCAGCCCAGTTGGTCTCCACCGGCAAAATCGGATAAAACACCAGTATTGAAGCTTTTCAACAGCCTCACAAGGCAAAAAGAAGAATTTGTTCCAGCCGCTGGCAACAAGGTCAATTGGTATAGCTGTGGGCCAACTGTATACGATGCTTCACACATGGGTCATGCAAGGTAAGTAATAAGTACATTAAGTTCTCTTGGTGACTAAATTTCATTAAAAAAGTGCACTGTAGCTATGAGTCAAAGTGTAGGAAATCATGTATGGATTTGCTATTAATATTATTTGCTAGGGTAAGACTGTGATACTTTTCTTATCATTTTTACCAACTTATGTACCAGTTTATAGCAATAAACGATATTCTATTCTATTCTATTCTATTCTAATATTTACTAAAACAAAAGTAGGTAGTAATGTATATCTAATTATCATTATAAAAATATAGGTAGGTACATAATATATGATTCCTAAATAGTATTATTTATTAAGTCCGTATTGTATCTAATTATTTACGTTTTTTTTTATATTTGCAATTTAATTTCTATAGTAAGTAAGCACATAAATACAATTTGCTAATAATTACATTCCAAATATTGCAGATCTTATATATCTTTCGACATACTCAGGCGAGTGTTGGCCAACTATTTTGGATACGACATCCTGTTTGTGATGAATATTACTGACATTGATGACAAAATCATAATGAGGGCTCGGCAGAGATATCTGTATGAAAAATATTTAAAGGAACAGAAAAATCTGAGTGACATTATAGATGATGCAACCCAAGTTGTAAATTACTATGAAGCAGTGGTCAAAGACACGGCCGACCCAGATAAAAAGAATGTCATGCAGAAAATGCTTGAAAGGTAAGCAGTTTTTCATAAAATTTAGCAGTTAGCATTTTCTAACATCATTGCAAAGTTTCTTGTAAGTTTTGCTTGCAATAACTTTCTCATTATTGATTAAAACTGATAAAATGTCGACTTTCCAAATTCAAATCTATCTACATGTATAATACAGTAAAAGTGACTATATCTTGGAAATTTGTATCATTGTTTCCAGCTTATCAGTATGAGTCATAATCCATGGAAAATATTGTTTTGAGAATTCAATCTTGATATTTTCAATATAACATCACAATGGTTTTTAGTTATTACCACAGAATCCACAGATTGTTATGTTTTTTACTGTTTTTCCTGTAATATATAAATGAGGCTAACTTTTGTCGCAGGGAATTCAAACTTTTTTACTATTATTTCTTAAATAAATAAGTAATATTATTTTTGTACGGGAAACACCTTATTTCCATGTCTTTTAAACAAGAAATTCTATTTGTTATTCAAAATTCATATATTGGAAATGGCTCCAATGATTTGACGGTGTTTTGTATTTAGATATAGCTTTTCTACATAAGTTTATCTGTATAGACGATATTTCTGAGATAACACCAATATTTTTTTAAATTTTTACCCCATTTCATGTCTAATAATTTCAGTATGGCAAGTGCAGTCGAAACACTCAAGTTAGCAATAAAAGCCAATGACCAAGAGAAGATAATAAAGGCTAAATGTGATCTCCTAACCTCAGCACGAAGTCCAATATCAGATTGGCTCGACAGCAAGCATGGGGCAACTGTCACAGATAATTCAGTATTTACCGACTTACCCAGACATTGGGAAAATGAATTTCATAAAGATATGAAAGCATTAAATGTAAGTATCGATTAACTCACTATACTGGCCTTTAGTCTAATGCTGAACATATGCCTACCCACTAAGCGCGGTTGAGACAAATCCACCACACTAGGTTTACTGGTTGGTGTACTCACATAAAATGCCATCATTGAATTTCTTCTCTGGATGTAAAAAAGTTTCCCCTAAATGTTTTCCTACACCAAAAAGCCAGCCTAGTGATAACAAATAGTAGTTGTAACCTGCACCTTGAAATCATTAAATAAATCATAGTTATGGGCTCTAATCAAAATTAACTTATGTACACACTATTTTTTTAGACCAGCCTTGCTTCATTTGTTCCTTTTCCTTTAATTTTTAACCCCTATTTCATCTAGTTATATTAGCACCATGTATTATCAAATATTAGACAGTCTTTTAGGAAATTAGTAAAATACTTGAAAATATAACGTCCCAAAGTTTAGTAGCTAAAGGACCATACTTGAGTGTACTCCAAGATTCATCAAAGTGGGACTATTATTAATGTTAGTAGTCTCAGATAAAACTTAGTAGTACATTTGAAAGAAAAGAACAAAGGTGAATGTATACATACCAAACATTGTATTGCAATGTGTTCTTTAATTAAACTTCTGATAAAGAATTCTACTTATAGAAAGTGTTATAACAACAACATAGTATTTTTTCTTGATGATAAGAACATTGTAATTGAAACATTGTTTTTTATTCTTACAGGTTTTACCTCCAGATGTATTAACAAGAGTAAGTGAATATGTGCCGCAGATAGTGAAGTATATACAGAAAATAATAGATAATGGATTAGCATATGAGTCGAATGGGTCTGTGTATTTTAATGTGAGTGCATTTGACGGTAGAGAAAAGCATCATTATGCCAGACTGGTACCAGAGGCATATGGAGATACAAAGTCATTACAAGAAGGCGAAGGTTTGTTATGTTTTGTGCGAGTACTTTATTGTAGGTAACTTAAATTATTGAATGTCAAGACAGTTTAATACATATCGTCTTCGATAAATTTAATGCTTAGCTTCAGATAAATTCAACAACAAGCTAATATTAAACACAAATCTTCGCTTTTTAATTTTTATTTATTAAACCAGTTAATCAGATTTTCAAACGTGCATACGAGTATTAAACATCCTACACTGCTTGTTAGTGTGAGGTCTCCATTCAATATGTGTTTGGCCAACTGCTAATTGCAACTTTAAGAAATCTTATTAGAACTGCAGGATCTGGCTGGATGCTAGCTGTTTATCACAAATCCTATTGGAAATCTGTGGTATCAATATCTAATTATGGTATATTTTATTTTAAATTCATTATTTATTTTTGAAGTGAATATAAAACGAAATATTCTACGAAAATTTCAAGCATCTATCTGTTGCCGTAATTAATATCGAGCAAAAAAAATGGTTTTTGGATGGGAGCCCTCCTTAAATACGTATTAATATTAGTTTAAATAAATTATTTATTTTTAAAGTGAAAATACAGCTAAATATTCTGTGAAGCGTCTAATTGTTATCGTTATCAATATAGAGCAAGAACTGTTTAAAAATAAAAAAAACGGTTTGTTGTATGGGAGCCCTCCTAAATATTTATTTTATATGTATATGTTGTTATAGCGGCAATAGCATTACGTCATCTGTGAAAATTTCAATGTTCTAGCTATCACCGTTTATGAGGTACGGCCTGGGGACAGACAGACAGACGGACGGACAGCGGAGTCTTAGTAATGGGGTCCCGTTTTTTACCTTTTGCGTAACCCTAAAAACTGTGGTTATTTTTTTGGGGTGAGACGGTTTATGCCTAACATCAGTGTGGTCATTCTACAGCTGATATAATAATCGTTGATGTATCCGCAGGTGATTTAGTCAGCGATACGTCAGAAAAGCGGTCTGCGAACGACTTCGCCCTATGGAAGCGTAGTAAAGCAGGAGAGCCGAGCTGGGAGTCGCCGTGGGGCGCGGGCCGGCCCGGCTGGCACATCGAGTGCTCGGCCATGGCGTCTGACGTTTGCGGCCGCACCCTGGACATACATACTGGGGGAGTGGATCTCAAGTTCCCGCATCATGATAACGAGCTAGCGCAAAGTGAGGTGAGAGATTCAACACATCAAAAGTGAGATCCATGGCGCATGTCGACCTGGCTGGCATTTTTTTTTATTCCATATAGGTTTGCGTTTGACTACATACTGCCTGATGTTGAGCAGACGTCATTTGCATCAGACGTCTGTGGTTGTACCCTGGACATACACATGGAAGGAGTGGACCTTAAGTTCCCGCATCCTGATAATAAGTATGTTCAGTGTGAAGTAAGAATTTTCATCATATTAGGATTACTTTAGATTACAATTCGCGACATAATAAATAACTCCGCATGGACTCGCTACATACAGATAAGAAAGTTCAGGTGAAAATGAAGGTTTCACATGGACTTCTTTAGTCATCTAATCTTTTACTAGTACTGCCTTAGTGGCTCGGTAGTTAGTGATCCTGACTAGGATCAAAGTGGAGGGGGGTTAGATTCCCACCCAGTTCAAATATTTATGTGATGAACATAGGTGTTTGCTCCGTGTCTGGGTGCTATGTAGGTATTATCTGTATGTAGAAGTATGTATATTTAAAAATATGTAGTAAATCAGTCTCTGGCCAGTGCAGCCATATGACAAGCTTTGCTTAGTTTGGTGTCAGAGACCGTGTATAAGATGTGATAATATTTATTATTTATTACATTGTGCATAGGCTGCCCTGGCTATTGCCTAATGAATTATTGAATAATGTTCTTCATATTTTTTAATTTTAGAAAGTAAGAAAGGATAGTTTTATTCCGCAACAATCAGGCTACTTTTACAACATATAATGTTTTATATATTTCTTTATTATGATCTTTACAAAAATATGACTGTTACAGGCGTATTTCGATGAGCCTGGCTGGGTGAACTACTTCCTCCACACGGGGCACCTCACGATAGCGGGCTGCAAGATGTCCAAATCGCTGAAGAATTTCGTGACGATCTCTGAGGCGCTGCAGCGGCATACAGCGCGACAGCTGAGAATCGGCTTCTTACTGCACGGCTGGAAGGAAACGCTCGACTACTCGGAGAATACCATGGACATGGCTATACAGACGGAGAAGCTATTTAATGTAAGTTAGGGGCTCTATAATTGAATCATTAGAACGGCTGAACGGTTCAGTTATTCAAACATTGAAAAATTAAATAATTGAATAATTCTATAACATTATTCATTTTACGATGTTTGCAAAATGTCTAAATTGATGAAGAATTTCGTGACGATCTCGATGGCTCTTTTTGATTCTTCACTATCTCGTGGTCCTGCCACTGCTGCTAGTAGAGTAGATAGATGTAATAGTGAGATGTTCTCTTAAAAATAAGATTTGGTCCTCCCTATAGCCCGATCTATTTACAATAAGATCTATTGATTGGAAAACAGCTTGCATCATTTGAAATATGGTAAGAGTGAGCGTGACCAAGATGTAGTTTTGGACTGTAATTGTGGTCCTATAGTAACACAAGTATTTTTAACATTCGCAAATATTAATTAGCAAACATTTTCAGGAATTCTTTTTAACAGTGAAAGACGCGCTTCGGGCCGGATACCAGGAAGGCTGCGGTGGCCCGTGGAACCCCGAGGAGCAGTTACTCTCCACCAAACTCAGTGCCGCCAAGGCGCAAGTCCACGCTGCACTCTGCGGTAAGATAGCATTCATTTTCGAGTTTATTTACAACTAATAACCCTTGTAACAAGTAATTTGGAATAAATTGAAAATGTCTAGCAACAGATTAAATTATGGCCAAGACACATTTCAAACTAACGATTAACGGTTTAAAAAAAAAACGTTATAATGCGTACTGACCTGCAATACAAGACGTAATGCAACGAACCTTCATTCAGTAACTGCAGAGAAAGAACGTATACCCACTTGTAATATAAGCTCACGCGCAGGGAACGGGTTCGCCTATTGTATAATGATACCAGGGGCCTGATTCTCTATCGACAAAACGTAACGTAACGCGTTAAGTATTTTTTTTATTTCCGTGAATTCCGTTTGGAGAAATGTTTTATAAACGTAAAATCACAGTAAAGTTAATTATAAACCGAGTTTAAGTTATGTTATTTGAAAAATAAATATTTTTCACGATAATTTCTTTAAAACAAAGAGCTCGTTAGAGCGCGTTACGCGCTTGTTTTCATACAGAATCACCCACCAGTCTGCTCATGTCTATCAGTTTCGCCCACTGTAATGAAGCAGCTCAATCTGAGTCACACACACCACACATTATCTTATATCTATATCATGCTCGTTGCGTGCGAGAAATGCCCTGTGATGTTAATAATTTATACACTTGAAGCTTCGAGCAAATATCTACAGAGCCACAGTCCCTAAGTAAAAGTAGTAAAAAAATGTCCGAGCGCCGTCATACATACCTACTTCGATATATTATAAATTTATAAATAATTCACAATGACCCATTTTCTCGAATCTCGACGTTATGTCACCTAATTAGTGCTTGTAAGTTGTAACCGAGAACGTTGGCATCGCGGGGCGTTGTAATCGGCTTGCAATCACCTTACGAGGCTTACGACTAAGTACTGCACGATTGTGACTCTATCTATATATACTTGCTCGAAGACCTGAAGTCATACAATTAAAACTCTGTCCAGTTTGTTTCGGTACCGGTTTCTATGTGAACCTTAAATTTGAATATTCTAAACGTTTTCCACAGATAATATAGACACGCGAGGCGCGTTAGACGCACTCCGCGAGTTAGTTGGCGCTTGCCACGTGTACCTCCGCGCCGCGACTACTCCCCGACCCTCGCCTCTGTTAGCGGCTGCGGCGAGATACGTCACCGACATACTGCACGTGTTCGGAGCCGTGGAGGGCGCGCGTGGAGGGATCGGCTTCCCCATCGGAGACGGATCGGAAGGCTGCGTGAGTTGCTGCCTTTACTAGCCAAGTTTCAGCATAGTCACGTGTAGCTACGTGCTGTGACCACGCCCCTACCGTCGTCTCTGTTGGCGGCTGCGGCGAGATACGTCACCGACATACTGCTCGTGTTCGGAGCCGTGGAGGGCCCGCGTGGAGGGATCGGCTTCCCCATCGGAGACGGATCGGAAGGCTGCGTGAGTTGCTGCCTTTACTAGCCAAGTTTCAGCATAGTCACGTGTAGCTACGTGCTGTGACCACGCCCCTACCGTCGTCTCTGTTGGCGGCTGCGGCGAGATACGTCACCGACATACTGCACGTGTTCGGAGCCGTGGAGGGCGCGCGTGGAGGGATCGGCTTCCCCATCGGAGACGGATCGGAAGGCTGCGTGAGTTGCTGCCTTTACTAGCCAAGTTTCAGCATAGTCACGTGTAGCTACGTGCTGTGACCACGCCCCTACCGTCGTCTCTGTTGGCGGCTGCGGCGAGATACGTCACCGACATACTGCACGTGTTCGGAGCCGTGGAGGGCGCGCGTGGAGGGATCGGCTTCCCCATCGGAGACGGATCGGAAGGCTGCGTGAGTTGCTGCCTTTACTAGCCAAGTTTCAGCATAGTCACGTGTAGCTACGTGCCGTGACCACGCCCCTACCGTCGCCTCTGTTGGCGGCTGCGGCGAGATACGTCACCGACATACTGCACGTGTTCGGAGCCGTGGAGGGCCCGCGTGGAGGGATCGGCTTCCCCATCGGAGACGGCTCGGAAGGCTGCGTGAGTTGCTGCCTTTACTAGCCAAGTTTCAGCATAAACACGTGTAGCTACGTGCCGTGACCACGCCCCGACTCCCGCTTCTCTTGGTGACCGCGACGAGATACATCACCGATATGTTACACGTGCTTGGAGCCGTGGAGAGCCCGCGCGGAGCCATCGGTTTCCCCATCGGAAACGGATCAGAAGGTTCCGTGAGTTGCTGCCTTTATTTAGTACTTCTTGCCGGGTCTGCTACTCGACTGTCGTCGCCTCTGCTAGCGGCCGCGGCCTGATACGTTACCGACATACAGACCTACTACACGTGTATTGAGCCGTGGAGGACCCGCGCGGAGACATCGGCTTCTCCATCGGAGACAGATCGGAAGGCTGCGTGAGTAGCTCTATTTATTTAGTACTTAGCAAACCTTCGGCATAGACACGTATACTTAACGTGCCGCCACCACTCCTCGACTTTCGCCACGTGTTTGTAGTGATGTAGGGCTCGCGTGGAGGCATATGCTTTCCGATTAAGTTAAACAGATTCAAAAGCTGTGTGAGCCTTTAGTCATCCTGTCACCCTGTTTAAAAATCATTTTCACCTCTTAATCTCGTGTTTTCGCCTTCTAAGGTCATCAGATCTTAAATTTAAACTATTTCTAAACCGTAATTATCTTGTAGATGTGTTAGTTTCGATGATTCGTTTTCCAAACTGATTATGACGATCTGTACTTTGTGCTGGCACAATCTAGCAGACACAGATAACTTGTGAGATGGACTCAATCGTAATTGAACGCCACAGCTCTTGTACTAATTATACTGCCCCAAAACTTGTACAGCAAAACCGACCACTTATATTGTTGATACAGGTAGAAGAAGAGATAATGCCGTACCTAGAAGCATTGAGCACGTTCCGAGACCGCGTGCGCGGCGCGGCGCGCTCCGTCGGCGCGGGGGAAGTGCTGGGGCTCTGCGATGATCTTAGAGACAACGTGCTGCCCGCTTTAGGTGTACGCCTCGAGGATAAACCTGGTGAGTGACACACTCATGCTATACTAAACCCGATTACAGCGGTGCCATCGTAATTATATTAGCTAAATAGCATAGTTCTGTTTCTTTTTCACTTTAGGCATTCAATAGAGAGAACGCTTCTTACACTTATTAAATTTACGCTGGCGCCTCTGTAATCGAGCTTACTTATACTGTGCTTAGTAGCGCTGAGTACGTTCCGTCCGCGTCGGTGCGGGCGATGTTTTGGGGCTTTGCGATGATCTTAGAAACAATGTGCTGCCCGAGCTGGGAGTGCGCCTCGAAGATAAACCAGGTTACGACACGCATACTGTACTGTTATACTAAACTGTACTTGGAAACGGTAAATGCGGTCCGCCGGCGCGGGGCAGGTGCTGGTGCTGTGCGATGATCGGGCTCTAAATATTTTGACAGACCGACATCATTGTTCATACATAATGCGGGCTGCGTTAAGTTTGACATGACCGCAGATCGCATCCAGTGTGTCAAATCCTTAAACCTAGTGAGTGACACACTCGTACTGTACTGTCATACCATACTTTACTTAGAAATGGTGAGTGGGTTCCACGTGCGAGCGAGGTGCTAGGGCGCTGTCTGTGATGATCTGCGAGTCAACGCTAGTGAGTGCCACACTTGTAATAGCCCTCTGAGTGTCAAGTGGGAGTTTTGCAAATCAAATCTATACTGTATTCAACGAAACGAGCTAATAGGCGCTGAACGTCATTGGTTGCCGATAAGGAGCTAAGGGTGCGTACACGTTGCGACCAAATGTCACTTCGATTCAGTCTCTTGAGCGGTGCAGACGTATTGTTTGGGTGCAGTCAGATAAAGTAATATATTATTTGGATGAAACATGGGTGAACGAAGGCCACACTACAAACAAGGTGTGGATTGATACGACAGCTCAAAATGAAAGAAGTGCATTTTTAAACGGTCTTACTACTGGCTTGAAGAATCCGTCTGGTGAGTGTAATAATGAATTATTATTAGTTTCGCTACCTACCGTTAGCCTACCTACCTACCTGCTCACACCTGGGATTTATCTTCAAGGAAGTGGTGTGACTCATTATTGTCATCTATTGTCGGCTTCTTACAAATTGCTTTCTATTGTTACATTGTTGTTTCAAAGTTAGGAAAAACATCTGCTTTACACCTGATATTCTAAAATTGTGTGAAATGTTCACTTGATAACGATTAACGAAATTGACTGAATGTTATTTTAATATTTATTTCTTGAAAATAATATAAATAAAAAATACAGTAAATTTTCTTTATCAACAGGTAAAGGAAAACGCCTGATCATTACACACATCGGCAGCGAAAATGGTTTTGCTGAAGGAGGATTATTAGTTTTTGAATCAAAAAAAGATGGAGACTACCACAAAGACATGAACGCAAACGTATTCTAAGAATGGTTTTCAAAAATTCTAGATATATACCCAGAAAATTCAGTTATTGTACTGGACAACGCCCCCTTACCACTCAAGAAAAGTTGAAAAAATCCCTACAACAAATACAAAAAAAGAAGGGATAATGCAGTGGCTGAGGGCGAAAAAAATCACATTTCACGAAGATATGCTAAAACGAGAATTACTCAAAATTGTAAAAGACTATAAACATATATACGATGCATATGTAATCGACGAAATGGCTAAGCAGAAAAACAAAAAAGTGCTGCGCTTACCCCCTTACCACTGTGAGCTAAATCTAATAGAATTGATTTGGGCTCAAGTTAAAGGGTACGTAGCACAAAAGAATACAAGTTTTAAACTACATGAAATAAAAAATTTATTAAACGAAGCCATTTCAAAAGTCGATAGCAGCAAGTGGCAAAACTGCATACGACACGTGGTGGAAAAAGTAGAACCAAGAATGGACATTATTGATAAAAATATGGAAACAATGCAAGAAAAAATCCCTATAAACTTAAGAGATGACTCAAGTGATTCAGAAAGCGAATAAAGATTTAAGAAAATATTTTTGTGTTTCTAAATATTCAAATCATAGCATTATTACCTAGCATATTCGTTTTACACAACATCAGAGCATAAAAATATTATATTCAGTTTTTTTTCTTTCAAATATAATTTATGTTAGCAATGTAAACGCAGCCTTACATTTTCGTGAATTAGCCACACCCATTGACCAATCCTGATAATTTGAGTCGATGCTGCATCCCTATCACTTTCATACGATTGTGCAAGGGAGAGGGCGCCATATTAGCTCGTCTCGTTGAATGAAGTATAATTACTTTTACGTCGCGTTGACCGAGCGCGTCGAGCACACACGCGAGCACATTGACACACACGCTTGAGTTAGCCAATCACTGACGTTGCCGCGCTTGTGTTGGATCGGTTTGGCGCTCGTTACATTACCGTAAAAAATACTCACACTTAGCTATTCAGTTTTCTGTACGTGACACAAGATGGCGCTGTGCCATTTCCATAGAAATCACAACAAACGTTAACGCGATCGACCAGGTTTCGGACATAGTTAAAAACTCCAACTCTGCCCTCTGTACTGTCATACCATACTTTACTTTGAAACGGTGAGTTTATTCCGTCGGCGCGGGCGAAGTGTTGGCTTTCTGTCAACATAAGTGATGGCACTCATAATGATAGTTTATAATATATTTGCTAGTAAAGTGGCTGTAATTACACCAATTTCAATATCGTAATGTATTTCATTACGCACTTGTGCATTTGTTGCGTTTGTAATGTAAAACGCACGCTGCCACCGACTGCTGTCACTCTGTGGTCTCGTTTCTCCTACTTTCACGCGGCGAGTGTGAGAGACATTACGGCACTTGTGCGGTAATGTAATGTAAAACGCACGATGCTTCGACTGATGCACGACTTTCACTCCGAGTCAGAGTGCTCCATTCCAGTGCATGTCTAAGAGTTTTATTAATTTCCTCACAAATACGTTATAAAACGTCGTATGTCATACGTGCGCTTTGAAAATTACAGCCTCTGCTTCCTCACAGCCCTCTAGGGCTAGCAATATTGCCTCGGCTGTAATTTTCAACTTACCGCACTTATATCATAATGTACTATTTCCTTACACTACAAAACTTTGGTTGGTTCGTTATGACTTGAAACAGTTTTTAGTGTTGTAAAAGCTCCAAGCAACCGAATCTTATAAACCGTATCTGGGAGCGTGCCCATTGAAAACAGTTCCTAGATAGCGAACACACAGCAGTTTACATAGTACACAGTAACAGTATACAGTGTCGTGGATTTTCATCAGGCGAGTTGGCAGCCGAATGTAGCCCTATTAATCATAAAAAAGAGCCCATAATGTACTATACTAAAGCCTTGTTCAGTGGGCATGTTTTTGATAAGTGTCCGCTGCTCTCTGTGGGCCACTATAATACCAAATGCGTTGCTGTATTTTTGCACATAGTACTAATAAAGCTCCCACAGCTTCTTTGTAATAAAACTTTTGACAAAACAGACGAGTACTAGCTGAAAAATCTTATTGGAGCTATGCAACGAAATGGACTGAAGTATCGGTGAATTTATCTAAAATATCGCTCACAAACTAATGTAGCTTCAGTATAATATAAGCATTACATTAAAATCGAAAAGTTATTTTGACCATTTTTGTTTCTCAGATCGAACAGTCGTCAAACTTGTCAGCAAGGACGAGCTGATGAAAGAGCGAGAGGAAAAGAAGCGCTTGGAAGCGGAGAAGCTGAGGAAGAAGCAAGAACTGCTCGAAGCGCAAAAAGCTAAGGAGGAATTGAAGAAAATACCGCCCTCTGAACTATTCAAAAAGGAAACTGACAAATATTCTAAGTTCGATGAAAAGGTATGTAGTTTTTAAGCCAACACTTGTGATTACATATTTAATGAACATACACATTAACTTTACAAACACAAGGTGGCCACACAGCCCTAATGATAACAACAAGAACTAAATAATATCTGAAAACCTTCGATTTATCTATTTGTTTGTTGTATAATGGGAGCCCTTAAATATTTATTTTATTCTGTTTTTAGTATTTGTTGTTATAGTGGCAACCAAAAACAAAATTCAATTGAGAACCTCCTTTTGTAGGGCTCCGTACCCAAGGGTAAAAACGGGATCTATTACTAAGACTCCGATGTCCGTCTGTCCGTGTGTCTGGCTGTCACCAGGCTGTATCTCATGAACCGTTATAGCTCGAAAGCTGAAATTTTCACAGATGATGTATTTCTGTTGCCGCTATAACAACAAATACTAAAAACAGAATAAAATTTATATTTAAAGAGGGCTCCCGTACAACAAAAATTTGATTTCAAGCCGTTTTTCGCTTGATATTAATAATGGTAACAAGTAGACGCTTGAAATATTCACAGAATATTTAAATGTTTATTAAAATTAAAAAAATATATTAAGGGTGGGGCATACAGTACGGAACCCTTCGTGCGCGAGTCCGACTCGTACTTGGCCGATTATTGAAGTCTACTATTGCTAGTAGTCTATTGTCCTTTATGCAAAAGGGCCAGTTGGAAGATTGCATTTGGTTAGCACTTATTTAAGTGTTTACATTATCTCTCGTCATTTCTTCGTGACGACGCTTATTCCCAGCAATAGAAACAATATAATTATAAATACATACATTTTATTGATTGAAACGTTTTGTTCCCAGGGCTTGCCAACTCACGACCACGAAGGCAAAGAGCTCAGTAAAGGGCTCGTCAAGAAACTACAGAAACTACAACAGGTCCAGGAGAAGAAATACAACGAGTACTTGACCTCCATCAACACTTGCTGACGACTTGGTTAATATTACCCTTACATTTCTAATTCAATGCTCTCAACTCTTGCGATTCACTAAACTAAACGTGGCAGGTCTTAAATCGTCCAAAGATAAAGTCCAAATCGGATACTATAGCTAACTGTATATAAAAAAAAACTATTACAAAAATACTTTAAAATATTGTAATAACGGACGTCTTTATCGCTAGTAACGCGTTTTTCCAGTGGTAACCATCTTTCTCTTACAAATTAAAATGAAAAGAGACGCTGGTAAATTTTAGTCCTGCCAAATTTGTTTATCGTATTGTACCCTTATTATGAGTTTGTTTATAAATAAACGCAATGCCACTAGCAGTAATTAAATGTATTTGAAAATATCAATATAAGTTCATTTCAACTCATTATTATTTCATTTCCTAACTTAAAAATACTTCATTGTGTATAATTATGCTCTCCATGTACTACACAAACTCTTAATAAAGGTGCTAGGGCAATATCTTTCGCTAATTATTTTAAACGTAGGTATGCTTCCTTTAAGTGCGCTATTCAGTTGGAATAGGGTTGAAATTCGTGTGTTTTGGAATTGAATGGTATATTTCGCGTTTTATAAACGTTGCTTCTACTTTTAAATACATTTGTATTTTAGTTGGTTGATAGTAGTAGTTAGCAAATCCTCGTACTATGCTAGTAGGTAATTCCAGATGCCTTATTTTGTAATTTTCCAGCTTAGTTACGTAACTAATAACCCTTTTTTGCTTTTTTCATATCCTGTATACAGTTTACAGGATCTTTTTAGGATCAAACGATCTGTTTAGCTACGGTGCGTACACATTATCCTTACATAGTATAAAATAAAATCGCTATTTTCGTTTGTTTGTTTGTTTGTTTGTTTGTCTGTATGCTTAAATCTTTAAAACTACGCAATGGATTTTGATGCGGTTTTTTTAATGGATAGAGTGATTCAAGAGGAAGGTTTATATGTATAATACACCTGTGCGAAGCCGGGGCGGGTCGTCTAGTATAACATAACACGTATAATAGTACATTATGATATAAGTGCGTTAAGTTGAAAATTACAGCCGAGGCGATACTGCAATAAAAAAGCAGAGGCTGTAATTTTCAAAGCGCCCGTATGTCATACGACGTTTTATAACATATTTGCTAGGAAATTAATAAAACTCTGACTTTGAGTGAAAGTCGTGCATCAGTCGAAGCATCGTGCGTTTTACATTACATTACCGCACAAGTGCCGTAATGTCTCTCACTCTCTTGAGTGAAAGTAGGAGAAACGAGACCACAGAGTTCTGCAGTCGGTGGCGACGTGTGTTTTACATTACAATAAAGCACAAGTGCGAAATGAAATACATTACGGTATTGAAATTGGTGTAATTACAGCCACTTTACGAGCAAATATGTTATAAAACATTGTTACGTAATATGTTTCAGTAATGTGGACATAAATAAATAAATAAAGGAATTTATTTATTTAATTATAAACCGTCTTGTTGTAATAAGTTACTTAATTATTTAACATGTTACTTTATATGTACCCTGATAATTTAATACTTTTCTGATTTAAGTGATTTAGCTTGGTTACTATTTATGTACTGAAAAGTTCAGTTTTTATTCTTCTTTTCTGGCATTGTGCCCATAGCTGTGGATAAATTAGTTCTAAGTTTTACAATATAAGTAACGTAAAAGAAAATTCTAAAAGTTGTATTTCATGAGCATTTAAATTTAAGTAACACTATACAGGTGTAAATCTAGACGACGAAGATATTCTAGAATGTTATTTTTCTCATCATTATGACTAGGTAACTTTTATTAGGGGATCAAAAACGAAACCGCAAAAAAATTAGCTATTCCATGCATTTTGTCGAAAATCGGTGAACCTATTCTATGAAATGCCTGATTTTACTCAATACTCAATCATTTATTGCAACATATGTAATTATTTACATGCGATCTTAAATAGCATGTTTTGTAAAGTCATACACAAAATGACCGAACAATAAAATTGCCATACCCAATTTT
The DNA here is from genome assembly GCA_964007245.1 of Hypomecis atomaria. Lineage (NCBI taxonomy): Eukaryota > Metazoa > Arthropoda > Insecta > Lepidoptera > Geometridae > Hypomecis > Hypomecis atomaria. Next base: position 6,223,921 of record OZ023289.1, read on the forward strand.
ATTTTATCGGAACATGTTTTCTAGATTATCGTAAATAAATTCGTCTGCATTTAAATAATAGGATAATTTTTTGTTGTTTTATGAAACAGTTTTCTTGTTCGATATCTCTTAGATTATTAAGGCATTTTATTGAAGCCGTAGAATGTAGGCTAGAACTGTGCATTGTGTATGTTAGACTAGAGTTTGTGTCAGTATACAGGGTTATTTCTAATCAATAGCATCCTTTCAGGGGCTTATTCTGTACATCAAAAATAAAATTTTTTGTTCTACGACTTTTATTAATTCTCAAAAAAAAAGTTGTTGTTCCATAGAAAAATATCGGTCACCCGCGACCAAATGTATGGAAAAGCTGTTTTTTTTTTTAGTTTTGTTAAAAGTCGTAGAACAAATGTTGTTAGTTTTGATGTACAGAATAAGCCCCTGAAAGGATGCTAATTGATTAGAAATAACCCTGATAAACCACACGAAATTAGATCGCTATGATCTAATTTCGTGTGGTTTATCAGACGCTTTGTTAAAATAGTCAGGATGCTTTTTTGACAATTGGTAATTTATATTTCGCAATGGATCTCGTAGTTAACGTTAGTTATAATGATGAGTGCAGTGATATTCTAGAATCTCTTCGTCATCTAAATGTACATCCCGTATAATGCGGTAGGTAAGTAAATCAATATCATCTCAAAGAATGTGTTCAATTCATTCATGATGTTGCAGTATTAGGGTCACATATTTATTGCTTTGTTTCATTTCAAAAACTTAATTATCAGTTGGATAAATAAAGGATTTTTTTTAAATTATATTCAATTCTTTTATTAGAGGTGCTCACACCCCCATATAGGCAAAAACTAATTGTGGATTTCGCCACGACGCTCGTTTGTGTGTTTTGACAATTTTAGAAAACCAAGATTTCGATTTTGAATTTTATTTTACTGCATGAGAGAAACTTAAAACACTATCTGTTATACTATTAAATAGAAGTATAGTCGGCAACCTGTATAACTGTAGGTATTTTATAATAGGTTACAAAAGAAGAAATTAGTAAATACACTGAACTTTCAGCATTGGCCATAAATTGTCTACTTTTTATTTTCTTAATTCTTTAATCTCAATCCCTAGCTTGAGTCTGTACTTATACAATTATCTGGGGTTTTAGGACTTGGTATTTCAATCAATAAAACTACGTTTAACAAACAGACTATCATCCGCAAATATCTCTAAAAGCATAAAACATGTCAAAATAGATATAAACATCAGCACCATTAAACTATTTGTCGGCGGGCCCACCGATAATCTAAATAAATCTGTAAATATCAAAAACGAATTAACGTCGACGATAATCACAATAGAACCGCGCCATAACGGTTCAATGAGATCTTCATAAAGGCAGCCGCGTGCGACACAAATACTTATAAAAAGCCGAACAGTAGTTTAAAAAAGGTAAAAAGTGAGGTAAACAATCTGGGCGCGTTTTTTGTGAACGCACAATGGCTGGGGTGCAGCACGCGAGCGGCATCTGCAGCAGCACGTACTGTTTTGTGAATGGAAACACTTAAAATTAGAAACATTTTTGGTATTTACTTTTAATGAGAGAATAATTCTCGGATCGTCGTTAAGTTGCAAGATTTTGTCCACAACAGTGTCGAAACGTTGGTTGTATCTGGACACGATTGGAACAGGGCCGATGTAGATGACACTACAAGAAACCTAGCAAAATCCAGGGTTGCGATTGAAAACTTCGAATAATGATGATGATGATTGGCTAGAGAAGTTACTGTTTAGTGCTCTATAAATATAATTGCCTAATTCGTCTAATCTTTCGTTTTACGATTTTCAAATAAGAGCATGGTGCACAGCAAATGCGTTGCAAAAGTTTAGTCAATCATCATTTAACTATATCGTCCCAGTTTTTTATCGTAATTTAGCGAATATTCAATATCAACAATCCACAAACTACATAAATAACGGAAATTCCCAGTGGCCAAAGAATAGTTTCTGGTTGTGAATGTTATTTAAATAGATTTTGGATTTGATCACAATCGCTTTGATCGTGGTCAAATTCAACAATGGCTTTACGGTTAGGTCGCAAGGCAAGGGGCGAAGTCTCGCGAAACGTCGTACCTACGTACCCGCCGCTGACCGCCCGGCGAGATGTCAATCACAAACATTTGAATAAGAACATTGTTCCTTTTACATATTCCGCAGATTTGCCGATAAAATTCATTATAATAAAGTCAGCGAACTGAAAGTTGCATTTTTAGGAAAGTAAGTTTTCAAAGTAAATTATTTCGTAGCCGACCATGTGGAAGGCTAGTAACGGTCGAGCTATAGAAACTCTGTGAGAATTCGTCTTATTTTAGTTGATAGGTATCATATGGGCATGTAAATGAGCTTTTTTTCTAACGGTTTTCTGTCAATCAAGTCAAAATGCGATAATATCAGATAAGTCTAACGATATTCATACAAATTGGAAAGATCTTATGCTTGAAATGAAAACGACCGTTAGTCCTTTTACGTGTCTTGTGTCTGTTCAAGCGTTGGTAACTTCTGTAAATAATTCGCAGAATAGTAATCGTACTGCAAAAAAATTCTCGCATCTCGGATGTCTTTGTTATCAATCTCTACCAGTAGTTTTTCATTAGCTACCTCAGTTGCAGGACCGTTGCTTGAATTCGCTAAAAGATTTAGGTCCTAAGTCTTACGACCTCATTATCGATTACTAGTAGGTAGGGTGGGAAGAAAGGTTCTCAATATTACATTTAAATCATACAACATTTTCCAGCAGTTTTTTAGGGTTCCGTACCCAAAGGGAAAAACGGGACCCTATTACTAAGACTTCGATGTCCGTCTGTCTGTCTGTCACCGGGCTGTACGAGAATATACGAAATGTTGAAATTATAACTTTAATGTATTTAATAGGACACCTCCACTTAAGTTGTCTTGATTCTCGATATGTGAGGTTCCCACAACACGGGCCTAGAGCCTAGTGTAGGGCCACTGGTTAGACTTGGTGTGGATCTGCTGGAGTTTTTAGGGTTCCGTACCCAAAGGGAAAAACGAGACCCTATTACTAAGACTTCGATGTCCGTCTGTCCCTCTGTCTGTCTGTATGTCACAGGGCTGTATCTCATGAACCATGATAGCTAGGCAGCTGAAATTTTCACAGATGATGTATTTCTGTTGCCGCTATAACAACAAATACTAAAAAGAAAAGAAAATAAATATTTAAGGGGGGCTCCCATACAACAAACCTGATTTTTTAGACGTTTTTCGCTCTATATTAATAATGGTAACAGGTAGATGCTTGAAATTTTCACAGAATATTCATTTTATATTCACTTCAATATTAAATAATAACATAATAAAATAAATATTTAAGGGGGGCTCCCATACAGTACGGAACCCTGCGTGCGCGAGTCCGACTCGTATTTGGCTGATTATTTCAAATCGTTCAACAGGGACTCTTTCGACTTTCAAAGTTTTGCTTCGCGATAATCGACCATCGCGTCGCATTACCAGTAGGCTCTAACTACCCCACCTATTGTGCAGGAGCTTTTAAACAAACTTCAAAATTTTAATTGCCATCTTAATAAGATTTATAACGAGAGCAATTAAAAGTTTTACCTTATAAATTATGAGTGTAGACGGGCGTCGCGCCCTCGGTTTCTGCGAGTACCTAGAGAGGAGAGTAGAGGCAGTCTCGCCGTGTCGTTGTCACTCTGGCCTGCAATTATGGCTTGTTTTTCATCGCGGCCCCCGAACCACTCCCGTTGCTGAAAAAAGAAACCAATTTTGCACGCTCATTAATTATTTAAATCTCATTAAACAGCCGCAAGTTTCCCTCTCTGTTTTGTAATTCCGCGACGCCATTCTGCACGGTGGTACCTAATTTAAGCCGTTGGACAACGGGGGAATTTCAACGGTTTCTAAAAATGTTTGAAGATTTTACTTGCTTAATTATTTATAGACTGATGAGGTTTTGTGGGCGGCGGAACTTTCCATACTTCGTTCATATTGAGTTAATAATTAATTCATTTCACTGAAAGCGATGACCATCTACGTATTTGGGTACTTTTGGTTTGAAAAATTGAGATGCTTCTGGAGGTATATTAGTTTTTTTTATGTTATGTATTTGATTCAATATTTACGGCAATGACACTGATCATTTAAACTATCAACATCCTTGTTTAGGTGGTCAATTAGAAGTTTATCAGTAACTCAATTAAATAATTTTATAATTTACTAAAGAATATGTAAAGAATATCGCTCTAATGCTAGAGGTATGAGAACTGCTTTTTTATTGATCTTGTAATAGATGATATTGATCTTTTAATGAACAATTAAGGTATAGCATGTACACGATCAATATCAAGCAGATCTAGTTACTGAAAAAATACTTATTGTAATATTAAATTAAAATTTGCTAGTGCAAAGCATAGAAATTTTAATTACACACTTACGCATCTATACCTGCCTATTATATATGTTGTATCCATAATTGCATATACATCTTATCACAGTTTTTCTGTAACACCAATGCACTCTAAACCCATTACAAATCTGTAGAAAATTAAAATATATTAGACAACCCTAGCCATAATGCCGTGCAGCGCACCAAATGTTGTTTTCGAAAGCCATGTAAAGATCTACCAAATGATAAATCGCTATAAACTCTCATAAAAGTCTATTTACAAGCATCAAAGCGATTTAGTTAAACAGGAAATTATACAACGTTGTTGTAGGAAGGTATTTACAGAGCATTTGAATGTTCGCGTTGACGGGGCTTCCTATTGGATAATAAAGTCTGGCCTGACGGTCTTGTTTGGGAGAAAAATTGAAAATTAGGAAATTAAACTGTACGATGGCACATGAAAGGTGCGGAAGTGTTGTCGTACTCGCTCGCGTGCCGCTGACAGCGCGGACACCAGTGTTCAGTAATCACGGATTCCTTGGATCTTCATTCACTTTTGAAGACCCGCATTTTGATGAGGTTACCTATTTTTTTTCAGGGGTAGAGTTCGAGTACAAAAGTAATTATATTGGGAACGGTGTGGTTGTTGTTTATCTTTTAGTAGGATTTCTTACAATGCTGACTAGGGCTATTTAGGTTCTCATTTTCAAAATCTATAGCATTCCAAGTGGTTGCTTACATAAAGCTAGGCATTAGTAGGCATCTTGTCTAGCAGTGCAATGAATCAGTATTGAATCAAAGTGATGTGTATTTATAATATCTTATTTAGTTGATCGAGATAGTGGGTGGTGGGGGGCGCCCGTTGGGCGGCGGGCGGAGATCACTCGGCCGTGCTTTAATTGCTTTTCACTTAGCAACCGCTCATGAACAGAGAACGCTCGCGAAAATGAAGAAAAAATCATTACATCAACATCTTTCAGAGATTGGCCAGATTTAGGACGTTCAGAAAGACAGCGACCTCCTTATATAACGCTTTCCTCTTTCTTGTTTTTCCAGCGCGCCTCATTTCCGGAAGGGGGCGCGGGAGTCGGGTGCGGGTGGCGAGGGGCCTAAGTAATTTCGCTTAAGAACTCTAAACGTAATTAGTGTAGGGCGTGCAAAGGGAAGGGCTTGAAAGTTGGAGAGGGTTGCCTCGCCGCCTCCGCGCGCCGCCTGAATATTTGATCGCGCTCGTCTCGCGATAATATTTGCCGGAGGAGCTTTCCGTAAACACGGACACTTTTCCCCACCGAGCCCCGTACTTATACTTTTCTTCATTCCGCTTTCAAAGCTGTCGCGCGCTTTTAATTGGACCCGGTGTTATTTATAAGTAGACTTGTGATAGAATTAAAATCGCGCGCTTCGTCGCTTGCGAATACCTATACTTACGCAGAAAATGTTTTAATATAAAGTTTTTGACGAGTTATTTTCCTTTCAAGTAAATCCTCTTTATAGGACTTCAAATAAATTCACAGCGTCTTCTCTGAGCTCATATAACATAAATAGGTATTAAACAGGTTTACGATTTTTTACTTTTGAAATTCTGGCGCGGGTGGGTGGCAATGGGCACCGCAAATGTCTTGCCATCTTTTCTTTGATTTCAATTTTAATGCTCAGTTGTTTAGGTCGGTATTTTATTTATATGTGGGATACAAATCTCATTTAATTTCTTTAAAAGACTCCTGCCTCATAAACACGCCAACAGTAGATATATGTCGCCTTATGTCTGTACTCTTGTACCTAGGTATTTATACCTATTGCAAGCAAGTTCTTGAAAATGTAAATGAGTTCGAAAATCGGTGAAGTTTTGTTTACACTTAGAAGTAAACAGTTATCATCAGCCTCGGTTTTCTGTAGAGTAGGTACACTCGTGGTAAAATGCTCTTTCTGCTTTCTCTATCTATAACATTAATTTGTGTCTGTCTCGAGCTAGTTCCATCCACGTGTTATTTAGGTGTGTTACACATACACACGGCTCGGCAGAGCTCAGCGCGAAAATATACCTAGTAGTCGAAAAATGTTCGGGAAAACACCGAGTAAGTGCTCCAAACTATGCTACTTATGATGATCGCACTGTATCGCTCAAGCTATGGCTTTTGGGTTATGCTATGATCGAAGTCGAGCGATGCAAGCCGAAAGAAAACCGAATAAGTGAAGTGAAAGCGTCGGATCAGCGCTCAACGATCATGCATACACAAATAAATTATGCTGAATCGGTCATGTCTGTTATACACTTACTAGCGACCCGCCCCGGCTTCGCACAGGTTTATTATACATATAAACCTTTCTCTTGAATCACTCTTATCTATTAAAAAAACCGCATCAAAATCCGTTGTGTAGTTTTAAAGATATAAGCATACATGGGGACATGGGGACAGCGGAAGCGACTTTGTTTTATACTATGTAGTGATGTAGTGATAGTGATACCTTGCTCGAAACTAAAATTCAATGCATCAAAATATTAGGTTTACCTACTTATACCATTTAGTGTCTACAAAACATGCTATGTACTTAATGGCGAAATTAGATTTAAGTACCCACTTCAATCAGTACTTTAACCTAGTTTTCATAAGGTTAAACAAGTAGAGATGAGAATTCATTTGATAGCCCGAAGCGTCGGCAGTAATTTACAAATTCAAAGGGCCTGAGAAACAAGAGGGAATTAGAATTTGTAATTAGAGCGAAGCCACGCCACCGCGGCTACTCCTACAACATTTGATTAGCAATTATGCTAATTTGACTTAGAGCAGGGTAAGATTTCTCCTAATTTGTTAGTTAAATTATTATCGCGACGCTCAGGACATGAAATGTTCCCTTCCATTTGAATCTAATTGCGTTATGCATTAATTTAAATAGCTACATTAATAGGTAGTGGAAATACTGTGTAAAAGATTTCAACGCGTGCTGGCGTATGTATCCATGTACAAGTGTATATTTTACAGTATATAAAGTATAAGTATCAAGACTATATATCAATTTACTACAAGATTACATGATAGAATTAGCTAGTCTCTCTACCGATGTAGAGCGACACTTACTCATGTCACATTTCAGTGCTACTCAACTTTTCAACAGTTCAATATCTTGCGCGGCGTTCACGCTGCCATTTCTCTCATCAACCTGTCCGAGTCCGAAACTTTTAATGTTGGTGGTTTTTTTTTGCCTCATTCAGTTGAGCTTGCATACGATTGTTTCGTGATTCAATAGTAGCTGGTTTGGGTTGAATAATGACAATGAATTCTGAAACATTGCAAAGAAGTTTTAGTACCAGTTCTTACAAATATATTTAATGAGATCGTAGCCACTGAAACCATTCCCGAGCAATGGACAGAATCTAACATCATCCTTTTATATAAAAAAGGAGATAAACACGAAATCGGAAACTATCGCCCAATAAGCCTAATGTCCAACATTTATAAGGTATTTGCTAAAATAATTTTAAAACGGATTGAAATGAAACTAGATGAACATCAACCTATCGAACAGGCTGGATTTCGTAAAGACTACTCGGTAATCGATCAAATTCATGTAGTACGTCAAGTTTTAGAGAAGTACAACGAATACCAGCTCACATACTATATTGCGTTCATCGATTACAGCAAAGCATTTGACTCTGTACACCATAAAAACATCTGGGAAGCATTAGCCGAACAAGGGATTGAACAAGAATACATTCGACTAATAAGAAACGTATATTGGAATAGTACAGCCAGAATCCAATTAGAAAAGAAGGGCGATCTATTTGAAGTAAAAAAAGGCGTAAGACAAGGAGACCCATTATCTCCGAAATTATTCTCAGCGGTACTAGAATCAGTATTTAGACGACTCGATTGGAAACATTTCGGAATCAATGTGAACGGTGCATCGCTGACGCATTTAAGATTCGCCGACGATATAGTGCTATTCGCCGAAACACCTGAAGTCATCAATAAAATGATCAAAGATCTTGCGCTGGAAAGTGAAAAGGTAGGCCTAACACTAAATCCAGAAAAAACTCGAGTGATGACAAATGGAAACAAAGTGTCGATACAATTAGACAATACCGAAATAAATTACACTGACGAATACATTTATCTGGGCCAGCTCATAACGGATAAAGAATCTATGCGTAAAGAAGTAGAGAGAAGAGTAACAAATGGTTGGAAACGATACTGGAGCTTAAGGGAGGTCATGAAAGACAAAAAACTCCACATACAGATAAAAAGCAAACTATTTAACACCTGTGTACTTCCCGTCCTAACGTATGGCTGCCAATCATGGAATTTAAATCAGGACATGATAAGAAAACTCACAACTTGCCAATACGCTATGGAGAGGAGTATGCTTAACGTAAAAAAATTGGACAGATTGAATAACTATGTCATCAGAAACAAAACAAAAACCACAAATGTCACACTGAAAATTAGAAGACTCAAGTGGAGATGGGCTGGTCACATGATCAGAGGCCACGATAAATGGAGCAAGAGAGTGACAAGTTGGTACCCCAGGGAAGGTAAAAGGAAGAGGGGTAGACCACAGAAACGATGGGACGATGACATCAAAGAAGTAGCAGGAGTGACGTGGAACCGAGTGGCTCAGGAAAGAAGTGAATGGAAAAGGTTGGAGGAGGCCTTTGCCGATTGGCAAACAGATCTACAGAGAACAAGCAAACAACAACTACTTACTAGATTAATTTGTATTGTTACAGTATGTTTATTTTGTGTTTATATTGTAATATATACTATCAATATTGTAACTAGAGTAAGTTGATCTGAATAAAAGTCTATTTTATTTTATTTATTTTATTAGTCTCACTAAAACTCGAGAACAGCTGAACCGATTTGGCAAATTTTGGTCTTGAAATATTTGTGGAAGTTAAGGGAAGGTTTAAACGGTGAGAAATTTTATAACAGTAGCGAGAAAAATAACTGAGTCATAATTTGAGTTATAATTTGGTTGTGATTGGTAGAAAAATAACAACAACATGGATTTCATTTTCGCATACAAAATTTTCGGGCATGTACAAAATGTCATTGACACTTGACAGATGGTGAGATGAAGTTCACCGGGACCGCTAGTTGTAAATATTTTCTCTTGTAAAAATATATGTTTTAATTCACAAAAATAATCTCAACCTAGATTTAGCACACGATTCATAAAAACAAAACACCATTCGCGTATTTCGGATTTAATGTTCACCCTAAAAACAAAGCAATACTATGCCGAATACGAACGGCGCTCAAGATTAATCGTTTAATTATCGTCAAGTTTAATGTATCGTGGAACAATAAAAAAAGCGTCGCGTCTATCGAATTTTTTGTGGAGGCAAAAAGCGGCCGTCGGAGGCAAACGTGAGCACAGCTCCCGACTTGCCGCGGTGCAATTTAATTATCGGAGCTCCCGCGCTTTACCCTTTTGTATCTTAACCCCCGGATGAAAAAATACTCACCCATAAAATAGAGGACGGGTACGAAAAAAGGAGCGTATGCAAATTCAGGATAAAATATAGCCCGTAAATGCCACCGTTTCTAAAAGAATATTAGAGACGTTTTTCAGTGGGTGGCTGGGGGCTGCTTTGTACTTTGTCTCCGCGCTAAGTACTGCAGGCTCGGGTGTCCGCGCACGATTCCGCCTTAATTTGCGACTGTTGTTCGGCAATAAATCAACGCGCCTCGCCGTACATTTGCATACACTTCGCCTTTCCAGATGGGATTAGCTCGGGCCCGAGCAACGACTGAGAATAATTATAGCCGACGCGCTGCTCTACAATCTGCAAATGTGAAAACACTACACTCGCCTGTTGTTCGGAGGTTTGAATTGAGACGATGTTTTATTCGCCCCTAACTTATCCTTGGTTACTTACTTTATTATGCATATTTGATTAGTTTTACTCCCGTATTGTGAACATAGGTTTGGTAGAATTGACGTCTTGTGTCTAGGAGTAATGATAGTACTTACATGGAATTGCTGCACAGGATTTTGAACTGTAAAATGTCACAATTCTTAGAAGCACAGTTATCATGAGCTAGTGAGATGCACCGTTACAGATAAGAGTTTTAATTTATTAAGGTTTCTTAGTTTAGTTCAATAAAAGAAAACTCATACAATCATTTCTTTTGGTTCACAATGAAATAATTTTAAAATATATTCGTGTGTTCCCCGTTATGAATCTTATTGTGTACGTACAAGAAATTTTAGTATATGGCAGCATCAATGCTTAAATTGTTGATATAGATATCAGTTACGAAATTACCAATTTCATGAGTATAATAGCTAAAAAAATATCAATTTAAGTACTTATCCAACAAAAAGATCACAATCAAAATTGATTCATCAATTTGTACTTAAGCTTTATATGCCACGTGCTGTGGAGGTTAAAAAGCTACCAAAAGTAAAAGAAATCGCACAGTACGCAGTCTACGCAGATTATGAGAACTTCCTATGCCGTCATTTAAAAAAATGTGATTGGGTATTTTAGATAAAAGTACCTATAGTAAATATTCAGACCACATAAAAAATCAAGACGGAATGTCGTTACCTAACAGACAAATGAGGCCGGTTTTTTATACATGTGAGACATGATGAGCCAAGGCATAGTTTTTTGTACGTGTAGGTACATGTGTGTGTTGTGTCTATACACGGCGAGGCATAGTTTTTCCGGCCTCACTTGTTTGTTCACAACATTCTGTCTCGATTTTAATATGGTCTGAGGATACATACAACGATAGATATCATTTATGAGAGAAAGTCCGCTGAAGTGCTTTACTAGAAGTTGTTATGTCTTTTCTTTATTAAAAATATATTTCAACTAAATATTGTGTTTATAGATACAATTCAGAAAATGAATCTATCAAGTACCTTCCTATTACAGGATATTAAAAAACTTAAATTGAAAATTGCTTTGAACTTGATGAGACTAACATTTTCCGAATTTGGAGATAAAACTTCAAATTGAAATAGTTGAGAATTCCTTGAACCCTCGAAAACCCTCATGTTTTCGCAAATAAGTAAAAGGTTTTCGTATGTTATGAATTAAATCTTTATAAAATTAAAAGTAACTATCTTAACTAATCACACAAGAGTTTAGGATGTTGTCAAGAATTTTGTTACATGTTTATAAAACATTTGCAGGTAAAAATCCCTTGAAAATACATTTCTTCGTCTTTTGTTCATAAGACTCGTTGTAGAACAAACAACTAGAGAATACGCGTTAAAATAATCAATGTTGCATGTAGGGCTATAGGTATTTAGCTATTTTATTTTTATTATATTTGAAATTACATGGATAACAAACGGCTTCCTAACAAACACAGTAAAAACAGGTTGAATGAAAATACGTAAGCCAAACAGTTCTCGCTTATGAATACAAGTGCAATACGGAATATGTAAACAAATAGTGTGAACTTAACTATTTTTGTTAATTTTGAATTATGTACCTACTGAAACACTTTAAAAACTGAAACATTTAACGAATAATAGTACCTAGAGTAATTTTAAATACACAGTTTTAAAATCCGTAGGTTAATGAAACAAGTTGAAATTACTAGGTCAGTATCGGTACAAGGCGTGTGTCCCGAGGATCGAATTTTTTATTCGGTAAGTAATGAGGGGTCACCTGAAAGGAATGAGTTAATAGGCGTTTTAATTATTGACGACAGAGGGCGCGGGCGGCGGCCGCCGGTCGAGCTCGAGAAAGAGACAACATCAAATATTTAGCGCGTAATGCCGGTCGCTCTCTCGCTTGTAATTAAAGCGTTCTTTCCTTTTTTCAGCGGCCTGATACAATATTCAGCATGAGAAAGAAGCGCTCCGGTGGCGGGGTGGCGCCTCCATTGTATTCGCTAAGGAAGATAAATTAAAAAATATAATTACAAGGCGGCCGCCATAATTCTCGGCGGGCGGTGGGGGGCGGGCGGCGGCGCGGGAGGGGGATAGTGGAGGAGCGGGCGCTCCCGGAGGAGGCTTCTTAAATATTTGGGGATAGCGCGTACCTACGCATTACGTAAATTAATGACACGGATTCGAGGAAGGATGGCAGCCCCGCGCCCCGCGCCGCCGCGTCGCCCTGTTTGTTTTGTTTTAATGTGCGCTGTTAACGACGTTATTAGACGCGGATCATAATGCCGACCGCCCAGCCCGCCCGCGCCCGGCAGCCGGCCAGCGCCCAGATTGATTGGACTAATGACTCTCTCTTATTCTCATAATTGCTCAAATTGGAATTTACGAGACTCCTTGATTTTTCGTAATTGTTGCGAAATATAATCGTGATTTATTTCGGGCGCTCGTCCTGAAATGTTGGAAATTTCAATTTCTTATTTGCGTACTTCTTTAATGATCTCAATATTATCATTTTCAAATTAAAAATGAGGAATAATGTAATATTATTATTTACCTTTTTCTTCCTTATACACCTTCATATCAAATATGGTGTCAGTACGGATAGGTAGGTATGGTTGTAACATGACAGGTAGTAAGTTTTGATAGTAAACAGTGCGGTGGCGTGGTGAGTCGCGCATGCCCGCCACACACGCTCAACAAGTGTTCACATGTGCTCGCCGCGCTGTCTGCCGCCCGAGGCCTCCACAAATAAACAATTTGCTTGGAAACTCAAGGCAAAGATTACTTCAATACGGAAACGGATAGAATGAAGCTTCCTGAAAAATGTAATTTCAATTATGAACTTAATTAATTAATTGTGCATTATAAACTCACTATTACTATTATTATTATTAATTTTTATTTTTCTTTATTGTGCTGTAAATTCAAAATTGTTATTTTTCTTTTATTTTTCCTTTTGATTATAATTATATTGATATGTTAAAATTGGGAGAAGCCACTGGCTTTAGAAATACAGTTGAAAGACTAGTTCTGAGCCAGTGGATTCATTAAGTTGTTGTCATATGTCTGGTATCAATAAATAAACTTTGATTGATTGAACTTTGAATGATTCCCCACTCACGCATAATTAAAATTGTATAAGCAGTTATTTACAAAGTTCAAGTTTTGTTATGGAAGTATTGTATAAATTGCTATCAATTTGCCTTTGATTTAATCTAGTCTTATTGAAAATCTACATGGGAGCTCTACCTATGTCTAGTACCTAGTAGACTGTTGTATACAGAGTTGATGAAATGATAAATTCAAATTTCATTATTGAATATAAATTAGTTGATACTTGAACCTTTGTCCACAGCGCTACCCTAGGCCGACTGTTCTAACGGACAAAATCGATACCATCCTATGGAGCCCTTGACAAAGATTTGTAGTATTATAAGGATAATTTTCTTTGATGTTTTAAAAAATATGCCTAGAGAGGCACACGGTTATTGTTATAGAACAATCGAAATTGCTGCACTGATTAACAAGATTGATTTAGTTCGTCATTTTTCTAATTCGTCTTTGCACCTGGAATATCATACGTACGTTTTTCAGTCGAATTTTGCTTTTTAAAAATACTTGCTCCGAGGTTCGATTTCATATTCGCGACGAAATGATGAAGCCAGCTAGAATAATAAAACCGAGGCCAGTCGAAGCCCGCGCCTAAATATTCGACAAACGCCGCGGTTCGAAGGACCCTCAAAAGAAAACTTATTAATTTTCGTCATTATGAATTCCGCGAACGAAACTCGAACGTCTAATTTCAACCCTAACTTATCAAGACGCGAATAAAAAAGTTCACCCCCGTCTCCCCAAACTCACCCCCTTGTTTAAAACGCCGGCGAAAAAAGAAGCACATAAAAATGCATGAGGCCTTCCTCGTTATAAGGAAAGGGTAGCGTCCCCCTTCCCCCCGAGGAGGTAGCTGTAAAAATCGTCTCTAATTTAAATTTGGGAAGTTTCGCGAGGCGCGGCCCAACGTTGATGTCTTGATAAATGCGACTGAATTCCACTAATTCGCGTCTTCAGCTCCGGGAACTTTTAATTGGGAGCGCATAAATCCCGCTCGCAGTAATGGAAGAGGCATCCATTTCATCTGGTGACAAAGCGCGGCTCGGCGGCTACAGTTAGATAGTGATCGCTCATTGTTTCCACCAGCCCGTGATGAGTGGACGCGGCATTACCTTCCCACCATTAAACGAGGTGCTGCTTTGCATTCTCAACACATTTGCAGAGATGACAACAAACAACGGTTACAGAGGTAACTCGTTATTCTGAACAACTTTTGGGATGCTATAGACCAAATCTATCGCAAAAAGAAAGTTAATCAAAATGTTTATTGACTTTGGACAAAATGTACCTACCTTAAACTGAATGTGACGATGTGTAGATGATAAGATGATACACGTGCGTGGTCAACTTGTAGATAGTAAACATAGAACTTCTCGATCATAGAGAAATTTAAGCTATATTCGATACCTATTTCCGATGTTTTTCCATATTTTCAATCGAGTTGATAGATAAGGAAGATTTGAAGCCACTTCAATTAGTGAGAAGATATATTTTGTAAATATACAACATCATATTTTCTACGTAAATATGATGTTATATCAATTTCAAATATTCATAATTTGTACTTTCAGTATTCAATCTTATTTTTTACAGCAAAGGAACACGCGAAGTATTGTACTTATTTATTTACCAGTAACCAAGTCTAAGTCTAGTACAAATGTGACAGTTTCGCAGTGCCTACAAAGCCTTTGTAACAGTTAATCATGTTGCTACTTCATACTCGGGATCAAAGAGCTGAAAGCAACCTAAATATTTTATCATATTTACCGTAGCTCTTGTCTACGCCAGCTACGAAAACGTAGCTAATGTGCTACGGATACTTGATACACTGTGAACATCTCTAAAACAAATGGCTGACTACATTTTTGAATGCGAAAGAAAGAAGTCAAACGTTGTACAAGCGCATATTTGTTTGTCCAGCTAAACAGATTGATATGATATTTTGTATGGAAATAGTTTCTAAAGACCAGAATCAATACATCATTTTTCTACGAGCAAGCACTTATACTACCTACAGCTCAAACTTCTCCAACGTAAGCTGCCCTGTTGGCTAGTAGAGAAAGTTGAGAAAACCATATAAACCACAGCTACTTGGTACAATTTTAATTATATTTAATAAGAAAAATATAGATTAACTGCATTTGGTGATCTTTTGCTGAATTAATTCATGAGCATTGCTATTGAAAAGGGAATTCACATATATCATTAGTTTCCTAGCCCATATACAGATGGTTCTGTACAAAACAATAGTTTTATATTTCATTCAGCTTGTTTAAGCTTTTCTAATTCTGAGTAGAAACGACATTGGGAATCGATCAAATTTTTATTTTTTAACTCATCATAGTAGCGTAAGATATGTGAAAAATTCAAAAAGGAATCAATTAAATGCTTCATTTATTTCCTGTGTTTATTTTGGATATAGATGCTCATTCCTCATACGAGCAGCCATAATGTGGAACGTTTTGACTGAATCTGTATTCTTGCTAAAGTACAACGTGGGTATCTTCAAATCCAGAGTAAATAGGTATCTTCTAGATAAGCGTGCTACACCCTAGACCGCACATCTGCTTAACATTTGTCTTCCCGCTAAAGTACAATGTAGGTGTCAAATCTAGAGTAAATAGGTATCTTTTAGGTAAGCGTCTTTCATCCTAGACCGCATATCTGCTAACATAACATAACACATTCTGTAACATCAGGCAGTATGTAGTCAAACCCAAACCTATAAAAAAAATGAATCCAAAGTACCGTGACGGTTCAAAAAATTTAGTCTATGAAAGCCTGGATATTCATCACACTACCTACATAAGCTTACAAATACCTACGCTCCCATTTGAATCTTTTACATACGGGACCCCAAAAAATTATTTGCTCATTGGGTACTTCATTTTGTCAAAAAGGAAATGTTTAATTGTATTGAAGCAGTTCAAAATATCGACATTAATCGAATATTAAAATATTTCCCATCTGAACTTTCCACTCGAAATAATGAACACAAACGCGAAGTTTGTTTCGAGCGCGCAATTAAAATGTATCGCTCACTTCTTCCTCATTAGCCGTGGACAAAGCCCAACTTCGATGGTGTAATGTTATTCATTCCAGAAAGTCAAAGGTTATGTTTGCAAAAAATATACCGGGTAAGGTCCGGGCTCTACCAAAATGAAGCACAGCGGAGATGTGTAGAGCGGGCAGAGTGTAAGTTAGCTCATTACACCAACAGACAAGAGATATTTGCCTATCTATCCATCAGACATAAAACATCCATTGCTGGACATAGGCTTCCCTAATGGATCTCTAACAAAACCGGCTGGAAGCGGCTTGCATCCAGCGCGATCACGATGGTGTTTTTTTTTAGAAGTAGCTATGACATTTCTTCACTCCCGTTTACAACGCTCTGCCAAACTTAGCACATCTCAGCTTTGGTGGTGTCTGGGCCGTAAGACTCCACCAAAGAGCTCGGAGCGGACGCGGACGGTGGCATTTTTTCCATTCGGCGCGTTCCATTAGCGTGCCTTTGTTTGGCGGGAGCGCGCAAATTAATTTAGCTCTCCCGCCATTTCCTCCCGCCGCCCGCGCTCCGCCCGCACGCCCGCCTCGCCCTTTTTGTCTACGCCTTGCTCTACGTATCGTTTTCTTCTTTATGGCTCATTAGGCAGCATTGTCACCATTGTTTTTTTTCGCCTAACCCACGAGATCCAATTATTATGATCAGCAAATCTGCCGATCGATAACTGTTTGTGTCGCACATTGGTATTTCGCTGGTGTTGGGAGTAAATGTGGATAGATATTATTTGATGCTAGTGGACTGTATTTTCAGAGTAAATTTTATTTATGTTGCGGTATTTGGTTGTTTATTCGTGCGGCAATTGGAGATTGGAGTGGCTAATATTTAAACATAGTATTATTAATTTAATTTTATTCTGACCATTTAAGAAAACCCTTTAGCCAATGGAGGAAATCAGTAAATAAATTGTGTGATTTTATAGCATAATATTTTTTTTAGCTGCGATTTTATTTTAGTGCTAAAATGGAAAATGCTGTACTACACATAAATAAGTATTTAATGAAATAATGTAAAACAAAATTTTAGATAAAAAAAGCAAAATATTAAATTAAAATTAATGTATTGTCTGCGCAAAGTTTGTTTACGGACGATAAATAATTTTACATGATAACATCCTAAGAAAACATTGTTGAATCAACAACTGAAACAAGCCGATCCCTTTAGTAGATCTTGCCTCTCTATCGCTTGTTCCGCGCTCTCTCTTGCATATCGACTCAGGTGAAACATGACACTTTTTCGTGCGTGCAGCCGGTGTTCATCGATTTATAAGAGGCGTTCAGAGACTTATCGTTATCACGTCAAAAAACTTAAAGGAAATACGCAATTTAAAAAGTAAGGAAAAAACATAAAAACCTCGCGGTTCAGTTCATGTCAAAATTCTAAAACACAACATTACCTTCATAACCATCTACCCTCATCCTTACCCATGTGACCCATACCTTTTACCCACTGAATTATGTAGGGCGATGCAGTGTACGTGCTTACGCTAAAATATTACAAAACCAAAAGTACAAAATAAAAAACTCAAATATCGATTCACAACTGACGACTAAACACAATTGACTACAAAACAGGCGATACAAAAACATAAAGTCAAACTGAGAGGCTCCTTTTTTTGGAAATCGGTTGAATATCTCCCTTAATAATATCCAATCTAGACTAACTCCGTCAATAATCGAAAACGAGATTCAGTTTTTACAATGCGGCCATCACCCGTACAACTTTTACTCTTTTTCATAACAGAATTGTTACAGATAAAGCAACAAAATAGAAATAAAACTCACCAAGGCAATATGCGCGGGCGCGGAAAGCGCGCGCTCTCCTCCACAAAAAAGCGCCAACTGACTTCAGGCCGCGGCCGTGACCCACAGTTTTTTAACCCGCCCGACTCACTACGGACACATTCTACAGCTTCACCGTACTAGCTGCTATATAGTCTATGTCTGCTGTATAGTAACTGATAAGTATGCAAGGACCGCGCGTGCCCTCGCACCGGTGTCCCCCAGCGCGGTTCGTAATCAACCCTTGCGTATTCATAAACCGATGCCTCATACGACGGCTCATGCAAATCTATGGAGATATTAAAAGTATCGAGTTTGTCTCCGATTTATATCGATTTTGCGTCCTTTTGAGAGCTGCTCATTCACAGAATCGTTTTGTTTGAGGGTAACGCAGTACGCTGATGTTCTAGAGTTTTTAACATAATTTTAGACTTAGACTTTGTAGGTAAACACCTACCTTTGTAATAATGAGTCGGCAACAATGAAATGGAAGTAGGTAACTGAGAGTTTTAATTAATTAGACGGAGATGAAATAGTAATATTAAACGGTACTCACTTTCATGTCCATCCTGAGTGTACATACTCACAAAGCTCTTTGTTCCATGTTAATTAAATTCTTATTAATTCCTCAGTAAAAGCTTTCGTTATTACAGAGAGTAAAGTTCTCTTTTTATCTGAAGCGAGTCGGTGGACTGAAAATTTATAATTAATTACTCAGCAGACACATTTTAAATTCTTAATTAAGCAATCCGTACTTTCTCCCGCCTATAAATTAGATCGAGCCGTTTCCATAGAGACTACTCATCCTTTAAAGCGGCCCGGAGGGGGGAAGGGGGGGACTTTACAAAAAATATAACTTAGGGTGAGTAAAAAACCGTGGGGTGACTCAACCGGCCGCTGCACCCCACGACGAGAAATCTACGATCAATATTAACTCTTTTTTTCGACGGGGAAACGCTGAATTTTTAAGTCGTTTTAAGTATTCACCGTAACGAGAAGTTATAAAGTTATGCGCGAGGATTGGAAACGCACAGATCGGCCGGGCCGCGGCATTGCTAATATTTGCAGTGGGATCTATAAATCACTATCAATTGCCATTGCGATTCCGGTGTGCATTTGTCAAGGTCGAGCAGCATATGTGGGTGACGTCCGCAACCCTGATAGCAATTTTTTATGCAATCAAAAGTCAGTATAGGGAATGATTTGTTCGAGAAATATTGTGTTGTGGTCGATCGGTTCGATTGTGTTAATATAAATTGGAGTTCAAGACCGTTTAAGACATTAAAGATATTTTTTTGATTCGAATTATTATGTTATTATTTTCCTCTTAACATGATATAGCAGTCTAAGTTTGACTGCATTCAATCTCATGGTAAGGGGTAACTAATGTTGTTTTTGTAAGCCCATACATATGAAATGAAATTGTTAATTTAACAGACAATGTCCACAATAAATTAAATTATACATAGACATTTCGAAGCTAACTTGCTTAAAGAGAAATTTCTTACTCTACATTTAGAAATAATGTAAGTAAGTAGTTATTGTAGTTACGTACGTTACGTTACGTATACAGGATCATAAAATAAGGAAGTGACTAAAATTAAAACTACGTATCACCATAAATAAAAATGCAAGTGGAAGAAGTGAAACTTCGACGCAACAGTGCTTTCATACCCCTTCCATGGTAGCGTTAATCGTTTAACGCAACCTTGTTGGAAGTTGCATTAGAAGTTTCACTTCGATAACGTTTTGTTTGGATGCAAGCCTCTTCCAACCGGTCGTATTGGAGATCCATAGGGGAGGCCTATGTCCAGCAGTGGACTTCTTACGGCTGATGGATGGAACGTTTTGTTTGGCAGTAAGCATATGCAAGCAGAATGTTGAACTATTGTTGATTTCGAATATTTAAGCGTATAATTACCGCCATGATGGTGGACAGATGACCTACAGGAAGGGAGATGCTAAATCCTTTCAACTGGTCCAATTGGAAACGTATAAGGTTCAGGTCCAGCCGAGATAGGTGTATGACTGAGGTAATGATGATTGAAGTGCTTAAGCATTAATTTGTAAATATGGAGTGTTGCTTTGAAAAGTGTAGAGACTGTTAGTGGTTTATACAGGGTTATCCAGAACTGATGTACTAAGCCGAAATAAGGTGGAGTTGCAATTTCGTATGGAACAGCTGTTTATTTTTTCGAATTTTGTGTTGGCGCCATAGTAAAAATTGTTCATAACGATAGTCTTAATCTCCCTCTTTTGTCTTCCTACAGGGTAAGCAGATAACCCTGTATTTTGTCCATCATTATGACTAACTGTTACTATGGGAGCAACTGCAAAATCTTGAAAAAAATCGACTGCAAATGGACTTTTTGTATTGAACAACAACACTTGATCCTATAGTAACGCTTGTTCATCTTTGATAGTGCCTGCACTTTTCAAGACAACACCTGGTATATTGGTTGCACCAGAAAATTAAGACAGTTATCTATGTTCCTATTCTTGAAATTATTTCCTTATTCTTCACCTATTTTACATATTATATTTTTTACAATATCTCCGAAACAACACCCGCCTCTATTCATCTCTGTCGCTCAAATTTTCATTATTTATTCTTATCGGAATAAATTTTTGTATTATTTTCAATTACGACAAAAGGTGAGTATAGTTTTTTAATCTCACCTAAAAACTGACGCGCATACGTAAGTGCGTTAATAAAAAGAGCCCGGTGCGTGCGCGTGATCAAAAAACATTCATTAGAAAAAAGCTATTTATGACAGCGGCCATTATCGTCCAATAAATCAGCTGCCCGCTCTTCTGTTTTTCGATAATGATTCTATTATTATGGAAAAGCGTTATGTAACTGTAACATTTTTTTCCTTACGGCTTTGCGGGTGTGGAATCGGCTTTTTTTCCGAAGAGCTTTCTCCGATGTTTAATGTGTCATTCAATCAGTCTCAATCGCCACAGAAAATGTGGTAGGCGCATAGTCTCATAAAGTAATTGGTAAATGTGAGATGTAGCACAGTAGGAATATTCATTACTAGCTTATGTCACCCAGGAATAGTGTAGGTTTCCAATAGTGAAATAATTTTTCAAATCGGTTCAGTTATTTCGGAGCCTATTCGATGCAAACAAACAATCAAATTTTTCCTGTTTATAATATTGGTATAGAAGTATGGAGCAATGTGGTTTCCTTTGTGCGGTACGAGTAAGATTATACCAAAAAGAATCTGAGAAGATATTAAAAGTATGGGAAAGAATGCAATACATTGTTGAATACAATGTAGAGTTCGTAATTTACTTTAATCTATTGTACATTTATCTTATTGTTAACAATTTTGGGAGCCATTGAATCATTAAATAAATGAAATTAAACAAACGAACTGTACATAAGTGAAATTAGCCTGATAGTTTGGACTAGTTATCGTAAAGCGCACTCCACACTACCGTGCCGACCGTGAGTTTTTATGCGTGTCGGGCAGGCAGGCGCCCACTGTACGGGTTACAAATTGTGGGGTGAAAGGGGTAGTTTTTTCTAATCGACTTTCCTAACAGTAATAAACGATATTTATCTTTCTTAATTATACTTCCACTCCGCTATTTGGTAGCTCTGTGCGTGTTTTTGCTACAACTGTTTGTGTTATTATCGAATTATGTGCGTTTGTCGTTAATGTTGAATTTGTCTGTATTATAGTCCCGGGGCTTTCTTAATTTGCTTTTACCCTTTTTCATCCAGTTTTATGAAATGTAACAAAATAAGTGAACAGAAATAGAATGGGCTATCTTAAGCACTTTTTTCAGTCTTCTATAAATTAGCATTAGCATTAGGTAAGGTCTAAAGATAATCCAAGTGCTCAAACCTACTACTTTCTAATTTTATTGTAATTGTTGATGTAATATAGTGTTTACGTCTTATTGCGTATATTGTTCTTAATGTAATTAACTGATTTGCAAATGTTTTATATGATGGATAATAAAATTATTATGATTAATCAGACTATTCTTCGTAGAGGTCCTAGCATGTGTTATGTTTTCTTAGAAAGTTATTTCGTAGTTTGTATTATTTTAGCTTATATGTAAATGTAGATATGTGTTATAATGAAAGACAATTGTTAGATATGGCTGTTTTGACAAATTAATCTAATTCGTTTCGCGAAATTACGTATTTTACGAATAAGTACGTTTATTTCTTTGCTGATATTATATATACCTATGCCTACGGAATAATGATCAAAATAATTGACGAATTGAGGCACTAAAATAATTTCGTTATCATTATAATTTCATGTTTGATGTTGTTGTGTTTTTCTCTATTAATTTTATGCTATTGATAGTCTTAAATCGCGGAATATAAAATTTAAATAATGAGATGCCATAAATCCAAAGCAGCGACCCGAGCGAGAGTGATACGAAAAAAATATTAAATTCAAAATGCTCATTGTAAAGTTTAAAATGAGAAACGAGGGCAGTGATCCCACGGGGCGCATGCGTAATTCAACCCTTTTTTACCCTTTCGCTACCCTGAGTGTTTTTTGTAAGCGTTTTTGTAAAGGGTTGTGTAGGGTACCTGCCACGCGTCTCGGCGGTAGGGTTGAGTTTTTTTACAATGGACCGACACGGTTTTTTACTCGGGTCGTTTTTTCTCTATGGACCTAGCTGAGAAAACAATAAAAAGTGCATTGACCTCCCATGAGATCAGCTGACACCATAATAGTGCACTTGTCATCATGCGCTATTGATTTTTACTGTCGTTCAAGGTCGTACTTTAGTATGGATTTATTTACTTTATTGCTTAGTTGGTAAGTTATGAGACGATGTATCTTTTTTGTTTGCTAGTGGAGGGTGACAGCTTTTATGGTGTTTTGAAAGATAGAGCTTTCAAAATGTGGTCTAGTAACGCGAAGATTAAGCACACATCTATGTATTAGGTTATTGAAAATGTTATGGAAATTAATATTTAGTTATCTAAATGCTCTTTATTGTGCGACATCGAAGTAACAAGAAAAGCTACAATTACTTTAATCTTAGAATCTTAAATACTTTGAAAAGAGAATAGTTTATTTAGTTTCTTTTTAAATATTGTAACAGCAACATTGTTTGAAACAAAAAACAATTTATTGAACTGTTTTTAACTATGTTCTGTAAAAGAACCTTCATCAAGAATTAGTCTTTGAATTGTTGTTGAAAAGCAGCTGAATTTCAAATTTGTTTTTATTTTTAAAAGTAGGTCCGTTCTGCCTTTTTTAACCGACTTCCAAAAAGGAGGAGGTTTTATGTTCGTCTGTAAGTATTTTTTTTGTGTATGTTCATCGATAATTTCGTCAATTATTATGAACCGAATCGAAAAATTACTTTTTAGTTCGAAAGGGTAAACTCCCGAGGTGGTCGATTTAAGTTTTACAGAAATCGGCTGACCTGTTTTTGAAAAATCAACAATAATGTAAATAATTCGAGGAAAATATTTGAATTTTGGACACGATGGAAGGCGGTTTTACCATTTTTCGCAAAAATAATTTATCACCCTTTCCAAAACTCTTTCAACAATACGATATATTATAGTTGGTACAGTTAACATTAGAAACACCGCACCGGATGGTGTCATTTTCTAACCAGCCAGCAGCCGTTCATTTTTTGGCAATCGGAGTAAAAAATGATTGCACCGTTGTTATTGTCAATACTGCCTACATTCTAGTAACCCACATAGACCAAGGTGTTGGGCTATCAGGTTCCATACCCGTTAAGTTGCGCACATTTTATTTATCAAGTTCATTGTTAAACTCTTTTCGAGATGAAACACATGCCCCTTTGATTGTTACCCGACGCTTCATTTTTTTGCCACGACGCGACGATTTGGTTGAACTAGGCCATATGTTTTTTAAAGGAACGCAGATTTTTTATAAAATGTAGGTACAGTGGCCCTACTATGTAATTCCCGAGCTCGGTGGATCGGTATCAATTCTAAGCTCGGTGGGTGGTATTCGACCGCTGAAGCTTTGGTACTATGTAACTTTTACGGTGAGCATGGATTTCGAACGAACTATCAAAATTGAAGGCAATGGAGCCCTGAATCGGTCTTTCCTGCGTTCCGTTTTTAAAACTTGATGCAACTCGATGCAGACTTATCATTTGCCTTGGTACAACACATTTACTAGGTAAAATGTATGACAATAGTAATTTCAAGAGTATTTTTATATTTAAACACAATAGAAACGAGTAAACATAGCTAACAAGATATATTTAAAAAATGAAGATAAAAACAAAACGGAACGTAAAATGTGTCTTAGAGTTATGTGTTGCTAGCAATGCAAAGCGTCCCGATTTTGTAGTGAAATATGTACATTTATGCTTCTCGTCTTTGGATATACTGTAAAAGTTCTTTTTTGAATGCTACTGATCATGTAAAGTTGATTTACTAGGTACATTATAATTATCACTACCGTTTGTTGCCAGTGTTACTACCAATCTTACTACCAGTAGTAAGAACAGTAAATGAATGACTCTTCTCACTACTGCAGTTGAAAGTTGTTAGAACAGCAAAAAAAAATTACCCGTGTCACTACCGTAAAACTACAAATTACAAAACCAAACAACTTAAAACGAGAAACCCATATAAGATCGTTGTGTGCGTCCGTTGGTCTATCCGTTAAATTAAATTCACGCTATTTAATTCGTAACTACGACATAGAAAAATTATCAAATAAAACTTCATCTAAGTAAGTTAAGGTATTGAGTAGGCTTTGATACATATTGGATACTTACAGAAATACATTGAATATGCGGTACTACAGAAATGTGGTGAGCACATAGGTAATATGCCGAATGGTAATATGACACGAGTGAGATATAAGCGAAATCAAATTGATTTTATCACAATTTTCATAACCCTTTCAATGCTCATAATATAATTAGCCACAAATTGTTTATTCTTATACTTAAACTAATTTGAATTATTTTTTTAGGAACTGTAATTTTAGGGAGAAATATTTTTTTGTTAATATTTAGGGAGAATGTAAAGTTCGACCTGACAGTCGGCCAGCAAATTCAAAACAAAATAAAATATGATGAAACGATTAATTTAATACGTAGTATCCTTTAGTTTGTGTTAATATGTTAAGAATGTTAAGATTAAGTTGTTGTGATGAATTATACATAGCTTAAAACAGTGTTATGCAACTTGAAAAACTTCAGAGAGAAGGTGATTATGAGTGATGACGAAAACCTCAACAAATTAGAAAGGTATGTATCACACAACTTTCTCGTTGTTAAAACCGTTTTTTCTAACCGCTTAGCCATGTTAGAGCCTTCAGGCGGCCTAAAAACTCTGACACCAGGGCTAGCCTCGGCCTATACGCATTAACTTACTTTTTATTATAGGTATCTACTTATAACCTCTTCATGTACTTAGTTTGGAACAATAAACGATATTTCATCTACACCACAGATCCCTAACTATTAAGATGAATAAGAAAAAGGGGGTGAATGACCTCAGAAATCTGCTTGCGGGAAGCCGAAGCCTAAGCTCGGGAAACCGATCCACCGAGCTCGGGAATTACATAGTAGGGCCGCAGGTCTTTATGCAATCTGTATCTTTTCTCGTTGATTTGCTGTAACGTAGCCTGTCTTTTACGAAGTCGAAGCAAAACTAGCCTACTACCTAATACATAATTTAGCTACATACCTGACATATGGTATACGAGTATATTGATTAGTATATTTTTCAGAGATCATGTTAAGCAGATTTATGTTTCTAATTAATATCTCATATATTTTTTACACTTAACATTCGGCACGTTTATGTTATTCTTAGCCATAGGAGCCATAGCTCACGCAATCCGTAGAGTCTGCAACAGAGTTCACTAACGGGCTTAGAATTATACATAAATAATATGTATTATATGCCTACAGGTTTGTGACTGTCATAATGATAAAATATAATGTATTGTATTCCGGTGAAATATAAAATGTGAAGTAGGTATAAGTTAGTTCTCATTCATTTCTGCAACTGTCGAATAAAATTTACTCAATCCAATCCCAAAATAAATCTTTGATATCTGAGGTAAATTTCATGTCGCTGGGCGTTTTTTGTTTTCTATCTAACTAGCTGCGCCCCGCGGTTTTACCTGCGCATTTCACGATTGTGTATTGGGTATAATATTTAGTAAAATGTCTTAGAGGCAATTTAACAAATAGGTATGTATATATCTCTTACACTCGATTATCGGACATACCTACTTTTTACAGCTACTGCATACAACTATTTACTAAAACTACTTGTAAGTAATTGCAATCAGACAGAGCAATTGGACTTTTTTGAGTAGATAGCAAAATTAAATAAAACCTCGTATAAAATTGATGCACAGATATTAGGAGGGTTTTTTTTTGCTAGCCAGTACCACTTGGTTAACGCTGAAACTAAAGCTAACAGCACCAACCCCATTATATCAGTGAGCCGAACATCACTTTTGCGATTTAAAAATTACTGCCAGCTGCCGGACCGCCCCCGTGTTACCTACTTTACTTTTTACCTAGAAACGAAATAAAACAGCTTTTTTCCATGAGCCGAGAGCAAACCGGCCCGGATCCTATTTCGCAAAGATAGAATTTCATCAATAGAAGTTTCTAAGAGTTCTTTTTAATTATATCTCTATGCCCAAACAGGTCATGGCTCGAATGACTCTCCATTATTATTCAATTTGTTTTATTGGAATTTTCATGAATTGCCGAAAACAATTTACGACGTAACTTTAGTAAGCTCTAGATAAATCAGTAAAATCGAAATTATCGAATCAGTGGAAAGTTTTAGAAGAATATATTTGTAGGCATTGTCAGTTTCAAAAAAGAGGTCAATGACCTACGAATCTATTCGATGTCCGATAAAACTATTTAAGACTGATCACGGGTACAATACAACAGCTAGACTTGGTTCCATACTGAGTGTGATTGCTACATAGTAAAATGCTATCCACCTTCGTAGGTAGGGCTTTTTTGATCGGTATTTTTAACCTATGATCAAAACAGAAACGTATTATAAGTATGACGTAGTTATGTGTAAGTACTGTCTGTGACATCATATCTCTCAAACAGATAAACTAACATCTGTTTTTTTAGGGTTCTGTATCTCAAAAAGAAAGCTGAACTCTTTTAATTTAACGTTTTTTGTTTGAAAATCGATGTAATCAAGCTGGTTTTTAACTATATTTTACTAAATAGTTATTGAAAACTTGTAATTTCACACATTTTTACAAGTGTACTTAGTACATTACTATGGATTTAGTACATGCGTCCCATACCGCCCAAATGAAACTGTCGTCCGCCTGGCTATCACCGAATACATTCTAAACTCCTAACCCAAACAGAACGAAGAAAGGATAATGTAACAAACGGATTAAACACAAACAAACCGGCTACTGTGCGGTCACCCAAACAGCTAGCACTAGCTACTGCAATGGCCACAAACAATCCCTTTTGTCAGCTCTCTGCTTAGCACCGCGTTCGCTGTATTCTATTTCAGCGACAATTAAGTATTGTTATGTAGAATGAAATGCGGCGATATTGCACAGCAGTGATACTCGACGGATTAAAGGATTAGAGCTTCGTAGTAAACAAGTTCGCGTGAATTCCCTTTCTTCACTCTTTTCATGGATTACTTTGTCGGCGAACCTTTTGCTCAGCTATTTTGGAAACCTACAAACATTTCAATCTCAAGCTTACTAAGTATATATTAAAATAGTGTAAAACTAGGATGTTGTTAAAGTTGTTACACAACTTAATGCTAGTAATAAATTAAGTAGGTATTTTATGTATTAATTTCTATGTATATACTGAAAAAATATATTTTTTTTTAATTTAATGTAAATAGTTAGAAATAAAATTTGCAAATATTAAATTATACTATATCGGCTCATCGTTAATAAATCTAATTTATGACTCCAAATACATGTCAAAATCAGAATTTAATATAACAAAATATAATCGTCACTACAGTAGGTAGATACTTGTCACGGACACAATATAGATATAAGTAATATTTTCGTTACAAGAATATGTATAGTTTTTTCATGTTTTTGAAATATATGTCGTTCTATCTAAAACAACCCCTTTATACTGGACTAGAAATTACCCATGCAACATAAGATATTTGGCATGGCTGGCACATGCGTCACACTCTCGTGATCACTCATGGTTTGCTCGTGGCATTCACGCAATGCACCGAAACTACTAACTTAGGCTAGTATTTAAACTAACCCATCTTTATTGTACAAACTCTTTTTGTACAGTAAAATCAAATAATTTTACATTTTAATTAACAAAAGGCTGTGGTTAGTAATTTTCCAATTAAAAAAAACATAAGATATTTTCAAATCACCTAAAAACTATGATCTCAGTGGCTGAGGCACTCGGTCGAAACGAATCTACATTACTTACTGTGCTAGAATAGTAACAGTGAATACACAACTTCAATATAATATTCGAAATCTAAAAAAATAAACATAAGTATTTTTCAAATGACCTAAAAACTCTGATCTCAGAGGCTGCGGCACTCGGTAGAAACGAATCTACATTACTTACTGTGCTAGAAAAGTAACAGTGAATACACAACTTCAATAATAGCAAACTATAATCAAGATAATGACTAGCAAAATATCTGTGTGCCTAAAATATATAGTCGCGGTATCCACGGGGACAGAATCGCAACCTCTACACATACGGGTTATTAATGACATTGTGCAGCTTCATCCCTTTGTGTGAAGAGGTAAATACATCAAAAATGTTAAAGGAAGTCATAATTGCATTGAATAGGAATTCTGAAAAAGGGAATATTTGGCGTAAAAATCAATAATCAAAGTGGTCGGCACAAAAGGCGGCGGTTACACGAATTCACTATCAAAATAAAATGATCCTGCGTGACGCGGCGCGGGTGGAGTTTTTATTGCATTACTTCACCTCGAGTGTTCGTATCGTGACAGCGTTCACACAAACTAACAATCTCAATGGATGAATTATTGTCTTCGCTATAGGTATTATTTGACGTGCTTTTGGTGCATATATTATTTTTGGTGATGTAAATTGCACTTTGTTCTGTAGCAAGTACGTCACTTCATGCGTCATCTATGTAGGTATGACGCGGTATAAAATTACATATTTAATTAGGGATATGATATAATGTTACTGTCTTAAAAATAGCAGGTTTAAATTATTTATTAACATATGTAGTTGTGGTGCCTCACTGTTTCAACCAATATTTTTCTCAGGTATTTCTTAAGTATTTCTCAAAACAATAGGTAAAGTGCGTATTTCAATACACGTGTAGTGTCAAACTGCGACACACACTCGTGCTTCACACAAAGGAGATATTGCAAAAATATATAGAAATTGGGCCACCAAAGGGTACAGTATTTCATAATTTGCTTCGTTTCTTTCGGATAAATATTTTCCCGTTATTTTTTACAATAACAGTGTCCATTAAAAGTAATTTCATGTATTCTGATTGAAAATTACATTGACATTGTTTAAAAATAAGGCAGCCATACTCTTCTTCTTTTATATTTTGGTGTCGCATGGTTTATGCATTTGCTAATGTTACCTATAAGTATTGAACCTTTTTTTTGTATTTTATCAAAATAGTTACAGTCTAAGTCACGTCATAGTCCGAAAAAGTCGCGGTCAAGTTAGACCTCAGTAAAGCAAAGCATCAAACTAATTATCACTGATAGAAACATATTTCACAAAATAATATAATGCGGCGACATGATTTTTTCCCCGTTCCCGCCAAAAACCACCGGGCCATACTCGACTTGAAACATTAATAAAATGTCACAAATAAAAAAATAGGCTAAAGGCCTGTTTAAAACCGATTTCTATATTATCCTGGATTCTTATAACAACGAAAAGAACACGTTTCATTGCAATTCGTTGGATGATTTTTTATTGTTAACTATTACAGGATTTAAACACCTCGTAGTCAAAATATTTTATTCAGCATTCTCCGATCTTAGAAATATATGGTTACAAATTTTTTTTATTCTTCGCTCCATTTTCACACCATTGATCCTCCTTAGTTTCTTTCCCGCCAAAAAGTAAGTATTCATCCTTCATTCTCCTTTTCTTTAAATTATATAGATCTAACTTGTCCCGTGAGTTTGATTACTAAAGAGGTTTCTATGTGCTACGTGATCTTCATACACCATTATAAGAATACAGCAATGTGAATGCGGGGCAAGTTACTTCAAAATAATTCACAGTTGTTTAGATCAATTTATACAGAAATATGATATAATATAATACTTTTAAGAGAATATAAACAATATTACACTCATCACACTATTAATGATGGTTTTACAAAATTAATATAACGATCGCGCAGTCTGGAAGGAGGGAAGGGAGGCCTTTGCCCAGCAGTGGGACAATACAGGCGCAAAATAATAATAATATAACGACAAAATTTTCTTGATTATTTACGAAAACAGGAAAATAAAAACAAACCTCTTACACGTTTGCCTTCGACTTTCTCGGTGACCCGCGACTTCACCAAGTAACAACTTAATCCTCCTCAGTGCCAGCGCATTGGATATGAGTGGATAGGCCTAGCCTATGTTCAGCAGTATACTTTTAAAAATTACAGATACATGAAAGGTAGATACATACATATACCGTGTGTCTCTCAGAGATCTAATAATACTGAAACCACTTATATGTAGTACCTACGTTATTATGAACAACTGAAGATTGCTGTTGGCCCCATAATAAAAAAATCAACGAAATAAATGAAACAAAAGAAACGTATAAAGTCTTGATCGAAGTATAAAGTACCTATAAACGTATCAATTTGATGTATCATTAACGTCTGAGAAGTTTTGCTAACAAAACTAAACTCTTCAGTTCATTTTTTACATGTAGGCTATTAATTCTATGTAGGTTATATAAAAAAGGTTATATGTGACCAAAATGGCAGTAATTCAATAACTGAGAAAAAATCAAATTGGAAAATGTGAAATTACTCATAAATTAAGCATTTAATGCGGTTGTTTTACTCTGCGCATTTATTTATCATAGTTTATCGGATTTTTTGAGCTACTGTACCTAGTCTTAGCCCTTTTTGCAATATCACCTTTTCACATGTGTGTTATTATAGTAGCCTAATTTATTTATACGCACTTACCTAATATTAAAAAATAAACGATGTATCTGAGTGTTTTTATTAAAGTTTTCTCTATATTTTATATAAAATGAAACTTTAACATCGTTTTAACAACACTCATTTTTACTTTACTCGTACATAAACCTTTCAGTTCTGAAAGAGTATAACTTATTGTAATTCTATGGTTGTGACAGTTCAAGATGATTCTTCTTTAAAATAAACAGAGCGAAAGAATTGCTTGTCACCCACGCCACGGTGAATATTTATAAATTGACAAAATTGCACACGTGTGCTTGATTCAGGGTGCATCCAGAGAATAGCCACAATGCATGTCTAATGCATTCACATGTTTGCTTACTTCAGAACGCGAGGACCGATCCTTTTTCTACATATCACATAAAGGATGCTTTCAAAAGTTACAATGATTTTAATTTATTGATACTTCTTCTAAGCGTTTCTTATTTTGTCTTGATTTGCTTACGTAGATATCTTTGTTATTATTAACATACAATAAAAACAGTCATACTAACTCTTTAACAGAGTTTGACGCAGAACAGATTGCGTTTTCTCCCATGCAGTCAAAGAAACTTTCAAAACATGCAGAATCCTTTCCTTATCACCAGCTTAGTAGCTATATTTTACCAACAAATACAGGTTTCTAATTTTATTATCTTCGCATATTAAAAACAGCCACACTATCTCTCAAATATTGAGGGTTCATAATAATTTCTAACTTTT
Source organism: Hypomecis atomaria (assembly GCA_964007245.1). Classification (NCBI taxonomy): domain Eukaryota; kingdom Metazoa; phylum Arthropoda; class Insecta; order Lepidoptera; family Geometridae; genus Hypomecis; species Hypomecis atomaria. The sequence continues at coordinate 6,256,017 of OZ023289.1, forward strand.
CTTCTACAGATATTTTTCTCTGAGAAAATTGGTTTGACATTTCGGTTTACAAATATTTTGTGTGTTAGCAAGTATTTTTGGAATAAAATAATTACCATAAGTCATTTGAGTTTTTGTTTGGCATAATATGGTAGATAAAATAGTAATTACTTCAGCAAAAAATTACCATAAATTTTATTATTTACCCACGTTTATTGATGTCCATGCATTTCAGTAAACTTTATTTTCAAATTTGTTCAGTGAGAATATTTTTACTGTGTAGGTACCACTCATTCATTTACCTAAACGTTCAAATCTTCGTAATTTGTTAAATCACTCACTTCAGTAAACATATAAGAGTCCTTTAAAAGCTGCTTCATCCAAGCCTTATGCTATCAAAATGCGGGCAAAAACCCGCCGCAGATGATTATCCCGATACTCCCATATCCTTTCCTGATTCGTCTTCCGGTGATCCCGTTTTTGTTGATGCTGGTTTCTGCATATTTTAGTAAAACTGTAGAAACTAAATTTTTACATCAAATTTAATAATTCGTGGTATTTGAGTATTTATTTGTTTTGAATAGGTACAAGTTGCTTTTATTTATTATATCTATCAGATAAAAATTGCACAGAGCAAAGTGGAAGCTAGGTACGAAGCCTAATAGTTAGAAAACAAATACACGTAGGTATATTTATTTGTGCATATAATTATTTGCAACAATATATTTATTTGTGCATGCATTCACGGTAATGATGATTGATGACGATAATTTGTTGTAAAGAATATTTCGTATTACCTAAATACCTATGTATTTATTTATGCAATTTCTTATTCCTGACGCCCAATGTCAACCACAATGTTTGTTATCTTTTATACGAGTAACAAATGCCTTAGTATTATTGTACGATTGCATGTAATTAAAACGCTCGCTCCTTTCCGCAACTGATACACTTTGAAGTTTAATGATAAGTCTTATAAGCAATTTCAAAGTTTCACTTAGTATAAAACGATAAAAGAGAAACAAAGTGCAACACCACCTGTCACTGCGGTGGATGTAATCAATAGACGCGGTTCGTTTCCGCCACCAAAAAACAAATGAATGCTAACATCCAAGAAAAAATAACAAAGACGAAAGTGTTCCAAGCAGCAGATTATGAGCACGTTCAGTTATTAATTTATACGTAGCATCGAATAAAAAACTCTACCCTCACTAAGACATTAGAAAAAACGTAGCGCGCGTCGCGTAAAAGGGAAAGGGTGTCTCGGCTCGCGTGCTGCATTCTGTTTTTTAACAGTATTCTGCGGTTTGTTTTTTCTGGTGATGCGTTCCTGTTTTTTAACAACACAATACTGCCGTTAAGAGCTGTTTTTTAAAAGCGTCATATTGAGGTGAGGCGGCGCGCTGGAGACGTGATCGCTAGTGTTTTTGTGAAGGATCTTATTTTTAAACCTCGACGCCTCCAGTAAATTGGATATACAGAAACTTTTCACTGTTTAGTTACGGCCTGGTTAAGGGGAATGCTTTGTGTTTTTATGTATAATTTGTATTTATATCTTGGAAGAGGGTAAAGCACGAGCTGTTGAGACATATGGTTCGTTAGACAAGCTCGCTGATGTTTTTCACGAGGGGCAGGTGTTGTGCTTACCTACTTCGTTTCAAGGCACAACGGTGTACGTCTGTCAATTTGGGTCGTATTAACTAAACAGTCAAGTGTGTGTATGTACGCACATATATCTATTATCAAAATAATGTCTACAAATCAGAAATAAGCATTTTATTATTGTAAATGTGATTCTGCTTCTGTGACTGTATTGCAGCTCTTTGAAAGTAATTAGAATCAATCCACTATTTTCTCTTAATATATACATTTAATATGTTTTTCTTATGAAATCAAATAAAACTAAAACCATTCTGCACTGCTATGCATGGTATGATTATGCCACACGGTTTTATTAAAACCGTGGAGGTTTTTTTTTCACAAAGTTAACAAAGCAACATCGTTTAGTTTAAATTATCTTATAAAAACTTTTCTTATTATTTAACTGTTAATTTTTAACATGATCAACATTTTTAAAACTATATTATATAGTTTTAAAAATGTTGATCATGTTAAAAATTAACAAAATATTATTCTGATATAAAAATAAATAAAAAACTTTTTGTAGGTTACTTGTACTATATATCCACTAAGTAAATCATATACTTGTACCTAATAGTTAAACTTATATTTACCAAGATAATAAACAAACGAATTGCATTAATTACTCGAATTTAATAGATCCCTTCGAAAAACAACGATGTCATTAAAGACAACATCAATAATGTCGGGTATTTGTAAGTGCGCTATAAAAAATGAGTCATGAAAATGCCATTAAATATTAAAAGTGGAGAAACAGAGAGCTTAACAAGAAATAAAACATCGTTATAGCTCGGCCAGGAGACGGCGAGAGTTGCCCCCGGCCGGCTATCGGCGCGCCTCAGTTAATGCCTACTTATACCTTATTATATAGCGGAGTTTGCGTTGAGGAACAAAATTAATTGGTTAAAACTCCTCTCAGTATCCAGGGCGGCCCCTTTCCCCCCGTTAATTCCGCCGCCCCGCGAGCGCCACCTCGCCCCGCGCCCGCTCCAGCTCCTTTGAACGCAACCTACGTACAGAAAAAACAGAAAAGTATAAAGTTGACTGCCCAAAGGTTGCAGCTTAATTAATCATATTTTTTCATTTGTTTGTTAGGGTTTTGTTTTGTAAAATAGAAAAAAAGTGAGATATACCTATTTGATTGGGCACAAAAAAATAGAGTTCTTTAACATTCTAGGTCACGGAGGTAACAGTTATTGTTGATACCTAATTGAAATTTTTTTCTAACTTTTGTGTTTTCTTGTAATATCATATCACTTTTAGATGAAATTTTTTAAAATTTTAATTAACACTCACAAAAGTCAACTTTATTTATTCTTTTAGTACTTGCACCTAAACCTATGCACACCTAGTGTATCGTGAGAAATCCTTATTATCTTTTAAAATATTTAAAATCCGTTATTATTAACAATTCGTAATACATTCTTAATCTTTACGATTTGCTAATGCACACTAATAGGCCTAACCATATTAACTGTAATTCTTTTGAAAATAATGCGATGATAGAGTCGTGTAATCTTTTAAAAATATAATTAGGTCCATTCACTACGGATTATTCTAACTTAAATACTTTTTCCCAAAAAACTTGGCATCAACTTATAAGTTACTACGTACGTTGTATTACTATTTTTATATTTTTGGTGTAGGTGTTAAAATCCTACGTTTAATACCTTAAATTCATGCATGTATTAATGCAATTCGCGCCAAATAATCAAAACTAAGATTTCTAATAGGCAGTAAAAGACATAAAGAGGAAGTTTATACCTGAACAACTGCACAGTATTTGTACTTTACCTTATCTCAAATGACACCAAAAAACAGGTTTTTCGCAAATTTCACTTTTTTAGAAATTTAAAAAAAATCATATAAAATACTCGTCATACAATTTAGTGAATCTTCATTACTTTTCACACTTTTCAGTCTGTATCGACTCACTGCTTGGGGTAGGCCTGGTTTCTTCTTTTTTGGCTTTCGTGATTTCTTACAAAAGATAAATGTTATCTGTTAGGTAGCTGGTGAAAGTATAAATAGCTACTTTTGATTAAATAGTTTCAATAGAATATTTATATGCAAAACTTAGTTTTGCGCATAGCTAAAGCCGACTTGATAGCTTAATCCAGCCAATGAATGTTAACATAATCCCTATATTTTTTTTCACAAAAATCAAAGACTTTTGGAGTTACAACGTAGTGGGTGCGCGTCCGTAACGAAGGGCGAAAGCAAAGGGTAGGTCGGGCGGCGCGAGGCGGGGGCGCGGGGGGTTCGTTGCCACTTCTCCAAATAAATTATAATTCGCTCGCTCTCGTCTCTGCGAGCCTCGCGACTACTGTTTCAAACACGCCTATTACCTTGCTATTAATCTTGATTTTCAGTATTGATTCTTTATTAAATTTCTACGAAACAGATTTTAGAGATGTTTTGCAAGCTCTACCTGAAGAGCTCTTAGACAATATTTAAGACAGAAGTACATCATCTCTTGCCAGATTTAGTATGAAGAATATGGAATTGATATTAATCTTATATACGAGAGCGACCGAATTATAATTTATTATATAGTAGGTATCGCTCGTTCGTTTCAACAATAGGACGTCCACTGCTGGACATAAACCTCCAAATTCAATCCAATCAAGATCTCCAATAAGACCGGTTGGAAGCGGCTTCTATCCAGCGCCATCCTGCGTTCTTGGTGAGGTCAGCCGTCCACCTTGTAGGTCGACATCTTACGCTGTGCTTACCGGAGTGGTCTATCCCCGAAAACGTTTTGGCCCCATCGGTCATTAGTCCTCAGTGCAATGGGCTCTGCCGTCGTATATTTTTTTCTCTACCCCATAGAAAGAAACAAGCATCGTTACACTAACTCTAGTGAAACTCAACAGGTATTTTTCAAAGTAGTATATAGGTACAAAAAAAAAACCTTATCTCATCTAGGTTAATCAAAATCAATTCATAGATTGCCAAAAAAGCACAGTGAAAGGCGCTGTTTTTTTTTTTTCAATATTTTGCTCTTGAATATGTACAAAAGACACAAAAGTCTCGTGTTATACTAGAGCTAGAGCGGTATCGTCATTGGCAGGAATTTCACAATCCAGGGCTAACTTTCCTATAAATCTTTATAACTAAATACAGAGCGTCGTAGATAGCAAATGAGTAGTTATATGAGACAGAATCGTAATTCAAGCGATGTCTGAGTCCACATAGCTCCGGAGACAAACGCTCGGGAATCCGGTTGGTATTTATTAAATTAATCGCCCGGCCGCGGCCTCCTGCCACCTACACCGAGCCGATTAGTGCTTGCGTCACTGATATAAAGCATGGGTGACACTGAGAGCGCTTGTAAACGTCCGTTTTTTTTTCACCGTAAAACGGACCGTCAATAAACGGATATCTTAAATTGTTCGCCGGACCGATGCATCGGACATTGCGATGTCCGGTGCATCTACTACACGCTCATTATAAACCATACACCACCGCGAAAAACCGTTGTTTTAACCGTTTAGCCATGTCAGAGGCCTTCAGGCGGCCTAAAAACTCTGACACCAGGGCTAGCCACCCGGCCTATACGAACTTACTTACCGCGAAAAACACAGTCAGTAGTCCAGTAAAAAAAAAAGATGTATACGAGTACAAGCGCTCTAACACCGACGACGAAACTAAGTGGTCAGACACGTGATACAAGTCAGGCAAGTCAAAACAATTTGGAACAATGATCTTTGATAAAGAAAGGTAATTAGAATATTTTACTTAAAATTATTACTAGTCCTTTAATTATTTAGGCTATCAACAAATATTGGACATGTGTTTTCTTTTACAACATTCTATTTTATGTTACACTTTTCAACATTAGATAGAGTCATTCGTGGAATTATTTAAATTAATCCAAAAAAGACTGTGGGATTTTTTCTTAAATAATTTCTTAAATCAGCCAATAAGCCGATAATGTTATTTTTCTCTGAAATCGTGATTAAGTACCTCTATATTGATTTAAAACAGAACACCGATTTCGTCACATTGTTAATGAGTTCTAAATTTTCTATGAAACCACTGCCCCTTTTTTAAAATACATTACAGTTTGAAGGAATCTTATCAAAGCCCGTAGGTAGCGAGTAAAACATATATTGGTTTTATTGGTTTTATTCAAGAAAACTATAAAGAATCCGTACAGGTACGTAGTATTATTATATATTCTTTGGTAGAGGCGAAGAATGCGAGCGTCAGCGAAATGTGAAAAAAAATTCGGAGCGTTGATTTAAATCTTGTATACTAATTAAATATATAGTGGTAGTTTACAGCTATATTGAGCTAGATTTTATAATTTTACAGCAATCAAATAAGTACTTAGCGCTACTTATCCTTTATTAATATTAAAATTTTAAACTGTAGGCAATCTAATAGGTTGGGGAAAAAGTCTTTTCGCATTTTTTAAGAAAATTCAAAACATTTTATATTATAGTTTATTTACATTTAACTAAAGTATGTAGGTACCATTTTGTTCAATAACTTTTTGCCATCTTGTAGGTAGGTTTTGCCATCTTGCCATTTTTTTTCAAATGCGCCAAAACTGTTTTGTGGCCAATTCCCAGTTCTTCAACTACGTCGTAACTACTGATATGCCGATCTTGCTCCACTTTTTCAAAAATGGCATTCATTTTATCCGTAATAGGGCGACCAGAGCGACGTGCGTTTTGACATCAAAATTTCCGGATTGAAAATGCTTAAACCAAATTTTTGCTACTCTCATAGACACTGCACTAGGTCCATAAACATCGCATTTTTTTTCACGGCTTGCGTTGCATTATTACCTTTTTTGTAGTACATTTTTAAAATGTATCGAATTTTTTCATTACATTCACTTTTTTTCCCCAACCATTATATAACTCTACACCTCATAGCTCTGCATTTACCAGGGAGATATATGACCAACAGCCTTGAAAATTAAATTCATTAAAAATCAGTTGATTTAAATAACCACGTTTGCAAACTACAGTCAGTCGAATAACGGACAAAACTTAGTTATGTTAGTACTTTTCCGAGCAAATACCCTAGAACCCTGTATCACTACAAAACACAACGTCTACATTTCGCAGATACGAAATTGAAACATTATTAATGACCATTTTAGTAACTATTATAACCAGAAAGCTATCTCCGCGTCAGTCATTCGCATGTAGCCGAGGGTGGGTTGCGTATGTGTGCGTGATACGTGTTATAGAGAAGGGCGTGTGAGGGTTAGAGCCCTGTCGTGATATTAGTGAGACAACTCATTACTTACCGCCGATCTTAGATAAATTACTCGGCCGAGCACTGCTCTCCAATCTGTGGCTCATTCCCTTTTCGCTACACTACGGTTATGATATCCTGGTAAACAGCCTCCACACAGTCTATGCTATCTTATCGGGTGTAGATAGTATTCGATAGCAAGCAGTATGAAAAATTAAGTTTCCATCATTTTTAGGGTTCCGTACCCAAAGGGAAAAACGGGACCCTATTACTAAGACTTCGATGTCCGTCTGTCCGTCTGTCTGTCTGTCTGTCACCGGGCTGTATCTCATGAACCATGATTGCTGCGATACGCAGCTGAAATTTTCACAGATGATGTATTTCTGTTGCCGCTATAACTACTAAAATACTAAAAAGAGAATTAAATAAATATTTAAGGGGGCTCCCATACAACAAACCTAAATTTTTAGACGTTTTATATTCACTTCAATAGTAAATAATAAAATTAAAATAAAATAAATATTTAAGGGAACTGCATTTACTGCATGGGAATTAATATTTCCCATGCAGTACGGAACCCTCCGTGCGCGAGTCCGACTCGTACTTGGCCGATTATTTTATTCAATGACTTAGCTGATAATGATGATGACTTGACAACTCTCTTAGCGTAGTTGTTAAAGCGTCTGCCTTGGATGCAAGGGATTCCGGGTTCAATTCCCAGGTGGACAGGTTAATTGTTCTGGGTCTGGGTGTTAGTAGTCCTTGTCTTTGTGTGTGTGCGCGACGCTACAAGCACAGGGAAACCTAGTTGTTATCTATAATTATAATAATACTTATTAAAAATGACTATACAATATACATAAGCATTGTACAATTTGTACAGAGATATTGGGTATTATCCGAAACGTTACCTTGTATTTCATGTGGTTTCGAAGGAGAAGTGCTTTCGCTTTGTTTTCGACATGACTCGATAGCTACTGTACAAAAAATACACACAAAAAGTCCGATTACAGAGGCGCCAGCGTAATTATATTAGCTAAATAGCATAGTCCTGTTTCTTTTTCACATTAGGCATTCGATAGAGAGAACGCTTTTTACGTTGCTATTAAATTTACGCTGGCGCCTCTGTAATCGGGCTAACTGTGTCACAATGTTTTTAATTTTTTGTTCTTTTAATAAAAATTGTCAAGTCATAATGAATTGTTAAATTTGCTTTTAGCTAGATAAATATGGTTATAAAAATACATTTTTTTCATGTTCCTAATAATGCTAATGCAACTAATGCGTAAGCAGTATGGGAGCTTAGAGGATGGGAGGAACACATGCAATAAATTGCTTATATCAATTACTAGCGACGCGCCCCGGCTTCGCACAGGCGTATTACTTAATACATATAAATCTTCCTTATGAATCACTCTATCTATTTAAAATACCGAATCAAAATCTGTTGCGTAGTTTGAAAGACATAAGCATACATAGGGACAGGACAGGCAGCGGGATGCGACTTTGTTTCATACTATGTAGTGATACATTTACATTATTCGTGTATATGTCCAGCAGTAGACGTAGACGTCCTTCAACGGATGGATTGTACAATTGTACATATTGCAGCATTACGTAATAACTATTGTCTAATCTGTGGCACCTTCAACATTTGCAATTGACTTCACGTCTTTGATGGTGCATGTGGATGTCACTAAACACACCGCTATCGGTCAGAACACGGTCAGAACAATTGTGACCTATCGTGTTACATTAACGGTAGCTACTCGTAATATAGATTGTCCAGGATTTTTACAGACATATTGACAATTATTTTCGATATCAAAAACATCTACATATAATCCGACCGTTTAACTTAGTTCTTGCCTGTGCGGTACAAGGGCGCCGGGGGAGAAGACAAAAGTGACTGAGACAGGTGCCCCACCGCCCGCACACCGCACAATCCCCATTTGTCGTCTCCCCCGGCGCCCCTGTACCGCGCAGGCGACGACTAAATTAAACGGTTGGATTATAAAAATGTTTATCTACACTAATGTTGTAACATTCTACTTATGTTTCCAATACTTGACTTACAATGACTACTGTTATAGCGCAGACAACAAAACACTCAATTTAAGCAATTTCACATGATGTTATAATATCCACATCGATATCGTAAAATCTCATTATAACATCGCGCGCTCGCTCCTGATTGGCCCTGCGTGCGCAGCTGCGCTCTCATTGGTTAGATTTTAATGGCGCCAAGTTCACTGTGACAATACACGTACGCGTGAATTTAATGTTTCGCAATATGTTTTTTTTATTTTTATTAGTGAAGATAAAGTAGTGTATGCAACTGCATATAACACGGGTATTAAAACACTCGTTACTATTATGAAACTCGTTGCGCTCGTTTCATAAACTCACACTCGTGTTTTAACACCCTTCATTATATGACAGTTGCATAAAATACTATTACATTTCACAGACGTTGCATGGGAAAACATTGGCTCAATCCTAAATGGTAAGCATTTTCTCTATTTTAATACATAATGCTGAATCGTCAATGACGTAAAAATCATCTTCTAACCTCCATTGTTATTGTCATGTAACTGTTCACGTACTTAGGAGCTGCGTAAAGTCAATGGGTTAAATTGTCTTGCGTTAGTCGGTATCTAAAATAATCATTTGCACACAATGCTTTGACGTTAAACTGCTGAGTGAATTTGCGTAAGGACTCGTGAAAAAATTACGTAAAATAAACTTTGTTAGCCAGTAGGTAAGTAAAATTTAATTTATGATGTATGTGTTTACATACATAATTAATTCGATATTTTTAATTTATTCATCATCATTTTACGGACGGTCGTTTGCCTTTCAGGCAGTCCAGTTATGGACTGCCTGAATACTGTAATACTGTCAGAAAAGCTCAATCACTTAACATATTTAAAGATCAGGTTAAAAACCATTACCTGCAGAAAATGTTGATACTTTAATTTTGTAACTGTTGTTGTTGTTATTTATGTTGTTTTATGTAAGTAGTATATTATAATTTATATTATGTATTCGTTTATTATTAAGTCATAGGTTTCTTTTATTATTATTTTTTTTCATCTGTTGTTTTCTTTATTTTTGGGTATTTTAAGTATTTATATCAATTTTATTAGTATGTATGTGTATGATGTATAATCTAATTCTATTTTTTTTAATTACTGCGCACCCCGTCCATTATTTATACGCTTTCTGTCCTCTCCATCCTAAGGTTGCCTGGCAGAGATCGCTGTCAGCGATAAGGCCGCCCATTGTTACACTGTTTATGTATCTTTGTTTCTTCTTTTTGTTTATTTCTTGGTGTGCAATAAAGAGTTTATCTATCTATCTATCTATCATCATTATACACAGCCCGTCATAGCCAATTGCTGAGCAAAGGCCTCTTGTACGCCACAACTATCGGTTTTATTTTAGTCATCATACTATTTCTATTCAAAGGTTACCTGAACAATATCGCAATAGACGATAATCCCACCCACCATCTACCTGATAACTAAGCAGATTTATTTTAAAAACAATTCTGTACACGGTGGAAGTTTTATTTATTTTTATTTTTAGCAAAAAAATAGTACCACTGCTTTTTTTGCAAAAAATAATATTCACGTCATTATTTAAAAGCCTTGTTAAAAGTGTTGTTATGTTTTATTTAAATATTCTTTTTTTATTATTTTGCTTGAGTGATAGATAAGCTAAATAAGTACTCACTTGATTTGTATGAATATGTAGATACTAGCTTTTACCCGTGGCTTCGCCCGCGTTGTATTTTGATTTTGGCTTATGTTTATGTCGGCTGCGAAACCTAACCTAACTGACAAATATCAAAATACCTTAGAGGAATGCTTTTGTTGGTTAAGTTATGGTTGGAGTGTATATACAACCCCCCCGTGTATTCCCGCCTTGTCGTGGGGGAGGTCTGAGGCAGCTGAAAAGGCGGCGCTCGAAGTCTCCCTCTTCTTTGGGTCTTTTCCCCCAAGGAAGCTTAGAGGCTGGCACTCGAGTTTCAGCCGCTTTTAACTAAAGCAGCTGAGAGGATGGCCGGTAGGTTGCATGCCTTATGAGGAGTGTCGCAACTTAGGCGGGCTGCAGTGCCGCTCTTGCGACGCTGCATCCGAGGATTTTTTTTTATTATATCGCGAAATATCCCTGACATGATCAGGGGTCTTAATTACAAATGAATAAAAACTATACCTATATTTCAATGTTTTTGGCTGTTTGCAGTTATAATAAACATTACAATGGTACAGCAAAGTTTATACCTACTTGTTCCTAATTAAGTATTGCTTTTTTACAAATATTTGTGCAAAAATTCGATAAAATTGTTTCTAAGGTTTTTTCGTGTTAGATTAATTCCAATTTTTTGTTCTAAATCAAATCTCTACTTTCCATAAACTGGGCATTCCAAGATTATGTGCAGTGGAGTCTCCTCTTTTGTGGGTTCACAGATGCACGATGGGCTTTCCCTCAACTTAAATCGATGTAAGTATTGGGAAAACTCACCATGCCCCGTCAGCACTTGAGTTATGATTCCCACTGGTGCTATTTCTCTTACGATCTTGTATGCCGCCCTTGCATCCGGAAAATATGTTTTGGTTACCGCCGCTGTGTGTCCATCCTGATACCGCCGGTTCCACTCGTCAAGAGAGTCCTTTCGGATTTCTCGCTTGACGAATGAAACGGGGCAGTTATCCTAAATAGGTCTGCACTTCGAGTGCAGTGCTGCTTCCTTTGCTAGCTGGTCCGCTCTCTCATTTCCCTCCATCCCCGCGTGCGCTTTAATCCAATAAAGTTTCACTATTTTATTTTGTGCGTGTAGTAACTTTATGTTAGCTTTGAATTTACTGCTAAGGGATGGAGGGAAGATACGCCAATTACCGTTTCCAGTGCAGACCTGGAGTCACAAAAGATTTTTGCTTTTTCGGTAGCCTCAAGAAGTGCCAATAACTCGACCTGTTACACAGAGCACCAATCGGCCAATTTCAGCTTGCGGGTACTGATCTCAGCGGCATCATCCCAAATGGATAATGCCGCCCCAACTTTCCCTTTAATTTTACTGCCGTCTGTAAAAATGTTAATTTCTCGGTTAAGATTTTGCTCTAGTGCTGCTCCGTCTGCCAGGCATATGAACTCCAGCTCCTCTTGCTGCGCTGGGTGTGGCTTCTTTTCTGTCTCTCTATCTCCAGTTACTTGCTGGGAATAACCTTTCTTAGTTTCATAAAGCAAGGCTGCTTCTTGGACTCTGATATGACAGCCGAGGATAAGGGGCCGCGGTGGGATATATGGAACTGGTGGTGTGGGTGCCGCCACCTACCCTACCTTCCGCTAGGCCGTCAACGTGTTGGCAGACGCAGTGGGGCTGCAGGGGAAGAGAGGTGTCGGTATCGCGATTGCCGTTCTCACTGCCCTCTACAGTTGAAGAGGCAGGCGCTGGGCTACTATGACTGACCCACTGCACTGGGACCAGGGCGTTGGAATGCTGTCTGACGTTCAGTACTGGTTAGTCTCGCGTGGTGGATGACGATGTGTCTTGTGCTCCGAAACACTCCGTCACTATGGCGAGAGCGCAAGCTCCGTTATGGAGCCCGAGTCTGGGCTAGTGCTGTTGAGTGCCGCGAAGGAGTGCGAAATATGTGGGAATGTCCTAAACTTGCCATGACAGGTTATTTCTGGCGCTTAGACGGCTGCTACCGCAGCCCACTCACTTAGTTTTTATCCTATCCTACGGGAACTGTTAAAGTTTTTGCGATAAAAAGTGGCCTATGTCACTTTTCGTCTTTCAAACTATATTCATGCAATATGCCAAGGCAAGTTGCTCCGTTGCTAAGAAAAAATTATCGTTAAGTCCTACGGGAACCACAATTTTTTCGGGATGGAAAGTATCCCATGTCACTTTCCGTCTTCCAAACTATGCCCACCCCAAATATCAAGTCGATCCGTTGCTCCATTGCTGAGAAACAGTTATTGTCCTATCCCATGGGAATCACGAATTTTCTCGAGATATAAAAAGTATCCTATTATCACTTTCTGTCCATTAAACCATAGGTATCCATACCAAAAATCAGGTCAATCTTTTGCTCCGTTGCTGCGTCAAAGAGGAACAAACCAACAAACTTTTCGGATTGATAATATTAAAGTATGATGATTCTGTACCATAAAGGTAGAATAAAAAAACATGTTGAACCTCTAATGATAGATTATTTAAAAATATTTTTAATGTCAGACAAAATGACGGCCTGGTATTAAACGTCATAGTAACATGTAGCATGCAGAGGGAAAATAACATTTTATCCAATTTTAATGTCAGTTGTCATTTTCAATCCATACTTTATTTCCTCTTCAAGGGGATATAATGGTAGAAAAACAATTTGTCGCCTTGCCACGCTACTTGTGATTTATAAAAGTCTGCAGACAATGTCACCTGTCATCTAATTACGTTTGGCTGTGACGTTTCGTTAGTCCATATTAGCGTCATAGAGGAATTAATCACTTCGCGTCTTTGTGATAGTGGCGACAGTTTCGCTTTCGAGGGTTTTTGTCCTGTCCTACAGGAACTATGAAATTTTTCGGGATAAAAAGTATCCTAAAGCTCCTTCCGCCTTTTAAACTATATCCTTGCCAAAAATCAAGTCAATCCGTTGCTCCGTTGGCGCGTGATAGAGTAACAAACCAACAAACCAACAAACTTTTCGGATTTATAATATTAGTAAGGATTAGGGACATCTTACACACGGTCTCTGACCCCAAACTAAGCATAGCTTGTGATATGGCTGCCAGAGACTAATATACTACATAGACATATTTTAAATACATACTTATATAGATAGTAAGTACCTAAATAACATCCAGACACAGAGCAAACACCTATGTTCATCACACAAATGTTTGCCCTGGGTGGGGATCGAACCCACGCCTCTTTGGCCCAGAATTCAGGGTCACTAACCACTGAGCCACCGAGGCAGTCATTTAACTAAAGTAGGGACAAGATAATAGGTCACTTTTGACATTTCATGTATGCAAAGAAAAATATACCTTACTCTAAAGGAATAAAACTCATGAAAACAATATTGACGACGACCGATAATTGTTCTCGAAGACGGCTTGGAGTTTTATTCCTTTAGTGTAAGGTATATTTTTCTTTGCATACATGAACTGTCAAATGTGGCCTATTAAAATGACTCCACTTTACAAAGTAGTATTTCAACACAGAGCGTGTGCAACGCTACTTTATAGAAGCATTGCTAATAAAACTTTTTGACTTTGGGACCTTGTCTAATTGATTATTTTTCCACCAACCATTACGCATTAGGGGTTTTGGAGTAAATTCTAAATGCGACATGGTAAAAGTAGCTAGAGTATGTAGGCCAGAGTACTGCAGTCGTTCTACCAACTACAAAGTAGTATTTCAACACAGAGCGTGTGCAACGCTTCTTTATAGAAGCACTAGCTTTTACCCGCGGCTTCGCCCGCGTTATATTTTGATTTTGGCTTATGTTTATGTCGGCTGCGAAACCTAATAACCTAACCGACAAATATCAAAATACCTTAAAGGAATGCAAGGTTGGAGTGTATATGAAAGGGTCAGGGGTCTTAATTACAAATGAATAAAAACTATACCTATATTTCAATGTTTTTGGCTGTTTGCAGTTATAATAAACATTACAGCAAAGTACAGCAAAGTTTATACCTACTTGTTCCTAATTATTGCTTTTTTACAAATATTTGTGCAAAAATCGATAAATTTGTTTCTAAGGTTTTTACGTGTTAGATTAATTCCATTTTTTTGTTCTAAATAAAATCTCTGCTTTCCATAAACTGGGCATTCCAAGATTATGTGCCACTGCACATGAGTCTCCTCTTTTGTGGGTTCACAGATGCACGATGGGCTTTCCCTCAACTTAAATCGATGTAAGTATTGGGAAAACCCACCATGCCCCGTCAGCACTTGAGTTATGATTCCCACTGGTGCTATTTCTCTTACGATCTTGTATGCCGCCCTTGCATCCGGAAAATATGTTTTGGTTGCCGCCGCTGTGTGGCCATCCTGATAACGCCGGTTCCACTCGTCAAGAGAGTCCTTTCGGATTTCTCGCTTGACGAATGAAACGGGGCAGTTATCGTAAATAGGTCTGCACTTCGAGTGCAGTGCTGCTTCCTTTGCTATAGTCTTTTTCAAATAGCTAGTCACTTATGACACTTCCGAAATGTCAGCTGTCAAACATACATTGATAATTGTAATGATGTACCGCACCAATATTCGATTTGTAATTACCGATTATTTTCGATTTTACGTACTTGTCGAAGTTATCGAACAATATATCTAAAAGTGTTTTGTGAATTTATTTACAAGTCAGTAGGACTTACTTAGACGACAGGTTTAGAGGAATCAAAAAGAAATAAAGAAGTGACAGGTAAAAAAAAGATTTATTTGGGAAATAATGTCGTCGCCACTTTGTCATAGGAGCTATCATCATTTTCATCATTTGACGAATCTTCCAGATTTATAATCATTTGATTATCCAATATATTGTCTATGTGAACATCGGAGGTAAATGGAAACGAAGTTTTTCATACATTTTTGTATCGAATACGCACTACATATTTTATAATTGTTGTACTAGGGGTACAGATTAACGATAACCCTTGCTTAAATCAAGTCGATTAATATGTGTTGTTTTCGATATTCTTCGATTTCAACAATAGTCGATTTCCCAGCCCTCTTATCATGACGTCACGATCGGCAATAGCACGTAACATAACAATTTAACGAATTTAATATTTTATTAAATTGAAAAGTGAACGTGAAAATGTATAAGCGAATCAATAACCTTTATTCTATTTCTTGCGTCCTTTGTCGTTTATTTTAGTAGTTTTTCTTGTAAGTTTGCTTAATGTTTTCACTGATAAATAGAAATATTCAACTTTTGGTGTGACGTCACAAGACCTATTGACGTGATAATTTACGTTCTATGGACCTGTCATAAGTGACTTGCTATTTGAAAAATACTATAGCTGGTCCGCTCTCTCATTTCCCTCCATCCCCGCGTGTGCTTTAATCCAATAAAGTTTCACTATTTTATTTTGTGCGTGTAGCAACTTTATGTAAGCTTTGAATTTACTGCTAAGGGATGGAGGGAAGATACGCCAACTACCGTTTCCAGTGCAGACCTGGAGTCACAAAAGATTTTTGCTTTTTCGGTAGCCTCAAGAAGTGTCAGTAACTCGGCCTGGTACACGGAGCACCAATCGGCCAATTTCAGCTTGCGGGTACTGATCTCAGTGGCATCATCCCAAATGGATAATGCCGCCCCAACTTTCCCTTTAACTTTGCTGCCGTCTGTAAATATGTTAATTTCTCGGTTAAGATTTTGCTCTAGTGCTGCTCCGTCTGCCAGGCATATGAACTCCAGCTCCTCCTGCTGCGCTGGGTGTGGCTTCTTTTCTGTCTCTCTATCTCCAGTTACTTGCTGGGAATAACCCTTCTCAGTTTCATAAAGCAAGGCTGCTTCCTGGACTCTGATATGACAGCCGCGGATTAGGGGCCGCGGAGGGATATATGGAACTGGTGGTGTGGGTGCCGCCACCTACCCTACCTTCCGCTAGGCCGTCAACGTGTTGGCAGACGCAGTGGGGCTGCAGGGGAAGAGAGGTGTCGGTATCGCGATGGCCGTTCTCACTGCCCTCTGCAGTTGAAGAGGCAGGCGCTGGGCTACTATGACTGACCCGCTGCACTGGGACCAGGGCGTTGGAATGCTGTCTGACGTTCAGTACTGGTTAGTCCAGAGTGGTGGATGACGATGTGTCTTGTGCTCCGAAACACTCCGTCATTATGGCGAGAGCGCAAGCTCCGTTATGGAGCCCGAGTCTGGGCTAGCTCTGTTGAGTGCCGCGAAGGAGTGCGAAAAATGTAGGAACGTCCTAAACTTGCCATGACAGGTTATTTCTGGCGCTTAGACGGCTGCTACCGCAGCCCGCTCACTTAGTTTTTATCCTATCCTACGGGAACTGTTAAAGTTTTTGCGATAAAAAGTGGCCTATTATGTCACTTTTCGTCTTTCAAACTATATTCATGCAATAAGCCAAGGCAAGTTGCTCCGTTGCTGAGAAAAATTTATTGTTAAGTCCTACGGGAACCACAATTTTTTCGCGATGGAAAGTATCCTATGTCACTTTCCGTCTTCCAAACTATACCCACCCCAAATATCAAGTCAATCCGTTGCTCCATTGCTGAGAAACAGTTATTGTCCTATCCCATGGGAATCACGAATTTTCTCGAGATAAAAAAGTATCCTATTATCACTTTGTCTTTTAAACCAAAGGTGTCCATACCAAAAATCAGGTCAATCTTTTGCTCCGTTGCTGCGTCAAAGAGGAACAAACCAACAAACTTTTCGGATTGATAATATTAAAGTATGATGTATACCATAAAGGTAGAATAAAGAAACATGTTAAACCTCTAATGATAGAAGATTTAAAAATATTTTAAATGTCAGACAAAATGACGGCCTGGTATTAAACGTCATAGTAACATGTAGCATGCAGAGGTAAAATAACATTTTATACAATTTTAATGTCAGTTGTCATTTTCAATCCATACTTTATTTCCTCTTCAAGGGGATATAATCGTGGAAAAACAATTTGTCCCCTTGCCATGCTACTTGTGATTTATAAAAGTCTGCAGACAATGTCACCTGTCATCCAATTACGTTTGGCTGTGACGTTTCGTTAGTCCATATTAGCGTCATAGAGGAATTAATCACTTAGCGTCTTTGTGATAGTGGCGACAGTTTCGCTTTCGATGGTTTTTGTCCTGTCCTACAGGAACTATGCAATTTTTCGGGATAAAAAGTATCCTAAAGCTCCTTCCGCCTTTTAAACTATGTCCATGCCAAAAATCAAGTCAATCCGTTGCTCCGTTGGTGCGTGATGGAGTAACAAACCAACAAACCAACAAACTTTTCGGATTTATAATATTAGTAAGGATTAAGTTAATTTACTATACCTATAAAATTAATTAAACGTTCTAGTAAGAGCGTTACCGTTTCAGAAACTAATTTTTGTAATCGTGCCATCCCACTGCTATGCGTGGTTTGGGTATAGGTGTTATACAGTGTTATTTCTAATCAATTAGCATCCTTTTAGAGGCTTATTCTGTACATCAATACTAACAACATTTGTTCTGCGACTCGCGGGTAAACGATATTTTTCTATGGAAAACAATTTTTTTTTTAGTTTTGACAAATGTCGCAGCACAAAAGTTGTTAGTTTTGATGTACAGAATAAGCCCCTAAAAGGATGCTAATTGATTAGAAATAATCCTGTATATAGAAATCATTAAGAAATCAAAAACGTTATTTTAAATAACAAACATTTTTTATTAATATTAGGTACTGGACATAGAGAAATACATATACATAATATATTCATCGTACCATAGTCGTGTCACATTTACTTAATTTGGGTACCTATATCTTAATAAGTTACTTTGTACAGGTGCTGTCAATAAGTAAACAAACTAGCATCTGGATGTTAATTAAAAACCTGTATTCCGGTTGTACATGAGGTAGATTTTAGTTATATTAGATACAGTTCCTATAAATAATCGACATTTTAGGTACAATTGTATCAACTTATATTGTAACATCTATTGATTGATGAAAATGTCATGTCCAAATGGCACAACTTCGTCAAATAATAAACAATTTAAGTAAAACAACATTTAAAAACTTTAATTAAAATAGGAACTTAAAAAATTGCAAATCATTATGTGATTTAAAAATCACAACATTAGGGCGAAAATCCACTGCAGCCTTATAGAGCTGGGTCGAATTGAAATGGCAATTTTTAGATGAAAATTTAAAACACCTAAACCAAAATACAAACAAACACTTGAATCTTAAGTTTTCATAAAAATTGCATACATCAATTCAGCCCAGTTTTACACTGCTTTAGTGGATACCAGGCCTTATTCATATTACACAAAAAACAGGAATTCAAACTGACAAATTGTTTTCGGTAGCTACACCAAATGTTCGTAACAATTGTGTTAAAAAATTAGTATCAATGACTCATTTAGTAAACGATCAAAAATCAGTCTCACAGCAATTGTCAAGACTCGGTTTGTTGTACGCCCGCAATAATCCTGTCCGTTATCTCTACAGAGATTAAACAATAGAAAATATTCCAAGAACTTTGGCTCTTTACCCTGGCGCAGTACGTCGCAGGCGCATGAGGTAGATAATGGCACCGACCGCCTTACTATACCCTAACTACCATATAATATTACAACATTGCAACATGAAATTACGAATTCTAATCAATTGTAATAATTAATTTGTACACATTGTTATTTGTACCAATAATTTCTTTGGGAAAATATCTTACGTTAATGACGCTTTAATCGATACATTTAAACTTACAGACCCTACACTCCGATTACGATTATGACTAAGGAAAGGTAAAATAAAAAAATAATCAACAGTCATAATCAACATACAATACTTATCGTAAATCATGTGCGCTGAACACAAACGAACCCAGTCGTCGTTGTCGAATACACGTCAATATTAAATGAAACAAAGAAATTAAACACGTTACATCTAGTAGGAAACTAATACCCGTAGAACAAATTGCATAATGCTGCGTGGTGATCCGTTCACTACGCGCCTCATTTACTAACCTAGCCCATGGTCAAATAGAATAGAATTTATTCCAACTACTCCTAAATATGTACAATGGAGGTTTACATCTAAAAAGAATGGGTCATCTTTCATCTTAGAAATATTTTGTCAATCTTAAAATGTACATGATCCGAGAGTAAAGCTACAATCGATAGATACATACCAGTACAAATAACACGTAGAATACGATCAAAACTCCTCAATATCACTAGCAAGAGATCACACCGAGAGGACATCAATATATTTTTATCTACAACAAGAGGAAACAACATCGTTCTTCCATTCCCGAAGAAAATAATCGCTGCTCCAGCATCACTTATCACTTGTGTAAAATTATATACAATATTCATCTCGTATTAGTAATACAGATAACATAAATACAACATCTACAAACTAATCGATAAATAATAAATAATTTGACTAAAGATAGGCATATTTACAGAAGCGAGTAGCGCTCGGTCGGCCATCCCGGCGCCGAGGTCCCACTCGAGAACTGTTTCTTCTATTGATTCTAAATTACAAAGAAGCTCCACCGGTTCCGGACAAACATCCCCTATAGCATTACGCAATTACGGGCTTATTGAGAGCTCGGTACAGATCCGTGGAAAAATATAAAAATCCACGTTTGTCAAAAAACTATTCATGTCAATGTTGAGAATTACAACTTCATAATAAGGGTGATCGAACCGGTTATCGCGAGCGCGGCTCCGCGCGCCGCCACATCGGGCCACGGGCGGGCTCGCGCGGACAATACTGGCATTGCTGGCCGCCACGACGACGGCTTGTTCCGCGCCGCTATCAATAGATACGTATAATTGCTTACTTCTTGTAAACTAGCTTTTTATCAGAGACGATACAAAAGCTAACAATAAACCCGTAGCTTTTTTCTACTAATTCAGTTCGTTAATCACGAGGACGAGGCTGTCTTTTAATGAATTCCGAGCATAACGAAACAATTTTTTGAGTTCCTTTACTCGAACAATCGTCGATACCAATAAATCAAAAAACATCTTTGCAAGGTTTCTCGAACCGTTTTGCAAGATGCGAAACAAAGGAACCAAACGGTCGCGCTTTTTGCATCACCTCGCTTCGCGATTATGCAAACGGCACGACAATGCGTTTCAAAACTGTAGCATGACGGAAAAAGCTGTTTTTATGGCGCATATTGCAAATGTAAACCATAATAAATAAAAAATAGATGGACTTCCTAACGAGAGTACGCCGCCGGTAGTTTACCGAGAAATGCATAAGAAACTCCACAAAAAATCTATTGCATCGCAACGATTGGTGGAGTAAAGAACAAACTAGTATCATTCGGCAGGATTACGGAACCGTGGAGCAGAAGACCGAAACAGTAGCACATTCGAGAAGGAGACCTCTAGCAGAGTTCGGGAGGCGGAACAGGCGCGAGGTCTACGCGGGAGGAACTCGTATACCGGCTCGGCGAGTGGGCGGCGCGGCAGCGCGGGCGCGCGGGCGGCGGCGCGCGGCGACTACGCGGCGTGCACGCGCAGGTCGGTGGGCGAGTCGGGCGTGGCCGGCCGCCGCGGCAGCGACAGGTCCTCCGGCTCCGTCTGCTCGGGCCACTCGTCCCAGCGCCAGTCGGCGGCAGCGGCGGCGGGCGGCGGGCTGGCCGCGTCCTCGCAGCCCGCGCCACCGCCGGTGCACCGGTGCAGCGCCGCCGCCTGCCGCCGCCGGAAGCGCGCGCCGCAACGGCAGGCGAACGGCGCGTCACCTTCGTGCACCAGCGCGTGAGCCTTCAGCTGATTGGAGTCGGAGAAGCGCGCGGGGCAGCGCGCGCACGCGTACGGCCGTTCGCCGGTGTGTACGCGCAGATGCCGCCTCAGATTCGCCACCTGCACAAAGTGGCGCGGGCAGTGTGGGCAGCTGTAGGGCTTCTCGCCCGTGTGCAGCCGCAGGTGGGTCTTGAGGTGGTGGTCGCGCGTGAATCGCTTGTGGCACTCGCCACACTCGAAAGGTTTCTCGCCCGTGTGCGTGCGCTCGTGGTTCTGCAGCACGTGTTTGTAGCCGAAGGAGCGCGAGCAGACCTTGCAAGTGAAAAGCTTGTCGCGCGGCGGGTCGGCGGCGCCGGGCGAGGAGCCGGAGGAGGGCGGAGAGAGCGGCGCGGTGGCGCCCTCCTCCAGTTTGGGTGTACGCCGACGCTTGCGCGCGCGCTCGAGCTCGGGCGGCGGCAGCAGCGGCGCGGGCGGCGAGGGTGGCCACGCGGCCAGCAGTGCGCCCGAGTACAGCTCGGCCGGCAGCCCCGCCACCAGCGCGGCCGCACGCGTCGCCAGCAGGCGCTCCGCCAGTAGCGGCAGCGAGTCCTGCCGCATCGTCGACAGCGGCCTCACGGACACACCTGCAGCAAACATAACGACACCTTGTAGACCAGTGATAGAATCGTCTCTTAAATACTAAAAATGAAAATTACAAGTAAAACGTCACACTCCGTTAACTTGGAGATCACTTCCGTTGCTAGTTTCTACCTAAACAAACATCACAGCCGAAACTATCGATAGCACACTTATCAGCTAGAGAGGGCAAAAAAAAGAGGCAAAAAGTGAAGCAGACGCTGCGAAGGAAACATTTGGTCGCAATCACGGTGCGTTCGGCTGCAGGTCGCTTCCGCCCCGACCTGTTGCGCAAATCTGTCTTTAACCCAAAAACTTAGTAGGTAGTTCCTTTCTGTAAATTATTTGAATGTGTTACGGTGGGTTGTGTGTGATAGCTATATTATTAAAGATGCTGCGCATATAAACCCTTTCGTGAAAGTTCAAAATCCCGGGCTGAAGTAATCCTAAGTATAATGAAAGAAGCAGCACGATCAGAGTAGTGACATCAATCCGCGGGCCTCGAGGTGCGGAGGGGCGCCGGGAGCGACCGGACCACTTACCTATATAATGGAATTAATTATTCCTCGAGCGGCAAACTCCGCCCGCCGCTCCGAGCCCGCTCCGCCCAAATTATATTCAAATATTAATTTCGTTGAAGAAAAGCCTTTTTGAGAGCACTTAATTAAAATTAGACAAAATCATAATTGAAAGTTCTCCTCGAGGCGTGAAGAGGCGGCACGGCGAGCTCCTTACATTATCTACTTAGCCGTGGAATTAATTCCCGGCAAACTCGCGCTCCGCTCTCGGCTATCGCGTTTAATTGAAAAAGGCAAAATATTTTGTCATCTGTGGACGGCGTTTTTAATATTATTTTCGGGTATTCCATTTCAGAGAAGTGTTTTAAAAGCGCGGTAGGTTGCGTCCGAAGTGTGGGCTAAGATAATTTTAAAGTTTGTGATTAGAGGAGGAGGCGCGGGGGCGTCGGGCCAGCACGTAGCGCCGGCTTATCCCATAACTTTTTAATAACATTCCTCTCAGTGTTCCGAGGACGAGCAACGAACCGCACTCGTGATGTGATCAGAATCACAACGCGCCGCTCTTTATGTCAAACTTTAAATAAGTAAAACATCATCTTGGTTTGGATCGTAACAAGTTATTCTTTTTCTGGTAAAAAGTTATCTACATAATAATTTGATTTGAAGTTATCTAGATAATGATTTAACAAATATCATCTTTAGTTGCTATATTTTATCTACTAATAGAGACAAAATAATTAATATGTAGGTAATGAATATTGTTAGGCTCATGAAGTTTGACTTTAACTTTCATAACTTGATACCAAATATCCATTTAAAAATTATTCTATAACCCCAGCTTTTCAAGAAAACAAGCATTTTAAGGAAGTAGATAGCTAAAAATATCCTTTGTTCTAAAAATTCGAAATCTGTACTTTCGATCGAAAAGTAACAATTTTATCATCATAAGTACTATTGAGCGATTCAATTTTAGTACTGAGCCCATAAAATTTATCATAATGCCGTAATGCGTTTTAAATAATAAAAAGTGCCATTATGAAGTGTTGTCAAAAGGCAAGAGCCAATAGCGGTACTAATGTGTCATTTTTATTGGGCGGCCGGGCCCGTCGGCCGACGCAATGTTGGTGATAAATTTTTACAACGCGCCGCACCCTTCCGTGCGCCGCTTTTTATGTGCTAAAGAGTTGTAATTATCCCCTCTTTATACGCCATAAATATTTGTCAATAACCCATATTCAATAGTTTTATGGAGTCGCCTGCGGCTGCCACTCCATAAGTCATTATTGCGCAAGGGTTCGCCGATAGCGAGGTGTCGATCACCACCTTATTGTTGCTTTTATGCTCCTAGTTTTAGCTATTCAGATATTTTTTCACGATTTGTCTTACTTTCTGTACTAAAAATACTGTACACGCCAAAATAAAGGGCTTTCAGATTTTACTATACGATAAATCTTTTTACTTTAGCCGTGATCGTGCTCAATTTTTTTAACCCTGTCAATCCAAATCTTCCAATTCTCCCTATCTTGTAATACTAACAATAATGTCATATAGGCCGGGTGGCTAGTCCTAGTGTCAGAGTTTTAAAGCCGCCTGAAGGCCTTTGACATGGCTAAACAGTTAAAACAACCGGGATCTACAATTTAACGAGTCATCCGAGCCACGGTAGCGCTCAGTTGGAAATGCCACCCGCAGTCATCCATCCGAAGACTGATCATGCCGAACGTTCCTTAACTTGATGTAATTTGTGATATGATTGGTGATCGTTTACAAACACCTAGTTACACACAACCTATCAGCAAAGAAGAGAACTAGTGTTCAATTAGTAGTACCTAAGAAGTGAGTGCGTTAACTTCTTTGTCAATCCAAACCTTCTACTTCATTTTCCCTGTCTTGTTTTACTACATCAATAGCAAATTCTTGTAATATCAGCAAAGAAGTGAACTAGTCTTCAGTTAGTAGCACCTAAGTAAGGCTGAGTAGTAAGTAGCGAGAAGAAAATAAAAATTGTTAAAGAAAGAAACAAACAAAGCACAAAAGCAGGTAATTTACTTGTCAATCCGAATGTACCAATTTTCTCTGTCTTGTTTTAGTATATCAGTAACTAATTTTTATATGGAATACATATCAGCAGAGAAGTGAACTAGTCTTCAGTTAGTAGCCCCAACGTAGTAAGTAGCGAGAAGAGAATAAAAATTGTCAAAGAAAGAAACAAACAAAAGCATAATTTACTTGTCAATCCGAATGTACCAATTTTACCTATCTTGTTTTACTATATCAATAAAATCCTTATCCTTACTAATATTATAAATCCGAAAAGTTTGTTGGTTTGTTGGTTTGTTACTCCATCACGCACCAACGGAGCAACGGATTGACTTGATTTTTGGCATGGACATAGCTTAAAAGGCGGAAGGAGCTTTAGGATACTTTTTATCCCGAAAAATTGCATAGTTCCTGTAGGACAGGACAAAAACCATCGAAAGCGAAACTGTCGCCACTATCACAAAGACGCTAAGTGATTAATTCCTCTATGACGCTAATATGGACTAACGAAACGTCACAGCCAAACGTAATTGGATGACAGGTGACATTGTCTGCAGACTTTTATAAATCACAAGTAGCATGGCAAGGGGACAAATTGTTTTTCCACCATTATATCCCCTTGAAGAGGAAATAAAGTATGGATTGAAAATGACAACTGACATTAAAATTGGATAAAATGTTATTTTACCTCTGCATGCTACATGTTACTATGACGTTTAATACCAGGCCGTCATTTTGTCTGACATTTAAAATATTTTTAAATCTTCTATCATTAGAGGTTTAACATGTTTCTTTATTCTACCTTTATGGTATACATCATACTTTAATATTATCAATCCGAAAAGTTTGTTGGTTTGTTCCTCTTTGACGCAGCAACGGAGCAAAAGATTGACCTGATTTTTGGTATGGATACCTTTGGTTTAAAAGACAAAGTGATAATAGGATACTTTTTATCTCGAGAAAATTCGTGATTCCCATGGGATAGGACAATAACTGTTTCTCAGCAATGGAGCAACGGATTGACTTGATATTTGGGGTGGGTATAGTTTGGAAGACGGAAAGTGACATAGGATACTTTCCATCGCGAAAAAATTGTGGTTCCCGTAGGACTTAACAATAATTTTTTCTCAGCAACGGAGCAACTTGCCTTGGCTTATTGCATGAATATAGTTTGAAAGACGAAAAGTGACATAATAGGCCACTTTTTATCGCAAAAACTTTAACAGTTCCCGTAGGATAGGATAAAAACTAAGTGAGCGGGCTGCGGTAGCAGCCGTCTAAGCGCCAGAAATAACCTGTCATGGCAAGTTTAGGACGTTCCTACATTTTTCGCACTCCTTCGCGGCACTCAACAGAGCTACCCCAGACTCGGGCTCCATAACGGAGCTTGCGCTCTCGCCATAATGACGGAGTGTTTCGGAGCACAAGACACATCGTCATCCACCACTCTGGACTAACCAGTACTGAACGTCAGACAGCATTCCAACGCCCTGGTCCCAGTGCAGCGGGTCAGTCATAGTAGCCCAGCGCCTGCCTCTTCAACTGCAGAGGGCAGTGAGAACGGCCATCGCGATACCGACACCTCTCTTCCCCTGCAGCCCCACTGCGTCTGCCAACACGTTGACAGCCTAGCGGAAGGTAGGGTAGGTGGCGGCACCCACACCACCAGTTCCATATATCCCTCCGCGGCCCCTAATCCGCGGCTGTCATATCAGAGTCCAGGAAGCAGCCTTGCTTTATGAAACTGAGAAGGGTTATTCCCAGCAAGTAACTGGAGATAGAGAGACAGAAAAGAAGCCACACCCAGCGCAGCAGGAGGAGCTGGAGTTCATATGCCTGGCAGACGGAGCAGCACTAGAGCAAAATCTTAACCGAGAAATTAACATATTTACAGACGGCAGCAAAGTTAAAGGGAAAGTTGGGGCGGCATTATCCATTTGGGATGATGCCACTGAGATCAGTACCAGCAAGCTGAAATTGGCCGATTGGTGCTCCGTGTACCAGGCCGAGTTATTGACACTTCTTGAGGCTACCGAAAAAGCAAAAATCTTTTGTGACTCCAGGTCTGCACTGGAAACGGTAGTTGGCGTATCTTCCCTCCATCCCTTAGCAGTAAATTCAAAGCTAACATAAAGTTGCTACACGCACAAAATAAAATAGTGAAACTTTATTGGATTAAAGCACACGCGGGGATGGAGGGAAATGAGAGAGCGGACCAGCTAGCAAAGGAAGCAGCACTGCACTCGAAGTGCAGACCTATTTACGATAACTGCCCCGTTTCATTCGTCAAGCGAGAAATCCGAAAGGACTCTCTTGACGAGAGGAACCGGCGTTATCAGGATGGCCACACAGCGGCGGCAACCAAAACATATTTTCCGGATGCAAGGGCGGCATACAAGATCGTAAGAGAAATAGCACCAGTGGGAATCATAACTCAAGTGCTGACGGGGCATGGTGGGTTTTCCCAATACTTACATCGATTTAAGTTGAGGGAAAGCCCATCGTGCATCTGTGAACCCACAAAAGAGGAGACTCATGTGCAGTGGCACATAATCTTGGAATGCCCAGTTTATGGAAAGCAGAGATTTTATTTAGAACAAAAAATTGGAATTAATCTAACACGTAAAAACCTTAGAAACAAATTTATCGATTTTTGCACAAATATTTGTAAAAAAGCAATAATTAGGAACAAGTAGGTATAAACTTTGCTGTACCATTGTAATGTTTATTATAACTGCAAACAGCCAAAAACATTGAAATATAGGTATAGTTTTTATTCATTTGTAATTAAGACCCCTGACCCTTGCATATACACTCCAACCTTGCATTCCTTTAAGGTATTTTGATATTTGTCGGTTAGGTTAGGTTTCGCAGCCGACATAAACATAAGCCAAAATCAAAATATAACGCGGGCGAAGCCGCGGGTAAAAGCTAGTATTCTTATAATATCAGCAAAAAAGTGAATTAAGTATAGTCATCAATTAGTAGCACCTAAGTAGTAAGTAGCGAGAAGAGAATAAAAATTGTCTAAGAAAGAAACAGACAAAGCACAAAAGCATATAATTTACTTGTCAATCCGAATGTACCAATTTTCTCTGTCTTATTTTAGTAGATAAATGACAAATTCTTATAATATCAGCAAAATAGTGAACTAGTCTTCAATTAGTGGCACCTAAGTAGCAAGTGGCGAGGAATGGGATGGCGATGGCCTAATTTCGGCGCGTGTAATAGGATTAGTGTACACTGGTAAGCACCTACCTGATAG
This sequence comes from Hypomecis atomaria, assembly GCA_964007245.1. NCBI lineage: Eukaryota > Metazoa > Arthropoda > Insecta > Lepidoptera > Geometridae > Hypomecis > Hypomecis atomaria. The sequence goes on from OZ023289.1 coordinate 6,283,735, forward strand.
TGTGTATCTGTTAGGCGAGCACTCTACAGATTACTTGAATTTTACGGGTTTCTCCGGTTTAGGGTTAACTAGTGTGAGGCTTCCTTATGACATCTTTGGTGTAAATCGCTTGCTGCTTTGGCGGGTTATTACGTAAGTACTAGGTCAAATTTAGGGTTTAACAGTTTTTTTAGTGGGAAATTTAAAGTAAGTATACTCAGATAATTAAATATGGAAACTAACGTGGTATTCGCATTTTTATACTTTTTAAATGAGACTTTGCGAGACGGTTCCGCGCGCTAGCACTCTCCACTTGAGAATGACCGCCGAATGTCGAAACTATAGTTGTTATGATTATTAAATTATGCAAGTCATTTTTCGTGGTTTAAAATATCCAGATATCAGAATTCAGACATTTTATTTTGGTAAAAAAAAACTTATCGAACGAAGTCTTCTAAAAAGACCTGACCAATTTTTAATGTCTTTTTTTTTCAAATTTATTTGGTAGGTCTGAGAATCGCTTTTAATATAGGCATGTCTAATAACCCCAGAGGGTAAAGTCAGGTAATGGCTCTAAAAATTGAAATTTGACAAAATCATATTCTAAATAGGAAAGATGAAAGGTGTACCTAAATATTGAATCATTTACTTAATTGCAATTAAATCAAATAAGTAATATGTATATTAATGTAACCGAAAATAAGTGCGTGTTAGACTCGTGCACGAAGGGTTCCGTACCGCATGGAAGCCTTATTACATCTAATTTTAATTTAATTATTTATTTTTGAGGGGATATAAATATGCAATATTCTGTGAATATTTCAAGCATCTTTCTGTTGCCGTTACAAAAAAAAACACGTTTCTTGTATGGTACCACAAACATTTATTTTATTTTAATAATTTATCTTTAAAGTAAAACTAAATGTTAAAAGTTTTAACTAAATATTCTTTGAATATTTCAAGCAACTACCTGTCATCGAGCGAAAAACGGTTAAAAATTCAGGTTTGTTGTACCGGAGCCCCCTTGAATAATTATTTTTTCTGTTTTTAGTATTTGTTGTTTTAACGGCTACAGAAATACGTCATCTGCGAAAATTTTAACGTTCTAGCTATCACGGTTCATGAGATACAGCCTAGTGACAGAAAGACGGACAGCGGAGTCTTTAATAGGGTCCCGTTTTTATCCCTTGGGTACGGAACCCTAAAAATAAACCAATTAATTAATACGGAAAACGTTTTCATTGATAATAATTAGAAAAAAGGCTTTCCCGAAAACGGTTTATAAAACAATGACTTCAATATAAGAAACCAGTATTTTATTTTATTAGATATAAAAATAAATGTTTTGTTGGAAAAACGTTTGGTTGAATGTCATAATTTTTTACGCTAAATGACTCCATGGGATCTTGTGTGGGTATTAAATACTCTCGGTCAATAAACAAACTTTATCTAAAAAAGTAGTTATTAAAACCTATTTATTAAGTTCGACGTTATTGTAAATTATGATTGTGACAAATTAATACGTATACGAGTATAATTGAAATAAAGCTTGTAATAAATACTTTAAAAAGTATATTTGTATGTATCAAAAAGTAAGTGTACGTCATAATATGGATGAAACATAATGTTTGCCTCTGAGTTGCATCGGGTTTAAATGTTAGAACCCGATCTATAAATAATATTTTATTAGTATAAAAACTGCAAGTACTTTAAGGTTAAAATCCTAAATTAAGTAATGAATTTTACTTACATAATTTGTTAATTACAAAAAAAAAACTATAATCCCAAATTAACAAATTAATTTTACCTACAAACTTAGTTCATTACAGAAAAAACTATAATTAACAAATTTTTGTATAATTTATTAGTTAAATAATTATTAAAAGAAATATTTTTAAATATTTTTAGTATTATTTATGGTTCTTATGTTTGATTTATGTCATGTGAGTGCAATCTATATTTAGTAATTTTTTTTTTTTTAGTACATAAACTTTAGTAAATAAACTGTATCGTGAGGTCCGGTGTGGAATTGAGCAAATGGACTTTTTTGCGGGCGCTTATCAAGAAATATTTTGAAATTCATGACAGAAAGACTAATTATTAATAAATTGTAAATGTGGTCCTGAGTTTATTTGAATTTGACCGATTACATAACTCAGATACGTAATTGTATCAGTACAAATATTAGCTTGTTATACTTGTTAGACTTATTAGCGTTCTGTCTTTGTGACATTTATATATATTTTACAAATGCTATTGATTACTAAAAACAGAAAACTTAATGATATCAATAAGTACCTACATAATAATGGAATTACAAACCTGGTGCAAAACAAGTTTAAGACTGATTCAATACTTAGTTTGCGTTATTTTCACACACACACATTTCATTAATATAAAAACGATTGAAGAAAAAAACCATCATAAAAATAAATCAGTCAATCAATAAGTTCATCTCGATACAATTGCTCATAAATTAAATACATATATAAGTATGTATTCTAAACTACATTTCATAAAATCCATAATTAAGTATTATGATACCTTTAAGAGATAAATATGACTTTAATTAATGTATTAATCAAATAATTTCTAATTCTGTGTATTTCATTAATTAAGAGTGTATTAATAAAGAAGAGAAAAAGTGGTTTCCTTCCTCATAAATTCTCCTTTTGAGGAAACTTTTGAGGTTTTTTTTTTTCTTTTCTTCCTTTTTCGGGGTAAAACTGATTAAGTAATTATAGCCCAATAAAGTAAATCAGGTACTAATTATCGATTAATAATTACATCAAATAAATGATTGCTAAATAGTCAAGCAAGTGCAGATTAAAATTTTTGTGGCATACACACAATAGAAAAACAAAATTATCATTAACTACATTATTTTTTAACGAGCTATTTATAAAAACTGGAACCGTAATTGCAATAATGAATAACCGTAAACCTCTTAGAAAAGGTTAAAGAATAAGTTTAAAATCTCGTTTACGTACCAATAAAACTTCTTTAAAAGATACTCAGCCAGCCGTGGCAATATTACACTAGGTAAACGCAAAAACACCAGAAGAACTAGTTTAATGTAAGCGTAGCGGTGTGCTACGATACGCAATATTTTCGTAGCAAATTCGTAGGCCGTAGCGCGCCGCTACGCTCGCTGCTGCCTACGGTTCACTGAATCTGCAAAAGCTCGAATGCAAATAAACATGTGTGCGAGATTCCCGGCGGCGCGGCCAATCGCGGGCTGCCTTCCACGCATGTCGCGCCGCTAACTTTGAAACTTTTCACACATGCACTTTTCAGCGAGCACAAACAACAAACACGACACAAACAAACACAAACCTCTCGAATTCTGCGACGACTGCAGCGACAGGGCCATCTCACGCCAGTTTCACAAAGAAAACATTTATTTGCACCACTTATTGAAAGTCTTTATGATGATAAGGATGAAGGTTGATCTGGTAATTAGTGTCGATTAGAAGGTATGCGATGATTGTCAGGATGCAGCGAGGCTACATGTCATGTCGGCTCGGAGTCACGATCGAGAGTGTAGAGAGCGCGCGACGCGGTCGCGCTCGTTGCGACCTACCACAACACTGGGCCGGCTCGGGCGCGCGCTGCCGGCCGCTGCCGGCCGCCCCTCCCCTGTAAACACACCCCACGCCCCTCCCCCCCGCGCCGCACCACCCGCCCGCTCACCCCCTCTCGCCCCGCTGCACTCCACGTGCACGCAATGCATTCACTTTTTATGGGCGCTACTACATTATGTTCCTTCCTGATGTTGTTTTTAGCCCTCTGAAGCGAGCGCCACATAAGCACTTTTTATATTTTATGGCCGGCTCCCGTCTCGGGGAGGCCGCTACTTTCTTTACTGATAGGTAGATCTAATTCGAGAACATGATTGAGTGCTTAGATTTTATTTAGAGGCAGAGAATTAATTGATTCTGATTTTTTTGTAGGGCTTGTTTGCAAAATGCCGAAGATAAATACGAATCGAAGAAAAATAATTCTCCATTTCTGTTCAGGATATGTCTGAAGAAATCTACACGTTCCTTTTTAGGGTTCCGTACCCAAAGGGAAAAACGGAACCCTATTACTAAGACTTCGATGTCCGTCTGTCCGTCTGTCTGTCTGTCTGTCACCGGGCTGTATCTCATGAACCATGATAGCTAGGCAGCTGAAATTTTCACAGAATATTTAATTTTATATTCCCTTCAATAATAAATAATAAAATTAAAATAAAATAAATATTTAAGGGGGGCTCCCATACAGTACGGAACCCTCCGTGCGCGAGTCTGACTCGTACTTGGCCGATAATTTAACTTTATGCCAGTGTCATTGCAGTGACAGTGCAAGCATCTCTTGAGAAAAATTAACGCACTCTACCTGAACTGATAATACCTGAAACCGCCACATGAAAGTATTTCACAAATAAACTTATTAAACAAAGATCCATTCATTAAATTTTATCTTGCACTGACAAATTAGGGACTAGACTACTTTACTATCTACTTTTACAAGCAGTTCAGAATCTTACCGCCTATCTATTCTTAGCTATGTAGGTAAGAGACGCCCGAATGTAATAGATAAATAGAACCTTCTTTCAAATTGATTTTACCAAACATTTATTATCTGTATTTCTGTTAGTGAAGTTTTTTTTATTCTGATTAGGTCTACACTTAGAAAAATAGTACGTTATTTTTCTAAGGGTCTACATTTGGCCACCAACTCGCCCGACGGAAAGCGAAGTTGTAGCCGAAGATGGAGTAGAAATTTTCTGTTTAGAGAAATTTAAACATTTTCGTTATATATATTTGTTTAAACGAGCACCATTCCACATTTACGTCCTATCCGAACGTTCATTAGGTGCATGTAATCGTTAAAACTTGACAGAACTCAACCGATTCTATCTTTGGCCTTCAAATAACAGCTTCGAAGCAATTATTGGTTCAAAGACAACACGCATAAAAAGCATAAGTGTCGGGAGACGGCGGCAGGCCGCGTAAATTAAGCGTTTTTATTGTGCTGGAAGCTACTATTTTTACCACATCACTATTTTTACCATTCTAGTGGGCACGAGCCACCCTACTCGTAACTGGCTCTCGAAACATCACCGCAATAACCATGTTTTAAGAAAGAATATTCTACTGATGGCTACGCATATTTGTATAAGTACATACAATGTGCTTTTTCAGCGGGGAGCTCTGAGGATGATGTATGGGTGACAACGAAGCGCTAGCGTTTCCAGCTGCGCTAATCCTCAATTTATTTTACTTTGAATTAAATTAAAAAATTGTGGTAGATATTTGCATTGCATCTGCCTGCCAAGACTGCCTCGGTGGCTGACTGCCTCGATGGCTCAGTGGTTAGTGAACCTGACTCCTGGATCACCGAGGCGTGGGTTCGATCCCCACCCAGGGCAAGCATTTATGTGATGAACATAGGTGTTTGCTCTGTGTCTGGGTGTTATTTAGGTATTACCTATATAAGTATGTATTTAAAATATGTATATGTAGTATATCAGTCTCTGGCAGCCATATCACAAGCTTTGCTTAGTTTGGGGTCAGAGACCGTGTGTAAGATGTCCCCTAATATTTAATTTAAAAAAAAAACATGCAAAACAATACCTATGTAGGCTGCTGCTGATTAGTCGAGTCCTAATAGAATTGCATTACTAAACGATCTCCAGACGATAAAACTTCATGTTTTCACATAACAATGTCCGATCTGCTTTTTTATACGATTGTTCAGTGATTCAGTGCCAAAAGAACTCTTGATGCCATTAATTTCTAACGTGAAAAGGTTTAGTTTGACAAACTTTTATAGGTTACACCTTCGATCAAATATACCTTTGATCGAAGGGTTACACTTATAGAGTTAGCTCTGTGGTTACACTCACAGACATAGTGTTACAGAGTTACCTGAGGGATAATGTGGATGACACCTGGAAATTAACCATTATGTTTGAAATTGTTATTAATTAATTGATATTAATTGTTTCACAGAAAAACTTTCACAGATATAATAGCAACTCTCTAAAACCCTGAAGGTAACTCTGTTAATAACATAAAAATCACAAATCATACTTATACCAATGATATACGAATTAAATTATGACTATTTCTTACTAATGACTAAAATACACATATTTAATCATTTTTATCTCCCACAGCAAGTAGTTGGAACAAGGCTAAACTGTTCTATTCACAAAGCACAGTGAAAAATGTTGAGTTTTTTAAGAGCTCACCTGCTTCTGTCGCGTGCCCTACTCTTATTTCGAATCTAGAACTTTAATAATTTGTAATAAGGTTCAAAATAATTCAGCAGTTCTAAGTAGGAAGTTTTTTGTTGATAAAAAAGGAAGTTTTCGTCTCGTTTTAGCGTAGTGCATCATCCCTATTCAACAGGATGTTTTAGGTTTGTTATCTCGCACACGCCGCACCTTGCCTCGGTTTCGGAAGCAGGCCCTTGCGTCTCTCTAAAAAGACTACAGGGTGTATTTCTAGATGAAGACCATAATATATTTTAAAACATCATTGTACTTGTCATTATGGCCACCTACTACTGTAGGATTATGGTCAAAATTGCAAAAATCAACAGTTACTAATTAATTATTTATTCATAAAGTACGCCATTGGCTGTTCCTTCAAACTGTTTAGTGATCAATTCTAAATTAATGTAATAACAGGATTCTTTTTGTTATTTCAAGGTAGGTTCCATAGTAAAATTAGATCATTTTAATCGGTATAGTTATACTAGTATACACAATTACACAAATAGGTACACAATAACATATTCGTCCTCTAGGAACACAGGTCACCTGTAAATTGGGAAACAGTGAAGTCTTTGTGGTTGGTCGCCGTCGACAATTTTCGCAGAAAAACAATAAGATAAAAAATGTTTGCCAACGAGGCAGGTGCAGCTTTATCTTATCTGGATCAATGTTAGATGTTAATTAAAGCAAACAGTGTCGCAGCAGCTGATTTTCTAGTTTTGAGATCAAACCGATTGCAATGTTGATTTATACTCATTTGCTTTTGATGACATCTTGTTATCGTAAATTAGCAACAAAAGACTTCAACGGTGGTCGTTGCTTTTTTGCAGGTATAAATATTTTTTACAAAAACGTATATAGGGATTAGTCGTTACAAAAACGAATTTGCAAAGTCCGGTAAACAAAGTAGAGATTAGTAGTAAATTTATTCTATTTACAAAACACAAAAAATATAAATTGCTTGGAGCTCCGTGTAGCTTGTTATTAAAATACAGTTCAATGGCTGATATTTATTTATAACTGAGTCAAATGTCAAATTTTGTAAATCCTGATAATACAATTTGTCTCTTAACAATGACCTCTCGGTAATCCATGTCAAAGGCATTCAGGCGACTATCTCTAATGTCAGGGCTAGCTATCCACTCGGCTTCCACCGACTGACTTATTTTCGTTCCTTGAAAACACATCTCGAAAGGAAATCGAGTTTCTGTCTGCAGCGAGAGTGAAGGTTGAGTACCCCATTGTTCCTCGCCCTCTGCTGTCCGTTCAAAGGAGCCAACTCTTTGAAGCCGTGAAACCCTGTGAAACCACAATTAAGCCTTGCCGAAGAGAATTCAAGGACGCATCTTTACACAGAAATAAAAAGAATTCGCCCAACACTTTTACTTTCCTTTCATGTGCCGAGCGTTTTGGCACAAAATGTGCGTATTGTTTACAAGTCTTATTCAACTCTGAGCAAAACCCTTTCATTACATGTTTTATGGACCACCCTTTCGTTTTCTTTGTCGATGGAACCGGTTTATGTTATCGATATCTGCCTTTTGTATTAGTGATGTTAACTAATTATACAATAATATTAAAGGAAATATTTTGTATGTCATTTCTATATTATGTAACTGAGTCTGTGCTGTTTCACGTTGGATAATCTTACCGCTAAAAAGATCAGTTCAATGAAAAGCTATTTAATTACTAAAAGCTAAACAAGCAAATAAAATTAAGTAAAATAACCACATCTCGTAATATGTTACGAATAGCCGACGCTATTACATATTTACATTTTTAAAATTTAAGGCATGATTAAGCAAATGTTTTAAAGAATAAACTAAACCATTTAGCATCGACATTTCGCAGTATTCTATCAGAGACACGGTAGCTCCACCAGCGCTGCCGTAATTTTCTATCGTGACTCTATCATCTAGAGTTAATGATTATGGTACTCGCTTTCACATAAACAATCAATTGCTTTCTCTTCCTACATAATTTGTTTGTTGTAAATTCTATAAAATGCCATTTTTGTCGGCTTCTTAACGATATAGCCATCAATGTTGTTTACGAAAGCCAGAAACAATAGGAAAATCTATTAAAATACATTTGACCATTTATTTACGCGATTGTTATAGTTCGGGGCAAATAAACGTAACAAAGTTTCATCCATAAATTCCGACAAAAAATCAAATTCGCAAGCCTTTTCGTCAGAATCTTTATCTTCGTGACGTCATAAAGCAAACATTAAAAGCGAAAGTAAACAATAGGACATGGAACAAAGTGGTCCGACATGCGCAAGTAATTTGTCCTATTGCGTTGTTATCTGAAACAAAGCTTGTTTAAGGCCATTTTGCAAACTAGAGCACAACAGTATTTATGACATAATGGCGGACCTATTGTTTGAAAGCAGATAAAGCCTTGCAAATGTTTTTGCAGCAGCGTTTAACAATATCGACAATAGGTCCGATGTCGGATGTCGAGAAAAATCTTCGGCTACCATAAAAAACCGAGGCCGCATCTACAAACTACAGTCGCAAAAAATGAAGAGGCTGCTATTTTAAGGTTGCAGAAAAAGTATCCGTCCAGTTGCAGTTTAGGATTTGCGACTTTTTAGAATATTTTTAGGCTAGCATTGTTCAGCAACAAAGTATTATTATTTTAATGTAATGTCTTTAATTGCAATGTAACAAGATTTCGGAGTCTTCAGTCACATACCAATAGTTACTTGAATACAATAACACGGATCCCTTCCGTGTGAACGACAGATGTGCGTAAGCGCCGATGAAATTACAAAAATCGTGAATATTTCATTCACATTATTACGCGCTCGGCCGTTACGAATCAATCGCACACAATGAACCCGAATTTTAGCCAGTTTTTTGTATTTGTGTGTGATTTTAATGTAAATCGGGGAAGTTTGCGCAAATCTGGTTTCTTTTTAAAAGTAGAAAGGGCGGTTGATCAAGAACCGATAACAATAATCTTGTGATTGATTACAAACTTGTTTGCGGAGATTGACAACTCAATAAGGATATGTTCGAAATTAGAAATAGCGTTTCCACTAATTGTTAACTTTTTGTCACATTCATATAGTAATTTTAATTACTATTTTTATCGTGGAATCCGTGTAAAATGTCATTGAAAACAAGTCCATTGACATTTAATAAAAGCAATAGAATAGAGAATTCGTTAAAATGTTCCGAAATAGCAACCCCTATAATGTCGAATAATGAACAAAATTTTTAGGCGTACAATTTTTGCTAGATTTGCGCAGGTGAGATATAGGGATGAGGACAATTGAACGAGTATAAAGAATAAAATATCGCCTCCAAAGGATTCGCATTGAATATTTATCCCGCGGAGCGCTGTCCGAAAGGCCTTTGTTCTCGACGACCGTTTAAACTTTTGATTCTGCAACTGGCAACAGTCAACTGGACCCTACGAATAGATCACAACGCCTGACGGGAACCATATCCCACGCAAAAATAAACTTTGTATCCCTGAAATATGGTGTTAATCCGGGAGTCGTAAAGAGGGTGGTTAGATCATTTGCGAGGCGGCAGGTGGCTATTCTATGCTTGCGTCACGGACTCTCCCCTTCCGGGTGTGATGAATAATTCCCTTTTACTCCGAGAGAGAATAAAATTGTCCTTGCGAACTATCCCGGCGACTCGATACGCACCGCCGGTCGTCCGCATAAATGTGAATTATATCCTACACTATCCCACTTTCAGAACTCTTCGTTTTATTTCAACGGAGTAGCTGAATTATTTTTTCGTTGAACACTACTTAGCTCTGTTTTGATAACACAAACTTACTAAACCAATTTTAGCTTTTGTATAATTTTCATTGTTTTAATAGAAACAGAGTGAAGGACTGATAGAATCACGCTGGCGATTCGGACTTTCGAGGATATGACTATGTTGAGTAATGGCCTACCAAAAGATAATACGGTACGGAGCGGATTTTCACATTCATTGATGCACGTCAATCATCTATCATCTATCTATCTATCTTCTATCTATCTATATAATCCTTACTAATATTATAAATCCGAAAAGTTTGTTGGTTTGTTGGTTTGTTACTCCATGACGCACCAACGGAGCAACGGATTGACTTGATTTTTGGCATGGACATAGTTTAAAAGGCGGAAGGAGCTTTAGGATACTTTTTATCCCGAAAAATTGCATAGTTCCTGTAGGACAGGACAAAAACCATCGAAAGCGAAACTGTCGCCACTATCACAAAGACGCTAAGTGATTAATTCCTCTATGACGCTAATATGGACTAACGAAACGTCACAGCCAAACGTAATTGGATGACAGGTGACATTGTCTGCAGACTTTTATAAATCACAAGTAGCATGGCAAGGGGACAAATTGTTTTTCCACCATTATATCCCCTTGAAGAGGAAATAAAGTATGGATTGAAAATGACAACTGACATTAAAATTGGATAAAATGTTATTTTACCTCTGCATGCTACATGTTACTATGACGTTTAATACTAGGCCGTCATTTTGTCTGACATTTAAAATATTTTTAAATCTTCTATCATTAGAGGTTTAACATGTTTCTTTATTCTACCTTTATGGTATACATCATACTTTAATATTATCAATCCGAAAAGTTTGTTGGTTTGTTCCTCTTTGACGCAGCAACGGAGCAAAAGATTGACCTGATTTTTGGTATGGATACCTTTGGTTTAAAAGACAAAGTGATAATAGGATACTTTTTTATCTCGAGAAAATTCGTGATTCCCATGGGATAGGACAATAACTGTTTCTCGGCAATGGAGCAACGGATTGACTTGATATTTGGGGTGGGTATAGTTTGGAAGACGGAAAGTGACATAGGATACTTTCCATCGCGAAAAATTGTGGTTCCCGTAGGACTTAACAATAATTTTTTCTCAGCAACGGAGCAACTTGCCTTGGCTTATTGCATGAATATAGTTTGAAAGACGAAAAGTGACATAATAGGCCACTTTTTATCGCAAAAACTTTAACAGTTCCCGTAGGATAGGATAAAATCTAAGTGAGCGGGCTGCGGTAGCAGCCGTCTAAGCGCCAGAAATAACCTGTCATGGCAAGTTTAGGACGTTCCTACATTTTTCGCACTCCTTCGCGGCACTCAACAGAGCTAGCCCAGACTCGGGCTCCATAACGGAGCTTGCGCTCTCGCCATAATGACGGAGTGTTTCGGAGCACAAGACACATCGTCATCCACCACTCTGAACTAACCAGTACTGAACGTCAGACAGCATTCCAACGCCCTGGTTCCAGTGCAGCGGGTCAGTCATAGTAGCCCGGCGCCTGCCTCTTCAACTGCAGAGGGCAGTGAGAACGGCCATCGCGATACCGACACCTCTCTTCCCCTGCAGCCCCACTGCGTCTGCCAACACGTTGACGGCCTAGCGGAAGGTAGGGTAGGTGGCGGCACCCACACCACCAGTTCCATATATCCCTCCGCGGCCCCTAATCCGCGGCAGTCATATCAGAGTCCAGGAAGCAGCCTTGCTTTATGAAACTGAGAAGGGTTATTCCCAGCAAGTAACTGGAGATAGAGAGACAGAAAAGAAG